>JARHVA010005095.1:345000-665000 GCA_037957365.1 Torreya grandis | reverse complement strand
TGTTGTTATGGGTGATCAACTTCTAAGGGTTTTTTTTTTCTCCTTATAAGGTGAAACTAAAATTCTAGTTGTTGTGGGTGCTCAGATAGACAGGTGTAGTAGCTCCTTGTGGGATTATAATCTCCCTAAAATTAGGAATGGTAATTCCTTGATTAGTATCTTGATGGTCTAAATTGGTTCTTATTATTATAGGACATTAGTCCAATTACATGTTATATTGGGTTTTATTCCCCAATAGGGTTTCCCACATATGTCATGTGTTATGTGATTAATCTTGCATTGTCTGTCTTGCTCATTGCTATGGATAATGTGTATGCTTCATGAATGCTTGTGGTAACCGATTAAGTGTTTGTAAAGATTAGAATTGAAGTTGGATTATTTGGGTTCAATGATTCACCACCCATCTTAGTGATTGTACCTCTAAAAAATGGTATCAAAGTGGGTCCTTTGGAAGAAGCCTAATAACTTGAAAGTGATCCTAAGTAGGTACAAAGATGGCTAAGAAGTTGAAGAAATAAAATCAATAATGGAAGGTTGTGATCAAGGCACTTGAAAAATAGATATTTACTTTGAAGAAATATTCCAAAGAGGATGAAAATATCATCAAAGATCTCAAGGTTCAGCTAGTGGATGCCAAGACAAGTTTGTGTTCAAAAGAAAAGGACATCATGTTTGACAAAGAAGTTGAGAACAAAGAAGAAGTTGATCTAGAAGCTAAGCTCATGGGTGCACCTGGTGAACTGAAGGAGTAACAAAATAAGAATCATAATATAATAAATATGATCAAAGGTCTTAAAGCATAACTTAGTTCTCTTGAGGGAAGTTTGATAGAGATATCATGTAGAATAAAGGATGACATGGCTAAAGAAGCTAAGAGTGATAAGAAGACTATCCAAGTTTTTAGAGGTTAGTTAATGGCTGTAATTTCAAGTATAAGAGCTAAAGAGGATGAGAGCATTCAATTAGAAACCAAGCTAGGTTCATTGATGGATGAGCATAAGCAATTTATTATCAAGATAAGAAAGCTTGAAGAAGATCAAAAGAAGTTAGATCAGGTCAAGAGCAATTAAAGAAGACCAGTTAGACAACTAAATGTTTCAAGGTATGATAGTTTATTTTATGGTCATTGTTATACATGTAATAAGTATGGTCATAGAGCTAAGGACTGTAAAAGGAAGTTAGACAAGCATGGGCATTTATGGATCCATGATAAAAAGAGTTTTTGGCTAAAGATTGATCACAACTCACATCTGTCAAAAGGTACGAATGATGTTATTTGTTTTAATTATCATAAGAGTGGACATATTTCTAGATTTTGTCCAATTGATGTTAAGAGGTCTTCAAGGTACATCAAAGGATATAGAGCTCCTAGAAGGTTTGAGAAAGGATAAACTTAGGTATGAAAACCAAAGGTAATCATTTCCAATTATTCTAGTCATAAGGTTGATAATAAAGTTTCTCTAGAAGGCTATGTTGCAAATCAGGTTAAGCTCAAGGATCAAGTAGGTAAGATCACTGTAGAAGACAAGAAGATTCAAACTATGGTATGGAGACTTAAGGTAGTAAAGACTAAGGAGACTAACTCTATTGAGTCCAAGAGTCTTGATGGATTTTTTTCCAAGGTGGAAAAATAATAAAAAATAAAGAAGAGTCAAGAATTTTTATTAATAACATTTATTGACAAATCTAAAGAAAAGAGTGAAGTCAAGGATTCAGTTAAAGTCAAGCAGGACTACAAGTCTAATGAGATTATGGAGATATGGGACTCTACGGAGTTTTGGGACTTTTAGTCTCTCTATGTCAAAGAGGTGTCTCTAGCTAGGCTTTAAGGAGACACTTGTTAGTCAGAGGAAGCTTGGTGGTTTTCAGCCATTGTTTGATGTGAAGGTATGAAAACAAGGTATGTTTTTACTTTCTTTATATATATATATATATATATATCTTTTATTAGAAAAGAAGCTTGTGAAGAATCTCAATGATCCTATCTTGAGAAGGAATTAGCTTTTTTATCATGGAATGGATACTCTGGTATAAAGGTGAGTTTCAAATATCTATTTGCATATCAGTTTGTGGTAGATGAAAGTATTTGAAGACTTGTTGAAGATGCCATGTTCTTGATGAAGCATGGAGATAAGGGGAGCTGTGTAATTGGTCAAGTCCTAGGATTAGAGGATTGATTAGTTGAATCTTATAAAGGTGTGGAGAAGAAATTTTATGTGCTCAAGATGATAATTCCAATCAGATAAGGTATTTTGTTAAGGGAGAGCAACAAGTTCATGCGTTTGCTCCAGAGGTTTGTGAAGGAGTTGTAGTATATGGTTAGAATGGGTGGTTCCAGGTGGCTTAATGAGATTGATGCATTTACAAAAAGTTTTTAGTGATAAAAAATGTCTATGTACTTCTTTGTGATGTACTCTAGGTGTTTTTTTATCTAATGGTATGTTGAAGACAAAATTGAAGTTTTTTGAGTACTCTCAGTTTTCTCAGTTTTTGGCTTAAGGGCAAGCAGGCCTAAAATGGGTTACATGAAGTCTATGTTCCAAAAGGTGTGAAGTCTCAAATATTGGTTCATAAGTATGTGATGGGTGTCTCCAGGTGTGCAAGAATTTTTATAGGTGTGCATTGACCAGAAGGAGGTTTGTTGACTTTGTTTGTTTTGAGTTTCTAAGGTTTCAGGCTTTGATAGAAAAGTGGTTTGCCTTATGAATTGAGGTTTGAGGCTTCTTAATATGTTTAATGGGCCAAATGGGTGGTCAAATAAAGATTCAAAAAGTTTTGAAGGTTTGTGGTTCTCTATTTATTCAAGTTTTTGTCAATTTGGAGGCCTAATTAGGTACTTGGTTTGTGAAGGAAGTATATTACAGAGGATGATCTGGTTTTTGAAAATTAGTATGCTTGAGGGGGAATATTATATTGATCTAGATATGAATTTTTAGGTCTTGAAGTTGTGTCTACAAAAATTTGTGGTCTATGCAAGTTTCAAGTAGGGCTACAAGGAGGCTAGACAAGGCTAGTTTGAAGAAGAGTGATTTTTGCTCAGTTTATGTAAAAGATAAAAGTATGTTTGTTTCAAAGAGATTTCTCAAGTTTTTTGAGAACATGTTTCCTATTTTTTGAGTAGAATGAAGTTCTGTTGATGGTTCTTATGGTATATTGAGAGAGAAGGCTAGTGAAAATGTGTGTTGGTTCTTCATGATGTATGGAGATGTGAAGATGCTCAAGATGTGTAATGGATAAGAAATATTAGGAGGATTTCATATCATATGTTTCTTGGTGATTTTCATTAGTTTTTAGTATTTTGTGTGTTATTTCTTCATTGTTTTTAGTGCTTGGTTGAAGAGAGTGTTGGCATGGAGAAAAAGGATGTTATCAAGGCAAGCAGAAGTAAGCTCAAGGTAAGGGGGAGTTTGTATCATCTTTATAAGATGGCCCTTTCCTATTTATGGTCTTTACAATTCCTCAAGATAAGTTGGTGCCCACTTTTTCATTATGTCAAATGGGGAGAAAGTTCCTGTTGTGGGAGTGTTTGAAGAGAGAGAAGGTGAGCTATATATTTCTATATATGATGTTTGTTGACATCACTAACAAAGGGAGAGATTATTGGAGTATTTAACATTATTTAATCATGATGTAATGGAGGTTTCTTGGTGAGTGGATGAAGAGCCTTGATAGTCTATATGACAATGACAAATTGTGCAATGTACTTATCCTAGTATGCTTGAGGAAGGTTTGAATGATCTTCAATTTTGACATGGTAAGAATTTTTCAAAGATGAGTATGGTGATTTGAGAATGTGAAAAAGGTACATAATATGTTTTATAATATTTTAGAGCTTATGCGCATAACTGGAATTCATCTGGTTGTCCATAGTTTTCATCTAGATACTTTGGATCCAGTGGCAAAAAATTTAAGTAGGCAGTTTGATGACGTTACCATTGCCACGTGAAAATGAGTCAAGGGGAGTTGGTCATATGGTTGTGATCAAATTAGTTACTATTTTTTATTCACTAATTCTAAGATCATGCAACTAAGAGTGTCAAAAGATATACAAATTCAAAGTTGGGCTCTCAAACATTTTGACAGTGTTTTCCCATACTTAGCCAAATTTGTAATATGGCAAGAAGAGCCAAGTAAGAATTTTGATGGTGTCATATCTCACACATATGGATGTTTCAAGAGAAGGTGATCATATGGGTTTGTGAATAGTTTTTTTTTTGATAAATTTTAGATCATGCACCAAAGCATGATAAAAGTTATGCAGGAACAAAGTTGGTCTCCCAAATAAATTATACGCATAGTTGGTTCTATGATAGAAGATTTTGAGAAGGCATTTTAATGGCATTATATCTTACACACGTGAAGGTTTTAGGAGAATTTTGATACATGGTTCATAATTTATCTAAGTTGAAAGGACACAAGATGTGATCATAGTGTTTGAAGTTTAATTGTGACCGTTTGCATTTGAATATTTGAATTTATGAAGGAAAGACCAGTGTCTAGTTTTTTGGCCCATAAATTTTGATCCATGCAGAATTTGATCATGATGTTAAAATTAAAGATGAAGAGGAATACATGGTGAATCTAATGAACCTAATTTGAATATCTAAAAGTGTTCACATTCATAGATATGAAGGTCTAAACTTGACTGTGTGTTCATATATGTTCTGCAAGTGACTTGAGATGGATGTTCGAGCTTATTTTGATGTTTTTTTGATGTTTCATAGTGAAATAACTATTTTGGAGTGTTTTATAATCCATGAGGATTATCTATATGGTCTTTTGAGGTTTGACCAATTGATATTTTGTATGAACAAAGGTTAATAAGTTGACTATGTTTTCGTTCATAATGTTCCTGTGTACTGGGTTAATGTTTGAGTTGTTTGAGCATACACAAAGGTGAGAAAATATGAATGTGATAATTTGAGTATGTCAAATGGGACATAAGGAGTTGACCCATACTTTTTAAATTGGTCCTATGTTCTTATTTTGTTTGATGATGTGCTTAATGGGTGAATAGGTATCTATGAGACCTATGAGAGCCACAAGGGCCTTATTAAAAGGTGTAGTTACTTAAGGGTGACCCATAGATGCTATGGATGACCTATGAAGATTTTTTTGAGTCATGTATTTGAGTGAGATATGCATTAAGGGTTAAGGCATGCCTAATGGCTGACCAAGGTGTTTATTATCAAGTATGCTCTATAAATAATGAAATAAAAAATGTGTTGGTTTCTAGACTTGTAAGACTTGGATGAGTGAGTGCGAATGTAGAGCCAAGAAAAGGAGATAACCTTTGAAAGAGATAGTATAAATCAATTAAAACCAAAATATAGTGAAGAGGATTAGACATGATAGTATGAGGAAGTTGCTAAAGGTGATCACATAGGTCATTGGACCTAATAAGCCTATAAGAGGTAGAATGGGTGAGTATGCTCAAGAGGTTGTTTGAGAGAGACTTGGGAGAGAGTTGAGATAGGATTGTGTGTGTGAATTGGGAAGAAAATGAGGGGTATATTTCCTTGTGGATGAGTTGATGAGCATATCAGTTTGAGGACTATTTGTATGATTTATTGGTCATAATTCTGTTGGTAGAATAGTGTTTTTACTGTTTGAGTATGAGTAAAAGTGAAAAGTGATATTTAGAGGTCCATCATCACGTGTTGAAGACATCAGTACAAAGGTGGATGTGTTCATAAGTTTTGTTATGGGTGCTCAACATCTAAGGGGGTTGTTTCCTCCTTGTAAGGTGAAACTTGCTAAAATTCTAGTTATTGTGGGTGCTCAACTAGACATGTGCAGTAGCTCCATGTGGGATTGTAGTCTCCCTAAAATCAAGAATGGTAGTTCTTTGATCAGTAGCTTGCTGGTCTAAATTGGTTCTTGTTATTATAGGATAATAGTCCAATTGTAGGTTCTAGGGGGCTTTATTCCCCAATAGGGTTTCCCATGTAAGTCATGTGTTATGTGATTGATCTTACATCGTCTCTCTTGCTCATTATTATGAATAATGTGTATGCTTCATGAATGCTTGTGGTAACTGATTAAGTTTTTGTAAAGATTAGAATTGAAGTTGTATTATTTGGCCTCACTGATTCACCCCCCCCTCCCCCCCCCCCCCCCCATTCTCAGTGATTGTACCTCTAACAAATGGTATCAGAGTGGGTCCTTTGGAGGAAGCCTAACATCTTGAAGGTGATCCTAAGTAGGTAAAAAGATGGATAAGAAGTTGAAGAAATAAAATCAATAGTGGAAGGTTGTGATCAAGGAATTTGAAGAAAACATATGTACTTTGAAGAAATATGCCAAAGAAGATGAGAATATTATCAATGATCTCAAGGTTCAACTAGTGGATGCCAAAACAAGTTTGTGTTCAAAATAAAAGGACATCATGTTTGATAAAGAAGATGACAAAAAAGAAGAATAAGTTGATCTAAAAGCTGAGCTCATGGGTGCACTTGGTGAACTCAAGGATAAAAAGAAGAAGAATCATGATATGAGAAATATGATCAAAGATCTTGAAGCACAAGTCAGTTCTCTTAAGGGAAGTTTGATAGAGAAATCATGTAAAATAAAAGATGACATGGCTAAAGAGGCTAAGAGTGATAAAGAGACTATCCAAGTTCTCAGAGGTCAGTTAATGGTTGTGATTTCAAGTATAAGAGATAAAGAGGATGAGAGCATTCAATTGGAAACCAAGCTAGGTTTATTGATGAATGAGCATGAATAATTTTTTATCAAGATAAATAAGCTTGAAGAAGATCAAAAGAAGTCAGATCAGGTCAAGAGCATGAAATAAGACCAATTAGACAACCAAATGTTTCAAGGTATGATAGTTTATTTTATGATCATTGCTATACATGTAATAAGTATGGTCATAGAGCTAAGGACTTTCTAAGGAAGTCAAATAAGCATGGACATTCATGGAGCCATGATATAAGGATTTTTTGGCCAATGATTGATCACAGTTCACATCTGTCAAAAGGTACGAATGATGTTATTTGTTTCAATTATCATAACAGTGGACATATTGCTAGATTCTATCCAAATTATGTTAAGATGTCTTCAAGGTATGTCAAAGGATATAGATCTCCTAGAAGGTTTAAGAAAGGACAAACTTAGGTATGGAAACCAAAGGTAATCATTGCCAATTCTTCTAGTCATAAGGTTGATAAGAAAGTTGCTCTAGAAGGATGTGTTGCAAATCAGGATAAGCTCAAAGATCAAGTAGGTAAGATGTATACATAAGATAAGAAGATTCAAAATATGGTATGGAGATTTGAGGAAGTAAAGACTAAAGAGACTAAGTCTTTTGAGTCCAAAAGTCTTGATGGATTGTTTGCCAAGGTGGAAAAAGAATCAAAAATAAAAAAGGAAGTCTAGAGTGTAATATATATTTTAGGAAGAGGCATTTAAGTCAAGATCTCATGTAAAAATAGTGACTACCACACAAGATCTGAGCACAAGGGGTTAAACATAAGCTGAAAGACCTATCAAAACCATTGATCATCGAAAGCATCAAAGAATAAACATAGGTTTAATATAATTCTTTCAAGAAACTAGTAAATAAAACTCACACATTAGGTTATATTTGACCACTCACCAAAATGAAAGAGTGAAAGGATACATTTGAAATTTTAGAAGACACAATTGAGGATACCAACAAGAAGTTCCAACAAGAGTGATATATCAAAGGCTCACCAAAATAAGAGGCTAGTATCACAACCTATACATATTAATACCTTTGTTCTAAATCAACAATCAAAAATATATTCATAGTCCATCCAATAGCCACTTTTCCATCCACATCACTATCCACCCCTCCATCTCACCTAATCCCAAGATGAGCTCTTTCACCTTAGTCCTCTCCCACTACGTAATGGACTCCTAAAATCTTGGTAATGGGTGAAGCTATAGATACAAATGCATATGAAGACACATCTATATGGATTTATAAATTCAAGAATTATTTTCATATACCTCTGTTAGTTTTTGGAGTCTAAACTTGTTGCAAACAACCAAACACATCCCTTAAGATAATCTTATCATTCTTAAGGGAAAAGACAAAATGAAACTTGTATATCCATTTTAGGCAAACCATAAAGGGTAGAGACAACCCATAAGCTCCTAAAGTTTCATGGGGGAGACCTATAATCACACCCAATGTTATTATCTTCAAATCATGATGAGAAATAAAAGGAGATGCATTGTTTGGTAGGGAAAAAATGCTTTTGGGAGTAAAAATTGGTTATTATAATGCAAAAATTTAGAATAAGTGCCCAATTGACAAACCATATTCATGGTCACATATAGATGGGTGTATAAATGTAATAATGGCATTCTTAAACACTCCATCAACCCTTTGGACTCAAAAATTGTAAGTGGTTACAGATAGATCCCTTAAGAGAATCTTTTCATTTTAAGGGGGAAATAGAACAAACTTTGCTTAGTCATTACATGAAAATTATGAGTGGTAAATAAAAATGTAAACTCCTAAAATTTAATGGGATATTACTTTAATTAACCTATATAGTATTCTCTTATACTCTTGATGATAAATGGTGGCATGTTTTCTGTTGCAACAAAAACTTGCTTTAGGGACCAAAAGTTGGTCAGTATAATGTGTAAATTTTAAACCACACCTCCAATCAATAAACCATCTTTGTATAGAAAATAGAAAAAAAATTGTATATTTATTGAAAGAAAACCATGAGGGGTATAGAAAAACCTTAAGATATTATATTTTTATGGGGATTCATAAATCCATCATTTGAGAAGAAGAAATGGTAACACTCTTTATCTCATATCAATAACTTACTTTAGGGACCAAAAATTGGTCAATATAATGCATAAATTTTAAACCACATGCCTAATTAGCAAACCACCTTCGTATTAACATCTATATGGGAATATAAAAATAATAATTTCCTTCATCCACCCTTGTTAAGTTCTCAAACTCAAAACTTTTAGGCAACTAGATGCATCCCTTAAGAGAATCTTCTCATTCTTAAGTAAAAAATGGAATGAACATTGTGTAGCTATTGTGAGAAAATCATGAGGGGTAGAGATAAAATGTAAGATCTTAAAATTACATAGGGGTTCCCATAAGTATTCAATACAATATTATATTTCACTTGCGATGAGGAAGAAATGGTGGCACATTTTCTCTCATAATGAAAACTTGTTTTAAGGACCAAAAGCAAATTAGTATAACAAAACTTTTGAACCACACATCCAATTGATAAAACATCTATGCAAATGTGTTTATATGGGTGTATAAACATAATAATTAAATTTTTACACCCATTTTAAAATCCCATAATTGAAATTTTTAAGTGGTTAGACACATCCCTTAAGAGAATTTTATCATTTTAAGGAGAAAAATGGAATGAACTTTATGTAGCCATTACAAGCAAATATTGAGGGGTAGAGACAAATAATATGATATTATATTTTTAATATTATGTATGATAATTATTCCTTAAAAAATCATCTCATAATGAAGAAGAAACGGTGGTGCATTTTATCTCACAACAAAAACTTGCTTTAGGGATAAAAATTGGTTAGTATAATACACAAACATTAAACTGCACACCAAATCAAAAAATTATCCTTGGAATGAAATTAAAATGGGCATATAAATTTAATAATGATATTTTACCACCCTATTTAATCCTCCATAATTTAAACTTTCAAGTGGAAATATGCATCCCTTAAGAGAATCTTCTCATTCTTAAGGAGAAAAATGTAATGAATTTTGCATAGCCATCACATGCAAATCATGAAAGGAAGAGATAATATGTAAGTTATTAAAGTAAATGGAGGAGTATTATAAAATATCTAGGAGTTTTATTTTCCACTTTTGATGATGAATAAATAGTGTCACTATTTCTCTCTCAGCTAAAAATTACTTTAAGGACCAAAATTTGGTCAGTATAACGTGTAACTTTTGAACCACATGCCCAATCAAATAAAACATCTTTGTGATCACGTAAATATTAGAATATAAATTAAATAATTATGTTAATTAAACTTAAATAGGATCTTGGAATCCAAAATTGAATGTTTATAGACATATCCCTTAAGAGAAACTTGTCGATCTTAAGGGGAAAAAGGAATGAACATTGCATAGCCTTTACAAGCAAACCATGAGGGATAAAGACAAATAATAAGATCATACTATTTCAAAGGGGATGATATAATAATTAATAGTTATAATATATTACATTCAAGATGAGTAAGAAATTATGATATGTTATCTCTTCAAATAAAAACATACTTTAGAGATCAAAAGTTGGTCAGTATAACACACAACTTTTAAACCGTGTGCCTAATTGATAAACCATCTTTGAGGTCATGTCTAGATAGGTGCATAAAATAAATAATTAATTTAATATATTTTATTTTGACCCCTGAACTTGAAATTTACAACTATCTAGATGCATCCCTTAAGAGAATCTTATCATTCTTAAGGGGTAAAACAAAACAAATTTTGTACAACTATTGCAAGTAAATCATTAGGGGTAGAGACTAATTGCAAGCTTCCTAAAATTGAAATGGGGAGTCATATAAGTATCCAATTGATAATTATATTATAATTAAAATGAGTATTAAATGGTAACACATTTTGTATCATAATGGAAACTTTCTTTAAGGACTAAAAGTTTATTAGTATAATACATAATTATTAAACTGTGTACCCAATCGATGAACTGTATTTGCAGTCACATCCATATGGGTGTATAAACACAATAATGACCTTATTAAACCATAATTTATCCATTGGAATTGATGCTTATATGTTCATATCAATCCTTTAAGATAATTTTATTGTTCTTAATGAGAAAAAATGAATGAAGTTTGTGTCGTCATTACACATAAACCATGAGGGGTATAGATGAACCATAAGCTCCTATATTTGCATAGGAAATTAATATAAGAATCCCATATAAGATTATATTCAAATCATGATGAGGGAATAAATGAGGGCTTATTTTCTCTCGTAGTGATAAATTGATTTAGGGACCAAAATTTTGTTAATATAACACAATTTTGAAACCATGCACCCAATCGACATACTATATTCACAATCATGTATAGATGGGAATATAGATATAATAACTAATATTAAATTTTTTCCCACTACCAACCCCTAAACTCAATAATTGAATGTGTAAAAATACATCCCTTAAGATAATTTTCTCATTATTAAGGGGAAAAAGTGATACAAACTTTACGCAACTATGATATGCAAACCATGGGGTGGGGAAGTAGTACAAACTTTGGGAAACCATTACCCAAGGAGTCATATACACATCCTATAAGATTTTTTGAACCATAAAATGTATTATTATTATTATTATTATTATTATTATCATCATCATCATCTTTGTTTCAATAATATAATACTCTCTAATCATGACACCAACCATGTGAAGGTGGAAGCTCATTTAGTGCCACTTACCTACATTAAATGTGTTTGTATGATTTAAAACAAAAATAAATACATAATGAAAAAATGTTTTTAAACTAAAATACACTATATTAAATACTAACTTTACTAATTCAAAATGTAAATTTTATTGAATACTAACCTTACTGGATTAGCCCAACGTACCTTTAGAACTAGCTCAATTTTATGTGTTTCAAGAATTTATCCATGCTCAGGTTCATGTAATTTAAAAAAAATGTTTTTGAGGCTTTCAATGGAATTTTATCAGTTGAATATTTGTAGTGATAAACTAAATTTTAGTAGTTAAGTATTTACCCATTTGGTTCAAAGTCTTCAAATAACCATTATATTAATTTTTTTTATGAAAGTTTCTTCCAAGCTAGGTTATTTTAGCCACCGCAGATATATTGAGATAATTTGTCTTTCATATCTGTGACACATGAAGTTAATTTATTTTTTGTCTGTACGCAATAATAAAAGTAGTAGTTTGTTCCCTCATCACTATCTTCAGGTGAAATTAATATGTAAATGTGCCCTACATTTAAAGTGTAATCAAAGTTTAAGGCCATGAAGGAATAAATTAAATTATTACTAATGTTTAAGGCTATATTTACATTATAAATAAATTGTACTTAGTTGCAAAATATCTCACATATGGTCAAAGTCAGATATTGATGGCATTTCATCATCCCCTAGTGTTGTAATGAATTATTAGTCTCCATAGGCCTTTCAAGTACACAACACTATTCTTCAACTCATACTTTTCACTCACATTCATTCCAATCAAATTTCATATGACCCAAATAAAATCATGCCATTTACCTCATATAAATAATCTATGAATTAGAATTTGAGATTTAGAATGATTGGAAATAACTTGATTAAGGTATTGTACTACAATCTTCATATATTTTCTTATGTTCTTCCTCCATTAACCAAAAACATATTCACATATGAGAATATTTATCGGATCAATGAGAAATTTATTCATTACACCAAGCCACAATACTTGTAACATCAATCAAATCAACACCATCCTTGTATTTATTTTATTCTTTTCTAAGGGTTATTTTTATACATGTACATGCACCATCATGCTTCCTTTATCCATGCCCAATGTCAAATAAAATATATAAGTATTATACCCCACTCTTCTTATGCATCCTACTCAACCAATGAAACATTCAAGAATTATTGAACTATCCTTCACAATTGTCTAACCAATTTAGTGTGTATTGAACACAATTTATCTTGCATTCATATTTATATACAATGTCTCAAAACAACCTTAGAAAAAATCTAGAGAATGTTATTTATCATCGCTCATGTAAAAGTGGTACACCATAAAAATATTTATACTATCATATGTGATATTAGGTGTGTGTTTGAATGCAATATGCAAGACAATTATAACTTTATTTGAATTATAATACTATGATTGAACCTAATTTTATGGTTGTAGTGTTTAGTTTTCATAAAATTACACAACTTAAACAATGGTCCCAAGTGGGAATTTGTACTAACATAAATTGAATTTATCATCCAAACATTTTCATTGGTGTATGTGTCTCACCTTTTGGTAGATAATACTCTTATTTAATTCGACCATGAAATCAGATATAAATACCTAGGACATAACTAACTCACAAACTCATATATTGATGACTCTATTCCACATTTTGATACATACTTCACAGTTATTTACTTATTAAAATCAACTAATTGATTTCCATATTCATTTAAAATTAGATTATGTATATAGTTGGTCAAATTTGACAAAGCACCAATAATGCTACATACTCCACCTAAACATTGTTTAGCAAAAAAATAATTCCCCTCGGGTCTTTGACACCAGACTTGGGGTTAAATATCTTGATGTTTAAGGTGGAGAAGTCACCATACCTTATTTCATAATCTTGTCAATATGTAAAGTATAATGTATACAATGAAAATATCAAAATGTATATCAAATTTAACATGGATCCCATAATAATGTGTGGTGTGTGTTTGGTTTATTTTAACATAAAAAGGCTTGCACATCTCAAATAGCCTTGCCTAGTTACCAATTGTGCATTATTTTCAAGAAACTTTTTATATAATTCTAGTTGGGTCATGCCCAGGAAGTGTTTCACATGTGGTTCATGGTTGGTTGAATATTTTATTCTACTAACATATTTTATATTAGATGAGACTCTTATGTTTTCATGCCAAAAATTTTCAATCAAATGACTTGTTCCTTCAACTAATAATTTATTTTTTGTGGGAGTATAACATTAAATACACAATGATCTATGAGCAGATGGTAATTGAGTCTTGTTATTCTTCATATGAATTTAGTTATAGTTTTCCTATTCAAGTTCATGGTTGTACTTATCTGATTAAGAAATTGACCTTTAGACAATTTATTCCCTTTGGGTTGCTTATTATTAATATTAAATTATGCATCATAGGGTCCATTATTACATTTTCATCAATTGAATAAATATTTTTCATCATTTTGTATGGGTTTTCTTCTCAAATGCATTATCCTATACAAGTTGAGCATGAAGTTTAAATTACATAAAATGTGTTAGTAATGACTTCAAACAAAAATAAATACATAAAGATAAAATAATTCTAAATTAAAATACACTAAACCAAATATAAACCATATTAGTTCAAAATGTAACCTATATTAAATACTAACCTTATCAAGTCAGTCCATTGTACCTTGAGGGTTAACTCTATTTTTATGTGTTCTTTCATGCTCATATTCATGTAATTTTCAAAAATGGTTGTTGTCAGGCTTTCAATAGAACTTGGTAAATTGAATATTTGTAGTGATAACTAAAATTGAATAGTGAAGTATCACTCTATTTAGTTCAAATTATTCTAATGACCATTAATTTATTTTTTAGTTAATGTATCTTTGAACCCAAGTTTGCTTAATATTTGAGATGTGGTCAAAGTCAATTTTTGATGTCGTTTCATAATTCCCTAGTGGTTTTAATGAATGACTAGTCTCCATAGGAATTAGAGGTATGGAACACCATTCTTGAACCCATTCTTTTGACTCACATTCATTCCAATAAAATTCCATATATATCAAACAAAATCATGCCCTATCCCTAGTATAAATAGTACATGAACTAGAATTAGCTTTATAATGAGTGGGAATCACTTTCAATCCAGGTATTATATAGAAATTTTCATATATTTTCTTATTTTTGTCCTCCATTAAAAAAAAATTTAGCATATGATAATATTTATCTGATCAATGAGAGTTTTTTTCATTACACTAAGCCAAAATACTTGTAGCATTAATCAAATAACAGATCCTTGTATTTCTTCTTCTTTTTTTAAGGGCCATTTTTACACATATATTTGCACCATCATGCTCCCATTTTCCATAACCAACCTCAAAGAAACTCTAGAAATGTTGTACCCCACTCTTCTTATGAATCCTAATTATCTATTAAAACATTCTAGAATTCTTCAACTATTCTCTACAATTGTATAAGCAAATGCGGTGTGTATTGAACATAATTTGTATTACATTAATACTTCTATAAAATACCTCAAAAAAACCTTATAATAACTTTGGTGAATGTATTTTGTCATTGCTCATGTAAAATTGGTAATCCATAAAAATATTTATACCATCCTTTGTGCTTTTAGATGTGTGTATGAATGTAATATGCACAAAAATTATAATTTTTATTGAATTATAGTACTGGGATTGAACCACATTTTTTGGTTGTAGTATGTAGTTTTTCAGCAAATTCCATAAAAAAACAATGGTCCTAAGTGGGAATTTATCATTACATAACTTGAATTGATCATATAACCATTTTTATTAGTGTGGATGTCTTACATATTGGTAGATAATGTTATTTTTAAATTTAATCGTGAAGTAAAAAAAAATAAATTGATTCATAACTAACTCACATCTTGATGACTATTCTCCATATTTTAATGCATACTTTATAGATTTATACTTTTAAAAATCAACTAGCCGATTTCTAAATTCATTTGAAATTACCTCATGTATATAGTTGGTCAAATTTGAATAAACATCATAAGTGTTACATATTTCATTTAAACATTATTTGGTAAAAAGTATCCTCTTAGGTCTTGGACACAAAATACTTGGCATTAACTCTGTTAATGTTTAAGATAGAGAAGTCACCATATATTCTTGCATAATCTCATTAGTATGTAAAGTACAATGTATATGATAAAAATATCAAAATACATATCAAATTCAACATAGATCCTACAATAACATGTGGTGCATATTTGGTTGATTTTAACATAGAAAGGCTTGCATATCTCAAATGACCTTTGGTTGAGTAATAATTGTCTGTTAAAATTTTAATTTTTTTTTATAGAATTCTATTTAGGTCATATTAAGAAGTGTTTCACATGTGGTTTAAAGTTTTTTGAATCTTTTCTTCATTTAACATATTTTATATTAGGTGAGACACTTACGTTGTCATGCAATTTTTTTTCAATCAAATATCTTTTTCCTTCAATTAATACCTTATTTTTTGTGGGAGTTTAGCATGAAATACCCAGAAATATATGAGTAAAGAGTCATCGAGTCTTTATCTTCTTCTTATGGATTTAATTAGAGATTTCTTATTTAAGTTTAGGGTTGTACTTGTTTGACTAATAAATTAGCCTCTAGATTTGTCTTACTCATTATATACTCATTATTAATGATCTTACCACATTATTATATTTGATTGAAGTTTTATTATCTATTGAATTAAATTCATTACTTAGATTCTTCATTATTACATTATTTCTTCTCTTTGGGTTGCTTATTCTTACTCCAAAATTATGCATCGTAGGGTGTAATTTTTCATATTTTCATAAATTGAACAAATAATTGACATCATTTTCTATGGGTTTTGTTCCCAAATGTATAGTCCGATACAAGTTGAGCATGTCTTATAACTGTAAATTTTGAAAATTTACCTTGCATAGGTTCTAATAGCTTCTCATCTATTTCAATCAAATACCTCAGTGTTTGTCAAATTATCCTTGGAGGTGTAGGCATATGAGCTACATTATTTCTTAAATTAAAAGGTGTTAGCACTTCAACCATAAAAGGGATATTTCATCCTTTGTTAGTTACATTAGACTATACATACAAATTAAATACCTCTTCATTAAGAGAGACATCAATTGAGGTCATTACGTGATGTTCATTATCATCATCCTCAAAAAAATTATTATGCATAGATATTTTATTACATTGTGTTTCTGCATGTGTTTCATCAGTCAATACAAATTCATTAGTTACATGTTTTACATATTGAGTTTCATCATCCAATAAGGATCGATTAACTCTTTTCTCATTTGAAAATGTATCTAAATTAAATTCCATGCATTTAGGCACACTATTTTCACTTGAAATATTATTTGGTGTTGAATAAGAATTATAACCTTTTCTAGAAGCTCTTATGGATGCCCTCTTATTTGCTTATATTTTTCTTTCTTTTTCTCTCTTGACTTCAATTTGTTTATTTGTTAGCTCCTTAATCAATTTTTTTGTGGCGACTACCCAACCCCATGATCTATCTTTACATTTTTAATTCTAATTAAAATAAAAATCAAATAAAAATTGATGAGTTTATACTAATTGAGACAAAATAGATGAATAATTTATATCTACTCTCATTTTTAGAAGTAAATTCAAAGCTTTTAAAACATAAAATGCTAGAGTAAAAATAGTGGACATAGGAGTTTGTATAGAATTTTAAGGGGATACAAAGGGTGTGTGCTATTTTAAATAGTACACGTGCCTTTTAAGTGGTATAAATCAATGATTTAATTCATTTAATGATAATTTGGTGTACACCTATCTAAAACATATCATTTTCAATCTCATGAGTTTCCCTCAAAGAATTCATTGGTTTTAGGTTTTGAGGATCTGAACCTAATTATAAATAATTTAATAACTTTTTGACTATTGATATTTTTTAATAAAATGTATATCTCAAAATATATGCATCATAGTCATATTCACACACACGCACACACACACACACACACAGAGTTAAGGTCAAAAAATTGTGTTCATACACTTACAGTTTTAATTTTCCAACTTTCTTGATTTCTAAAATTATTTATTACATACAATGAAAAATTAATTGTAATTATTCTCAATAATCTTGAACATTTATTTTATCCATATATATAATTTCCTATAAAAATTTATTTGTTTAGTCCAAAACATGTTATGGATCAACCAACATGACTTTTGTTAAATTTATGTATTTTTCATCTTTGTGGATACATTTGAGTATTTATTTTTATTTATTAAAAAAAATTTATATAAATTTAAAGGTAATTTCTGAAATATAAATTTTTTAATGTTATTTTTAAAAACTATTTATTACTTTCTACTTAACATACTTTATTGTAGTTCATTTATATATAATTACAACTAATTTAATAACTTTTTGATTATTGGTAAATTTTTTATAAAATATATATCTCAAAATCTATACATCATTAAATATGTGTGTGTAGTTAAGGTCTAAAAATTATATTCATACATTTGTAGTTTAAATTTTTTAATTTTTTTGACTTGAACATTTATATATAATTACAAATAGTTTAATAACTTTTTAACTATTGATATTTTTTTTATAAAACATATATCTTATAGTTTCAATTTTCTAACTTTTTTGACATAGTATATTTATGTATAAATATAAATAATTTAATAACTTATATATATATAAATATATATATAAAAATAAGTTATATAATTTAATAACTTTTAATCAATTAATAACTTTTATATATATATATATATATATATATATATATATATATATATATATATATTCAAAAAGTTATATTCGTATATTTATAATTTCAATTTTCTAATTTTTTGACTGGTAGAATTATTTATTACATATACACAACAAAAAATTAATTGTAAATATTCTTAATAATTTTTGACATTTATTCTATACATATATGTAATTTAATATAAAAAATCATTTGTTTAGTCTAAAAAATAAGTCCACACACATACAGTTTAGTTATTTTTCATAAAAAAATCATCATCATTATTAAGAACATATCAATTTTACATATTTTTAATCTGATTATTATACATAAATATGATATTAAATATGTTGTAGTTCATCTTCTTATATTATAATAATATTATTTATCCAAATATCTCAAAAAAATCTTTCCAAATTCAAGTATTATTTTTTTTAAAAGAAAAAAACAGCACTTTGAACCCCTCACTTTTATCCTTTATCAACCTACACCCACCTTAAAAATAAAAAACTTATTTTGAAAGTTCAATTCATTTTATACAAACATAAAAAGAAAAAAAAAAAAAATTATAATAAAACTTACAAATGCTCATCTTTTTCTTTCTCTTTATAAATTTAAAAATTAATTGTCATATTAATCATGTATTAAGGTTCTCTGTCTTTGTTTTTATCTGTTTTATCTTTTCTTCATCATCTTTCTAGTTTTTCTTTGCCTCATATATATATATATATATATATATATATATATATATTTATTTATTTATTTATATTTATATTTATATTTGATAAATATAAAAGAAATTTCAAACAAATATTAAGCAATAAAAAGACCTCCTTTGGAGGTTTCTTTTCAATTTATAAACATCTAAATAAAGAATGACATTAAAAAACATATGCAATGCTTTTCCTTTTCCCTTCTTTTTATGTATATTTTGGAATTTGTTTTCACAATCGTATATGTATTATGATTCTTTTTATTTTGTACTTTAATTTTATTTTTTATTTTTTCTTTTATCTTTATTTTTTAATTTTAAATATATATATAAATAGATAATTTAGTTTTAGTTTTTTATTTCAAAATTTAATTATAAAAATAAAAAAAATATAAATAAATTTAATAATATAAAATAAAATTCAAACAAATCTTAAATAATAATTATTGGTACCTTCCAAAATATTTAATTTAATTTTTATCATTATTTTTAAAAGATATAAAATGTATATTTTACCTTAATATATTTTTGTAAATTTGTTTTCTACAATATTATTGGATGTGTGTCAACCCAAAAACAAACCCTGACATAAATGTGTCAGATATATATATTTTTTTTTGAATTTTTCCAATTTTGAATGGATAGAATTTTTACTTTTAGAGAGATGATTTTTTAAACTTTTTGACAAATATGTGTGAGAGTTTACATCAATGTTTATAATAATCTCACATTTTGAAAAAATTGTTATGATCAACGCATTGGTCAAAATTTTAATGTATGAGATAAAATATAAATAAATATGATAGTTTGAAATAAAATTCAAACAAATCTCAAATAATTTTTTTAGTATAAGTTATGAACTATTTACATCAAAATTTTAAAAATTTATAAAATTAGAAGATTCACATTATTTTGGAGTCATTTTATATTTATTTGACATAGTTCATGTTAACAAAATTTGTTGATGTTAAAAAATAAAAATAAAAAATATGGGAGGTGATTTGAAATGTCGAGTTAAAAAATATTTACACGATTATTCCCAAAAATAAATGTCAAAGATATGAATTGTGAAAGCATAAAATTGTGCTAATAAAAAACACATTTTTCTATCAAGATTTATTCAAAAATTTATTATATAAATATGTATAATTTTGTATTGATGTTGGGCAGTCCAAGTTGCACAAGAAAACTTCTCAATAATATATGTTGTGTATGCAATGCTCACATAACATGTTATATTGTGATGCAATGACTATTTTTAATAAGATTCACATGCAAGCACGTGCAATTTTAAAAATATCTAAAAAAATTATAAACACTAAAATTAACCTATTAGATGAATTTTAACTGAAGCTCACATTTGGTTACAAAAATATATAATTTTTAAAAATAGAAAAATCTCAAAAAAAATACTAAAATGCATTTTCAAACCCTCAAATGGTCATGTATGTACTCCAAAAAAATTAAAAATGTTTGTAACTGGATAGGGTGGGTTATTGATGCACCGAGCTTTTTGAGATGGTCATTTTGGCATGAATGAGAGCTCAAATAGAGCTACAGATCAAAAGTTATAGCCTTTAAAAGTTTGATCTTATTTTCCACATCATTCTCCTCTAGTTGAAAAGAACTTAGCTCTTACGAGTTGCTCTGATTGTACTGCTAGCATTTGTTCTTATCAATCTTTTTCAGCTCTCATTCTAAAATCTAAGTGTTGTCTCCCTATTATAATCCTTCACACTATACCAAATATCTGTCATAACTTCCTTCCCTTTTGTTTAATGTCTTCTTATCTAAATTTTCACTATCTTTTCTTCTATCTTCTTTAGTACATGTTATTGCCAATCTACTTCTTCATCTTCTTCACCTTCACCATATTCTTCATGGAAATCATATAAATCTAAAACATTAAATACCCGAGAGAGATCAAAATTCAGAGTTAAACTTACCTCATAACTATTATCATTGATTTTCTTTACAATTTTTCATGGTCCAATTTTTTTGTACTTCAACTTGTTGTATGTGCCTTTCAGAAATATCTCTTTCTTTAAGTAAACTATCACTAAATCTCTTTCTTCAAATATTTTTGACCTTATGATATCTATTGTTGGTTTATACTTTTCATTACTTTCCTAAAATTTTCTTCTTACTTCTTGTAACTCTTGTATATGTGTCTACATCATCACTAACTCATTCTGTAATTGGTAACTGTACTAAATTTAAAATGCTCATAAGATTTATCCCATAAACAATCTGAAAGGCTCATTTTTATATTGATCTATTCACTAAATGTTTATATGCAAATTAAAATTGTGTTAAAACCAAGTCCCATTGCTTGGAATTCTCTCCAACTATGCATCTCAACAAACTTCTCAAGCTTATGTTTATAACTTCTATTTGTCTATCTATTTGGGGGTGGTATACACTAATTAATTGTGGCTTAGTCCTCATATTCTTTCATAAAGTTCTCCAAAAATAACTTAGAAATTTTATGTCCCTATCTGATGTAATTGTTTTTGGAACATAATGCAATTTCACAATATCTTTAAAAAATAGTTCGGCAATTTTAGTGTTATCATTTATTTTTTTATATGCAATAAAATGAACCATCTTAGAAAACCTATCTACAACAATAAAAATTAAATTATTGCCTCTCTTTGTGTTTGATTATCTTGACATAAAATTCATACTCGAATGTGTCGATGGTCCTTTTAAAACTAGTAATGGCATGTATAACCCTGTATTCCATGCATGCTCTTTAGCCACCTAACATATACTACACCTTAAAACATATCTTGTCACATCTCTCTTCATCTTTAGCCAAAAATACTTTTCTTCCACCAAAATTATTATCTTCATCTTACCAAAATGTCCATATAAACCATCACCATGGAATTATCTTATAATATTGTCTCTTAGAGACCCAACTAGAACACAATTGTTTCCCTTTGAAGAGATAACCATCATGTATAAGATATTAATCATGAATAGTACCTGTCTCACTTGTTAATGGATTTATGTATTGCTCAATTATCTTTCTAAAATCTAGATCAGTATCATATAATTTCTTAACAACTTCAAATCGAATTACTTCACTCACCATAGTAGTTAACAACATCACTTTTCTACTCAAAACATCAACTACCTAATTTTGTTTTCCTTATTTATGCTTCAACACAAAAGTATATCCTTTCAAGAAAGATACCCACTTTGCATGCCTACTATTTAACTTTTTTTTATTGTTCACATACTTTAAAACCTTATAATTAGTAAATATGATAAACTCCTTAGGCACTAGATAATACCTCCAATGTCTTAAGACAAGTGTATAATGGCATAACATTCAACATCATACATAGAATACTTTGTTCTTAATTCATTCAATTTCTCACTGAAATATGTTATTGGATTTCTTTCTTGACTCAACACAACACCGATTCCCACAAATGAAGCATCACAATCAACTTTAAACACTTTGATAAAATATGGTAATATTAAAATTGGCTTTTATGTGATCTTCTTCTTCAAAAACTCAAATATTTTTGTTGATGCTCTTGTCCATGTAAATTCCTTTCCTCTCATATGTTTTATTATTGATGCAATGAGACTACTAAAATTATTAATGAATATTCTATAAAAATTTTCTAAACCATGGAAATTCTTATTTATGTAATGATCTTTGGAATAGGACACTCAACAATTTTCTTTAATTTTTCATCATTCATTCTTACACCATCTGCTGAAACTACAAATCCAAAAAATGCCAAATTGTTCTGCATAAACCTACACTTATTGAAATTTACATTGAGCTTCTACTTTATTAATAACTCCAATACCATTCTCAAATGTTGTAAGTGTTCCTCTTTAGTGTTACTGAATATCAAAATATCATTAAAATAAACCACCACAAACTTACCAATGTATTTTTATTACACTATGTTCATCATCCTCATACATGTAATGGGTGCATTCGATAATCCAAATGGCATCACCATACACTCATATAAACCATCTCTTGTCTTGAATGTTTTTTCCATTCATCTCCTTCATGAATCTAAATTTGATAGTATCCACTCATTAGATCAATCTTGGTAACATATTTTGATCTTGCAAGAATATCCATCATATCATCTAAATGAGGTATATGAAATCTATACTTGATTTTAATTTTATTGATTGATCTACTATATACACACGTCCTCTACCCTCCATATTTATTTGGAGTTAGCAATGTTGGTGTTGTACAAGGACTCATGCTCTCCCTTACTACACCCTTCCTTACTAATTTAGTAACTTGTTTATTCAATTTTACATGTTCTATTGGATTCATCTTATAAGTTGCTTGATCAAATAGAGTTAATCCTAGAATAAAATCAATATGATGTTGAATATCTCTCTTTAGTAGTAAACAATTTGTTAACTCATCAGGTATAACATCTACATATTCTTTTAACACTACTATTGCTTATGTTGGTATTTGCACCAATTTTGTATCTTCTTTCTTCACTACTAATGTATAACATCAACATGCCATCTTCATGTCTTTGATAAATTATTTTGTGAACAACATGCTTTCAGCCTACCCTTCTTATTCAAGAGGTAACAAAACTACCTTAACACCACCTTTCTAGAAGGTATTATTATTCTTTGCTCCATCATGAATTGATTTTCTATCAAATTATCATGGCCTTCTCAATGATATATGGCATACATCCATTGGTATAACATCACACCATATTTCATTCTTGTAAGTTTTTTCTTAGATAAAACTTGATTAAGCACTTTTTATCTACTATAACCTCATTCTCTTTTTTAAACCATAAAATCCAATAAGGATTATGATGCTTTTCATACTACAAACCTAGTTTCTCAATCATTTCCTTAGAAACTATATTTTCACAACTACCACAATCTATAATTACTTTGCATATCTAACCTCGTAAAGTACACCTTATTTGAATAATATTTGTTCACATTCATGCATCACCACCTTCTTTATTATGCACATGTTCTTTCCTTGGAGTAATCATTATTCTCCTGATCATGATATTTTCTCCAATATTTACTATTGCAACTTTAGTATTTTACTCTTCTATCCTAGCGTCGACTAGATTCACTCTTGGGTGATCCCCTTTCCTCCTTCCTTGATATTTGCAGTGTGGACACTCAAATCTCTATGTCCTTCACATCTATAACAAATATAAGTTTTGTGTTAATTTAGAAACCATCATCTACCACCACCATAACCTTGTCCTCTCTGAAATCCTCTTCCTCTTCATTGGTATTGAAACCCTTGTCTATTATCTTCTTATCTTTCTACACCACATGATGATTCTCCTCTAGTGGTATTAAACCCACCTATATTTAAATTGAATCCACCTCATCCCTCTATTATACGGGATTATCCTCTTCTTGGTCTAATAGATGTTCTTCTGAAATTATGTCTATTTTATTTTTCTTTTGCCTTGAAAGTTAATTGATAAGTCTCCTCCATGCAAAGTATTCTATACATGATTAATTCATCTTGAATAAAAAACATCAAACTATTTACATACCTTATAGCCATCTATTCTTCTATTTCATCATGAACCATTCATATGTAAAGCTTGTAAAACTCATCGTATACTCTTGTATAATGTAATCATGGATAAAGTAATAAATTTATCCATCAGCTTCTTCTCCATATTTTTTTATGAATTGATCTTCTATTTATCTTTTTTTTATCTTTATTTCTTCAGGTGATCCCACAAAATCATTGCATGACCCTTCAATTTCATACATACAAATTTTATCTTCTTATCTTCTCTCATTATTATCCATTCAAAATACTTCTCCATGCTATTCATCCACTCTATCAACTCCTATGATTTTAATCTTCCTCCATAATATGTAATGTAAACCTTGATTCCTTCATTCCTTCTCTCCAAAGCTCTAACAATCCTCTCTTATATTTATGGTAGTTTTTCCTATTATTCTTCCTCTTGTAGAATTTATTCTTCATGATCTGTGTATTCCTCTATATTGTCTTCTACTTTCCTTTGTCTTTGATTTTATAAATTAATTAGTTAATTATTCTACTTACCTCTAAAACTCTTACAGAGTCTTATTCATCTAAGCAATTTCTCCTCATCCTCTTACCATTTCTTACACCTCCAAGTTTTGAACTTGTTCTGATACCAAATAATGAACTCAAATACTATTAAGATAAATAAATCAATAGGCACAATACTTATTAAATAATATTTTGTATTGAATAATTTAAATAATTAAAAATTGTGCATAAATAAACCTCAACTCAGAATTAAATTTGACATGTAAATTTTGAAACTTAAAAAATAAAAAAAAATTGACCTGTTATTTTTAGCAGTTGTTATTTTAGTAAGTTTTGTATGTAAGTGTACACAGCTCTAAAAATATCCAAAAATATTTTAAACACTAAGATTAAAATTTGGATGAATTTCAACTTGAGTTCATGTTTGGTTACAAAAATATACAATTTCTTAAAATAGAAAAATTCTTAAAAAAATGTTAAAGTGCATTTTTAGACCCTTAGATAGTCACATATAGCCTCTTAAAAATATGAAAAATATACATAACCAAATAGGGAAAGTTATGGTTACACTGATCTTTTCGAGATAGTTGTTTTGGTGTGAATGAGAGCTCAAATAGAGTTACAGATCAAAAGTTATGGCCTCTAAAATTTTGGACTTACTTTTCACATCACAATTCAGTCTTTTACACTTGACAAACTCATACCTTGGATGTTTCTCTTAGTATTCTAGACCTTTCCCACTTTTTAAAGTCTCATATCTGCTCTATCTTTTACCCCTTTTCTTATATCTTAGTCCAAACAGTCTTATGTTAATGATCTAGGCCTTATATCATGCTTAGATTACTTAAAACATGCTTATCTTCCATCTCTTTAAGTTCTAAGTCTGTACCTACTTTCTTGCTCCCTAGACACTATTGTCGATGCTAGTGTCCTTACCTGACACAAGTGCTCATTGTTATAAATTCATCTAATTTACAAATGAAACGTATCTTAATATTCAATCTAAGTGCTTTAAAGTGAGTTACTTTTCAAAGGGATTGATATAAATACAAGATTGACCCTCATTCATTCAACACTTACAAAATAAGTCAACTTATCAAATCATTCAATAAAGTAAAATATTTTATATTTTTTCTTATTTCTATATCAATCATAAGGACAAAACATCTACATGTCTAAAATAATAAATGAGTAACTGAAGAGTTATATTATTGTAATGTCCCCTTTTTTAGCGTGATCTTGTTTTATGATGATCAACCTATTATGCGACCATCGTAGGCTGATAGGATGGATAGAGGGTCTTGGTGGAGCTTGGCTTGGCTTCGACTAGAAAAAATTTCCTAGTTGGCATTCATTCAGGCTCTTTCAGACACGTTTGCCTGAGTTCCTATTTTTTAGGGACATTTGACACACAACAGAGCACCCCTAATTTGGTATGGTCATGTGCGGAATCACTCCCTGGTTCACTAATTTTAGACGGTTCAAGAATCATATATGTATTGAGGGAGATATTAATATTTGATTGATTTAATTAAATATTAATTATTTGGCCTATTTTTTTAATTTATGAAACCCTAATTCTTAATTATGAAACCCTAATTATGGCAAGCACACCTTTTAGAGGATATAAGGTTTTCTCATTGGAGGGAGGCCATATGAATATTATTGATTTTGAAGACAATTTTGCTAAGGGTTTTTCTGAGAAGACTAAGCCAAGGGTTTCCAGAATTCCATTTGCATTGAAGAACATGCACTCTTCAGTGTGTGTAATTCAGAAGTTGTGAAATATCAACTGATCTATTGCCGATTTGAGAGATAACTTCACACAGAGGTTATCACAGAGGTTTACAGGTATTTATTTCATTAGGTTTTGATTTAGAAAATTATCCAGATAAAGATCTTCTATATTAGTGCCATATTTCTTGAGATTAGGCATCCAACATATAGGCTGTACTATATTGTATTTCGCTACTGTACGAAATCCATACAAATTTGTACCAGGCTATACCAGCTGAACCATAGATTGAAGAAAGGCACCGTTAGCAGTTGTAGGCCACAGGCCGCACAGAGACCGACATCGGCAACAGAGATCGACATTGGCCGACTAAATACTGACATCGGCAGAGTAGCTGACCGACAGTGACCGACGTTGATAGGATATCGACCGATGGCGACAGTATAATCGATGTCAGTGACTGTGTTTTCACACAGAAACCTGCATAGTACTAGATTTAGAGTTATTTCCAAATTTACAAGAAACAATTAGGTTTTTGAATAATGTTTCATATTATTTTATATGCATGACAGAGACTCAATATTGTAATCATCTAGAAGAACAATAAGATCATTGATTAGCCAGTTGATAGATTACATTGTTGTTTATTTATTTGATTGAATTTATCTTGAAAAATCGTATCTTTATTCTTGCAAAAACATCAAAAAAATAAGATACAAAAAAAGCAATATAAAATATTCAGTTTTAGAATTCAAGGGAAATAGGGGTTTCTACAGTGGTATCAAAGCTTGGTTAGTGATCACTAACCAAGCTCGAACCAACTAACCAAGCTCTGGTAATAGGGGTAACTTTTGTCCTACCATCCTATTGGGTAGATTGGTCATTGAATCAAATAAGTAACCATGATTACTTCAAGGACTCAGAAACAGTGGGACAAGGATATGGAGATGCTTAAACAAGGTTTGAACAAGTTGGCTGAAAACCAGAGGAGGATGAATGAATTCCTTTCACATCCTACAATAGAAGAAAAATTATCACGGTATATGGCATCTATTTTTAAAGGGTTCACATCACAAAAAAAAAAGGAGAAACAAGATGATATGAGGGCAGCCATGGGGAATGAGTTGTCTATATCATCTTTGAAAGAAGCTTCACTTGAGACTTCTACATTAGAGGCCCGCATAGAGCATGCTAATGGTATGGATGTTTTGGATGATCAGATTGCTACTTCACCTTCACATCATGCATATCTGACTTGGAAGGATGTGGAAAGGACACAAAATTTATGTGATATGTGGTCACAAAGGGCCAAGGAAGCTAGATTAGTCGCTACCAATGCGAGACAACACCTTCAAAACATAAAAGGAAAGGTCAATCTCTCCAGCATGGAGAGACAAAAAGGAGTCACAACAAGGTCTACTTGTGACAACTTACAGCAAGATCTATAGGATTCGCAGTTTCAGTCAAAGGAGGTGACCGTGGAGTTGGAGCATTTGCGGTCTTCACCAGCCCCAAACCCAGTTCATTTATATATTGAGGTGGTTGGTGGTGAGTACATTCCCATAGTTGTTGTTGAGGAACATGTTGTTGGGGCTGACACACATGTTCAGGATGTGGGAGTACCTAGTCCTGATGAGTTTGGGATACTAGTGGAGTCGAGTCTCCAAATAGATTCTTCTCACACAGATGACAGTGTGGTACAGTTGGCCGTGCCACCTTTATAGAGGGATCAGTTGTGGTGTGTAGGGGAGTATGTCAATGCTTCCTCGTATAATTTTTACTGCACTGAATCATTCATGGAGTATTTGCTAGATAGTGTAGGTGTTTGTTTGGACTCGCATAAAGTGATAGAAGGTGTTCTCATCCGAGGTACTAGTGCTATTAGCAGATTGGGTGGGGAGATTATAGTGATCCTTTCTACTATGCTACCTTATAGGGATTTTGAGGTGGGGTTTGTTGAGCAGATTGCATAGGGTCCTATCCAGCCTACAGCTACTCAGAGTCAGAGATTAGAGCCCTTTGTTGATTCCCAGTTTAGTAATGGTGAGCCAGTAGCAGAGCTTGGGGGTTCCTACCGGCATTATACGGTGGGGTATGCTCATTATTTTTCTTCTGACCCAGAGAGAGAAGATTTGATTTCATGCAGGTGTAGATCGGCTCCAGATTCTTACCATCCATTATGGGATGGATTGGCACCATCTTTTGCAGATGGAATTGGCAGTTACAAGTTACACAGCCTACAGTATCAACACAGCCAGGACAGTTTATCAGAGATGGGATTTGGTGGCAGTGACTCAGGTACCTATGACTATTGCCATATCCACAGTGCAGTTGGGTGCAAGTGTCAGTTAGACAGGGACTTGAGTTTTGACAGAGTTGATGTTTTAGTTGGCTTGAGTTTCACAGAGTGGTTTCTTCTAGTGGCATCATAGGGGTTGATTGGTGACATGAGGGACATTACACAACCTTTTCCTTGGGATCCAGGTGGAGTGATGTTAACCTTGTTACTGAGATTGCTTGGGGACAAGCAATTTCAGAGAGGGTGGATTGTAATGTCCCCTTGTTTAGCGTGATCTTGTTTTATGATGATCAGCCTTTTATGGGACCTTCGTAGGCTGATAGGATGGATAGAGGGTCTTGGTGGAGCTTGGCTTGGCTTGACTAGCAAAATTTTTTTAGTTGGCATTCGTTCAGGCTCTTTCAGACACGTTTTCCTGAGTTCCTATTTTTTAGGGACATTTGACACACAATGGAACACCCCTAATTTGGTATGGTCATGTGCGAAATCACTCCCTGGTTCACTAGCTTTAGACGGTTCGAGAATTAGATATGTATTGAGGGAGATATTAATATTTGATTGATTTAATTAAATATTAATTATTTGGCCTATTTTTTTATTTATGAAACCCTAATTAGGGCAAGCATACCTTTTAGAGGATATAAGGTTTTCTCATTGGAGGGAGGCCATATGAATATTATTGATTATTGATTTTGAAGACAATTTTGCTAAGGGTTTTTCTAAAAAGACTGAGCCAAGGGTTTCCAAAATTCCATTTGCATTGAAGAACGTGCACTCTTTAGTGTGTGCAATTCAGAGGTTGTGAAATATCAGCTGATCTATTGCCGGTTTGAGAGATAACTTCACACAGAGGTTATCACAGAGGTTTACATGTATTTATTTCATTAGGTTTTGATTTAGAAAATTATCCAGATAAAGATCTTCCATATTAGTGCCATATTTCTTGAGATCAGGCATCCAGCATACAGGCCATACTATATTGTATTTCGATGCTATATGGAATTCGTACAGATTTGTACCAGGCCATACCAGCTAAACTACATATTGAAGAAAGGTGTCGTTAGCAGTTGCAAGCTGCAGGCCGCACAGAGATCAACATCGGCAGTAGAGACCGACATCAGCTGACTAAATACCGATGTCGACAGAGTAGCCAACTGACAGTGATCGATGTCGATAGGATATCGACCAATGGTGGTAGTATAACTGACGTCGATGACTATGTTTTCACATAGAAACCTGTGCAGTACCAGATTTAGAGTTATTTCTAGATTTGCAAGAAACAATCAAGTTTTTGAATAATGTTTCATATTATTTTATATGCATGACAGAGACTCAATATTGTAATCATCTCGAAGAACAATAAGATCATTGATTAGCCAGTTGATAGATTACATTGTTGTTTATTTATTTGATTTAATTTATCTCATAAAATCATATCTTTATTCTTGCAAAAACATCAAAAAAATAAGATACAAAAAAAGCAATATAAAATATTCAATTTCAGAATTAAAGGGAAACATGGGTTTCTACAATTTTCCAAGTTATAAGTTAGGTCACTATTGTACTTATTATCACACATACTACATGATTCACACACAAGATAACATTTAGGGGAGAACTACATCAGTTTGAGGCCCTATTCAGAGTATTGACTATGTAGGCAATACTTATTGATATAGGGGTTTTTGAGGTCAGCTCGATACCATATACCCACTAACCAATTTTTCTCCAAGGTCACCATGAAGATGAATAACTATGGTTTTGCAAATTCATGATGAGTGACAGTTCATGACTTAAATTTAAATGCACTAAAGTGAAAGCAAATACAAAACTAGAAGCATCCAGATGGTTGTATCCTTTTTCAAGAGGTATTCCCATTGAGTTCAGACATTAGCATTGATGCAACCATCCCAAGCTGACATTAGTATTTGCGACTCTAGAAGCATCCAATCTAGAATCTGATGACTATTCTAGAACTATCTTCTAGTTTGTTTCCTACTTGTTCTATATCTATAATTATATTAACATCAAAATAAGCTAAGTACCTTACTTCTTTGTCATTTATATATCTTAAATAATTGTACTTACTATTTTAGCATAACTCAGTATAAAAAATTTAGTGTATGTTTATATATGAGTTTAACACCTGATTGACATGTTGTAGATTTGATTATCACCCTTGTGCGTATTCATTTATATATACCCCTTTAATGAGTATGGAGGTAATCTCAACCTAGAAAACAACATTTTAGAGTTAAACACCATGATTATTTATTTATAAATATATTATGAATTTGGAGTTTATTTAATATATTTGATTTTGAGTTTGTTTATAGTAAAATTTTGATTTATCTATGTTTAGTCACTCTTTTTTATCTTATTGTTTCCCATTCATCCTCAAACATGGTATCCCTACATTTCACATTATAAAAATGTAAGTATGTATTAAAATAGACTTAGGTCATTGTAAAGGTATTTACATAATAAATCTTAATATAATTGTGTGTTTAGACAACAATGAAATTATGAAAAAAATAGAATTAAATTATAAATAAAATATAATGTAATTGTAAATCTTAAACTTAAAATTAAACCTATATATAACAATATAATTATGTATAAACCCTAATTAAACTATAAATAAAATCTAATATTATTGTGTAAACCCTAAATAAATTATAAAAAAATATAATGTAATTATAAACCCTAGTTAGTAAACCCTAACATAATATTTACAATGTTTAAATTTCCCTTAAAGTAATAGACCATCAAACCAAAATTAGTCATACTAAACACAATAAATATATAGTTTTTAGAAACCATAATGATACATTAAGTATTATTAGGCACTTTTTGGGGTAAAGTCTTCTAGTAGTTCTTCCTCTCAATTAAATGTAAAGTTATTATACACAAGAATTCATTATTGTTGTAAAATGAGTATTTAGGAATATGATTGGATTATGTTATAAATGTATTAAATCTTGCATAAATTGTATTTATGTTTCAATATGTTATTGATAGTCATCTTATATTTTTATTAAATTTATGTTATGTTTTGGTTATTAATATTGTGATTTAATTATGAAATTATTATTGAAATATTTTATTATAATTGTTTATGTTGTGACTAATTTAATATTATTGTTAAATAATATCCTATTACTTTCACATGTTTACTTATCTACTATTTATACTCATATTAAGCCGATTCTAAAATTTTTAATTGTTGAGTCTAAATAATACTTGATCTATATGTTTTATATGCAATTAACCTCTCTAAATTGAATTAAATAACCTTTATTAATAACTGATGACAATGGTATGATTAAAAAATAACTATAATAATATATTTTATTTATACAATATTATATTAGGTTATAGTTATGATCTTCATCTTCAACAATAACATCAAGGGTTATGAGTAATTCATGGAATTAACAAATTAATAAAAAAAATGTAATTATAATCTGCATAAGGCGTGTTCTAGGTTTTACTCTTATTTTTTGTATTTTTGACATAATTGGCATATTTTTTTAATCACAATTCAATATTATGTATTAGTATAAAAAAAAAAAAAAAATAGAAAACAAAACATGATCATTCCCCTACATTATGATAGCATATTTATAATAGATATACATGTTTTATTCTTATATATATTAGGTTATAGTTATGATCTTTACCTTCAATAATAAGGGGAGAACTACATCATTTGGAAGCTCTATTCAGAGTATTGACTATGTAGGCAATGCTTATTGACATAGGTGTTTTTGGAGTTAACTCGACACCATGTGCCTACTAACCAATTTTTCTCCAAGGTCACCATGAAGATGAAGAACTAGGGTTTTGTAAACTCATGAGGAGTGATAGTCTATGAATTAGATTTGAATGCACTTGATCATCACACATATTGTATGATTCACACACAATATAACACTTTAGGGAGAACTACATCAGTTTGAGGCCCTATTCAGAGTATTGACTATGTAGGAAATGCTTACTAATATATATGACTTTGGGGTCAACTCAACACCATATGCCCACTAACCAATTTTTCTCCAAAGTCACCATGAAGATGAAGAACTAGGGTTTTGCAAATTTATGAGGAGCAATAGTCCATGAATCAGATCTAAATACACCAGAGTGAAGGTGATGATAAAACTAGAAGTATCTAGGTGGTCGTATCTTTTTTCAATAGGGATTTTGTGCACGACACTTGCATTGCGTTCAGACATTAGCATCAATGTAACCATCCCAAGCTGACATTAGTGTTTATGGCTCTAGAAGCATCTAATCTAGAATCTGATGACTATTCTAGAATTATCTTCTATTCTGCTTCCTACTTGTTCTAGATCTAGAACTATATTAACATCAAAATAAGCTAAGTACATTACTTCTTTGTCATTTACATATCTAACATAGTTGTACTTACTATTTTTAGCATAAATCAACATAAGAAATGAAATGTATGTTTATATACAAATTTAATACCTAATTAATGTGTTGTAGATTTGATTATCACCCTTGTGTTTATTCATTTATATATACCCTTTTAATGAGTATGGAGGTAATCTCAACCTAGAAAACAATATTTTAAAATTAAACACCATGATTATTTATTTATAAATATATTATGAGTTTTAATTTTGAGTTTATTTATAGTTTCATTTTGATTTAACAACATTTTAGAATTAAACACCATGATTATTTACTTATAAATATATTATGATTTTTGATTTTGAGTTTATTTATAGTTTCATTTTGATTTATATATGTTTAGTCACTCTTTTTTATCTTATTGTTTCCCATTTATCCTCAAACATGGTATCTCTACATTTCACATTATAAAAATGTAATTATCTATTAAAATAGACTTAGGTCTTTTTGAAGGTATTTACATAATAAATCTTAGTAGAGTTGTGTGTTTAGACAATAATGAAACGATGAAGAAAATATAATTAACGTATAAATAAAATATAATGTAACTATAAATATTAAACTTAAAATTCAATCCATATATAACAATATAATTATATATAAACCCTAATTAAACTATAAATAAAATTTAATATTACTATATATAAACTCTAAATAAATTATAAAAAATATAATATAACTGTCAACCTTAGTCAATAAACCCTAACATAATATTTACAATGTTTAAAATGCCCTAAAAGTAATAGACCATCAAACCAAAGATCAGTTATACTGAACACATTAAACATAGAGTGTTTAGAAACTATAATGATACATTAAGTATTATTAGGCTCTTTTTGGAGTAAAATTTTTAGTAGTTTTTCTTTTCAATTAAATGCAAATTTCTTATACACAACAATTTATTATTATTTTAAGATGAGTATTTAAGAATATGATTGGATTATGTTAAATATGTGTATTAATTCTTGTAAAAATTGTATTTATATTTTAATATGTTAATGATGTTCATTTGATATTTTTATTATGTTTTGAATATTAATATTGTGATTTAATTAGAAATTCTTGTTGAAATATTTTATTATAATTATTTATGTTGTGACTAATTTAATATTGTTGTTGAATGCCATCCTATTACTTTCACACCCTTATTTATATATTATTTGTATTCATATTAAATAGATTCTAAGTTTTTAAATTTTGAGTTTAAAGAATACCTGATCACTATGTTTTATATGCAATTGACCTCTCTAAATTGAAGTAAACAACATTTATTAATAACTGATGACAATGATATGATCACAAAATAAGTATAGCATATTCTATTTATACAATATTATATTAGATTATAATTATGATCTTCACCTCCAACAATAATATCAAAGATTACGTGTTCCAAATTTTACTCTTATTTTTAGTATATTTGATATAATTGGCATATTTTTTTAATCACAACTCAATCTTATGTATTGGTATAGAACAAAACATGATCATTCCCCTAAATTATGATAGCACATTTATAACAGATATAAAGGTTTCATTTTTATATATAGTTTCTAATCTCATCCATCTTATAAACTATATTCTCACTAAGCTTTATAAATCATTTTCTCTTAGGTCTTGTTTGTAGAAACCCTCATTTCAGGATGGAAATTAAGTCATTGGATTTAGAGATGAGAAGTCTAAGAGATGAAATTAATCCACTTTTGAAAGAATTGATAGATGACATGAATTCAATGGAAATGAAATAATATTTTTCCTACATTGAAGGGATGGTTGTCGCATTTGGAGAAAATTTTAAATTTATATTGAGGTGATTTTGATGGCCATCCAGATAATATTTTGGACTTATTCGGCCTTGTTCATGCCTTAATATTTGTACGCTATATTTTTAATTGGAAGATATATGTGATATATGTTGCAATAAAAAGACTTAGAGAAAAACATAACAAATACACTTCTCATGTTTTATCCAAAATGCTAGTACACCATACGCTCACCTCACACCAATAATTTCACATCTTCGTCATTGTGGTTTTGTGGTGGTCATAGAATCACAAAGTCAGAGACCATAATTATGAGCACTGGAGAAGCATTTAGTACAATAGACATCATGAATAAAGTTTGGGAGGCATGTTTAGTATGATATCCATTATTATTATTAAAACTTGAATGATTATATAACATATATCTCGGTGGAAATTTGATTGTATTTGGTATAAAAATATTATTTTATTAGAAATTTAATTTCATTTTATGTTATTATTTTATAGTATTATTTTTGAAAACATTCTATTATATATAAATGAATTATCGTAACATATATTATATATTTTGGTGGAAATTTAATTGTATTCCATATAAAAATATTGTTATATTTAATATTTATTATAAATTTCATTTCATATTATTATTTTGTGGAGTTATTTTCAAAAGTACTTCATGTATAAATGAGAAATCATAAATATAAATGAATGTGAAATGACATCGCAACTAGAATGTCCCTTAATCAATTGGATTGCATAGTTTAAAATATAGTGCTAGTTACAAATAAGAAGTCTATCATATGAATTAAAAAATAAGTGAAAATACACTTTATAAAAAAATACTTTACATATCATTAATCTATCCATCATGTAAATACACTTGTTTGCTTGATCTCTTTTATTAAAATGCTAAACTTAAATGTGGTCTACAACACAATATATATACAATTATTGTTAATTAATTTTATTCTTTTTTGATGATAGTTATTACTTGATGTAAACATCATAAAAAAATAATAAATTACTTATATTTAAAAAAATATTATTTAAAAAAATCATTTAAAAACATCAAATAAAAGTATCAATGACAAATACATATCATTTAAAACAAAATATAATCATTCCTATAAATTTAATATAAATCTAAACTATTCCTTTTAATATAATCATATGTATATATAACACTCTTGAAAAAATAGAATACTAATTATTATAATAAACCTATTACCACATACATGAATATAATACTAACGAGTAATTTTACTATTGAAACTTGATATATTATAATTATTGAACTTCCATTGAAAACTTTATATATTAAACACATCTCAAACTACATTCTAATAATGGACTAAACATCAATTTTAACGAAATAATAATATAACTATTTTGGCCCCGATTTCTTGCAAGTGTAATTGACTAATACCCATAGTCAACTCCATCCGGTGGTGGGTACATTTTCTTACTCTGTTGGGAAGAAAAGTGCCAATTATTTTGGTATGGGTACTTCGAAAATGTGTAAATAAGCCCTACAATAAAGTTCTTAATTGTGGAGTCAAGTTTTTTATGTTATTTGATGATCAATTTATTGAAGAAATTTGTAAATTATATAGTTATTCGGTATGAAACTTTCACAAATTATTAAGTTTAAAATTAATTATAAATTTAGAAAATTTAAATATACATAATAAAATATAATAATGTTGTATATATTTATATAATAATGAAATTGTAAAGAAACTTTAATTTAATTAACTTTAAAAAACTGTAATTTAAAATTTTGACTTGCCTTGCACATTGTAATAAAATTAATATTAATCATTTATGTTTTGATTAAAAAAAAAATAAAAAATTTAATAATTCAATTGTGAGTATTTAAATGATAATGAAATTCTAAATAAATACTAATTAAATATAATTATTAATAAAATATAATTGAGAAGTTTAATTTGGATCTCACATTTCATTTTAATAAAATAGATATATTTATTTTCACAATAATGATAATCCAAAGAAACCAAAAAACCTTACAATAAAATTAAGAAATCAATAAAATGTGATTGTAAATTGTAATTAATTTAAATTAAACTATTAATAAAATAAAATTAAACTATCAACAACAAAACTGTAAATAAAATAAAATTAAATCTATCAACAATTTAAAAAAAATAAAACAATTAATTAAATGTAATTGTAAATCTTAATTTGCCTCCAGCATTTTACTATAATATTACACTGCCAATAAATAAGAAAGAAAAACCTTTTTTAAAAAATAAAGAAGAAATTGTTAATTTAAAAAAAAAAAAAAAAAAAAAAAAAAAATTATATTTTTAAAATAAAATTGAACTTAAGAAACATATATAAATTTACTTAGAGAAAAGAAAATATTACCTTAAAATAACATAAATTTTAAAATAACAAAAACTTAAGAAACATATATAAATTTACTTAGAGAAAAGAAAATATTACCTTAAAATAACATAAATTTTAAAATAACAAAAACTTTACAAATAAGAAAAACCCACATTTTTTTTGAGTTTAAATGAAAAAGAAGAGATTTAACTATAAAAAATAGAATATCTCAATGTAGTTTGTATGTTTGTCCAAATATTCTAAAGAATCTAGAATCTTTCATATATCATCTCTGAAGGTTAAAACTTATCAAATTAAATGATACCAGGGGATTGAGTAGAGGGCATATAAATAATGTTTAGCATTTCCTTATATACAAAGATTATCCTTCAAACACAATATACATTTGATAATAATTGTCGAATAATATGGTTTTCGTTTAATTAGTAGTAAAATATCTCAATGTAGCTTATATGTTTATTTAAATATCCTAAAAATTCTCGAATCTTTTATATATCATTTTTTAAGGTTTAAAATTATCAAATCAAACGAGCACATAAGATTGAGCATGGGGCAGATGAATGATGTCTAATATTTCCCTGCATATACAAAGATTATCCTTCAAACACAACAAACACTTGAGATGTTTAGCATTTTCCTACATATACAAAAATTATCTTTCAAACACAATATACACTTGATAATAATTGTCTAACAAAATAGTTTTCCTATGATTAATAATAAAATATCTCAATATATTTTACATGTTTACCTAAATACCCTAAAAATTCATAAATCTTTCATGTCATTCTTGAGAAATTAAAATTATCAAATCAAATAAACACGGGATCGAGCAAGAGGCAAATGAATGTTATTTAACATTTTCCTGCATGTACAAAAATTATCCTTCAAATACTACTATTAATATATTTTAGTGTTAAGAATGAGCTGGCTGAAGACAATTTCCCTAAAAGGGCGGCCAAAAATATTACGCGCATTTGACCATCCGTATCCTCTCTCTCCGTAGATTATCATTATTCTGTTCATTAATTTTAACGTGTAGACACAGGTCTATTTCAGCCATTGATGATAACCAGTTTTCTTGTTCATGATTTATCATTGCTGGACACAAAGTGACGCCTTCTCTCCATCTCTACAGTTTCCAACCATTTTTCATAACTTTTTATACCTCTTATTCTTTTATTTACCTTTACAAGAAGATTTTTCCATTCTGGTGCACATCATATGATTAATTTTATAATGTTTGAGTTAAAAGTAGTAATCTAATAATTTCGAGAATCTTTCCTTGTTTCACAATTTGATTGGATATATGGGACGGCCTGACAAGACATTTCCTCCCAGGTTAATTTTTTTAATATAAAATAATTAACCTGTGAGATTTTTTAATCCCCATGTTTATTTAAATAAATAATGTAAAGTACGACATACAGACCTAGAAGATTTGGGTGAGGCCCTTAATCCTAGAATGAAAAAGCTTGGTTTATTTTATACTGTGGTGAGGGTCCCGTAACTCTCCTTTGAATAATCAAAGGAAACCTACAAGATTTGGACGGTATTATGCAATCAATTGCCAAGAAAAGTTACGGACATAAAATTATGGAAAGATTTCATTAATGTTTAACTTACCCACTCATAGTTGGAAACATTCTATTGAAAAAAAAAAAGTAAAATTAATATAATCATTTTGTGGGCCTCAAAGAAAAAGAGATTATACATTGAACTTGATATGTTCAGATGAGATAGGGTTCATGTTAGATTCTTTTATTTTAACCCATCTTTTTTATATTAATTATTGTTATTAAAAGTTTATATAAGTTATTTTATTAATTATTTTGTAATTCTTTTATATATAGAGAGAGTAGTAGTTATTTTGAATAGATTAGTTTAAATAGAAAATTTGTATTAAAATAAATGTCATTTATTGAATATTAATAATAAATCATGTTTAAGTGAGATTGCTCTTTTGAAGAGGTTTGTGATAATTTAGGAATTATTTATGTTAATTTAATTCATTTTTTTTTTCTTTCAATTTTAATGTATAATGTTATATTTTCATGGTTATATTTATTTGTGCACATATAAATTCCTAATATTTAGCATTAGAGCACTTTTCATGGTCATTTTCAACAATAATTTCAAGGATTTAGGGCTCTGTACTGCTGTCTACCATATGTTCTCACCTAACCCAATCAAGAGCTTGGGGATTAGAAAGTGGTAAAAGGGCACAAATAGGTTCATAACATCTAGTAATAGAGCACTTTCCATGGTCATTTTCAATAACAATTTCAAAGATTTAGGGCTTTCTACTACTATCCACCGTATGTTCTCACTTCACCCAATCAAGATATTAGGGATCAGAAAGTGGTAACAGGGTGGCAACATTAAGTTTTTGGCCTAAATCTTATTATTATTATTATTATTATTATTATTATTATTATTATTATTATTATTATTATTATTATTATTATTTCAGCATTTTTTTTGGGTTACAAACTATATTCCAATATTTTAAAAACTAATAAAAATTTGGACTAAGAGGTTATCAATTTTACTTGATTCTATGGAGTGAGGGGTTATGCCACAATATGAAAGCCATAAGCCAATGCTTTATGTGGCAACATTAAGTTTTTGGCATTATTATTATTATTATTATTATTATTATTATTATTATTATTATTATTATTATTATTATTATTATTATTATTATTATTATTATTATTATTACTACTACTATTATTATTATTATTTTTTATTTCAGCATTTTTTTTGGGTTACAAACTATATTTCAATATTTTAAAAACTAATAAAATTTTGGGCTAAGAGGTTATCAATTTTACTTGATTCTATGGAGTGAGGGGTTATGCCACAATATGAAAGCCATAAGCCAATGCTTTATATGGATGTGTGCTTCCACATACCTTAGGGTATATTGGAATACCCCTTATTTGCTTTCGCATCTTTCCACAGGTAACCTTCGGTTGTTTATTTTTGTGATACATTGGTAGGTAGTTAGGCTTAGGAAGTTACTTGCACTGTACCTTAGAGATGGGATAGTTGGCTATGGGAGGGTTATCCTATGTAGTTAGAGTTCTCAAATATTGGCCTCACATTATTTTTCGAATGAAATTAGTATAATTACAAGCTCACAGACCAAACATGTCCTATAGGAACCTTCCTTGTAACCCTAACATTCTTACAGTCACAAATTTGACTTTGATTTATTATAAAACATAGTAACAGGGAAAAATAGGAAAAGGGGTAGCATATTCTGAAATTTTGAAAAAATTAAATAAAAGTAGAAGCTCAATAGATCAGAATATTTCAAGTTGGTTACCTAAAAACAATAAAATATTTAGCAAAAAAAAGAGTCTGGTACAAAAATTCATTTGTCATCTCAAATTGATCTTCAATTCATGTTGATCAATTTGGGATATATCCCCATAACAATTTCAGGAACACCCTGGACCTCCCACATATTTAAAAAATGTAATTTTTTAACTAATCCCATATTGAGTTTCTCTTCACATTCATATTTTTGCTATATCTTTGGTAACACTTTTTGGAAAACCTCAAGCCTCCCATATGGTTGTAACCCACTTTGGGGAAATGGAACAAAAAATTGATAACCTTATATTAAAATTGCATGCCATTAAGGATGACCTCCAATCTCAAATCGCGGGCATCAATGCCCAATAGACAAGCATTGTGGACACTCTCCAAGACATAAGTCACCATGATTCGCGGACTAGTCCAAATAAATTTTGTGAACACATCTCCAATATTGGGATAATGCCATATGGTGAAAATTTATATTTCCATATATTTCATGGTAAATACCCCATAATTGGATTTATAGGGCAGAACATTTTTTTTAGTTGCACAACACTGCATTTCAAGACATGGTACTTGTAGCCTCTTTTAACCTAGAAAAAGATGTTATACAATGGTTGAAATGGTATCAAAAAGTGATATGGTCAAGATTTTTGAAATACTTTCACTTCAATTTAGCCCAAGTGTATATGATGATTTCATAGGAGCTTTAACCAAACTACAATAAAATTGGTTATATTTGGGAATACCAAACAAAATTTAGAAATCTCATTAATGGAACATAAGGGTTAACATATGACTTCTTCAAAAATTGCTTCTTCAGTGGCCTAAAAGAGGATATTAGAGTCAAGGTGAAAATGTTCAAACCTTATGATATGATGGTAGCCTTGGGGTTAACTAAATTGGTTGAAGATAAGTTCATAGCTCAAAAAATTTCTTCCAAATCCTACCCATTTAGGAATTCATTAACATCATGACTACTCATGTTCCCTAACTTGAGAAATGCACCCATAAAACATGTAATAGAAATTGAGATGGGGCTAGGTGGGAGAAAGGATGGTGTTATAATTGTAATGATAAATTCACATTGGGTCATCAATGTGTGGAACAAAATTTCTACCTACTTGCTGTGGAATCACCTCAAGAGTCCAAATTATGGGATGCTCCCACAAAAACCTAAGATGACAAAAAGTAATAAGAACCTAACATCAGAGAGGACCCAACTCAAGAATTTTTGGTGCATGCATTGGCTAGTGTCACTAATTATGAAATAATTAAAGTCAAAGGGTACTTCAAAAAATATCCACTCATAATTATCATTAATTCTAATATCACACATAACTTCATGGATTGTTGGCTAGCCGAACAAGTCAATTGCTTTATGTATCCATGTTCAAATTTTGAATTAATGATATAAAATCAAGGAACCTTTTATTTTAATGGAAAATGTCACAATATATGCCTAATTAGGGATTAAAATTTAAAATTAAACATGTTTGTGTTACCTCTAGGAGGTTGTGATTCAGTTTTGAGAGTACGCTAGCTTTAGATAATATGACCTATCCTATGGGATTTTTTTGAGTTTTGGATTCAATTCACTAACAAAGTAAAATAAAAAACATTGATTTGTGACTCACCCTAAGATCAATAAGCATCATTAGTTCTCATTAGATGGATAAGCTGTTAAAAATTAGATCTTATGGGGTTGTAGCCTAGCTTTGCACCATCCAACTCACTGAATCCACTTATTCCAACTAGCTACTAGATTTACCAAAAATATTGTTGAAACATATCACCCTATTTGAGGAACCTCGATGGTTACCTCCACAAAACCCATAGGATCATATCATTTAGGTTAATTTAGGTAGTTTTGTCTCCCCCAACGCCCTCCCCCCTTCTCGTTCCCTCCCAAACATTCATCCTTACTAGTACCCCTTCCTTCAAAAGATGGAAACTGAAAAAAAAGTAAAAGAATTATTACAAGATGGAGTCATTCACCCAATAATTAGTCCTTCCTCTTCACCCACACTAATAATACACAAAAAAAAGGATCGTGGTGAATTTGTATTGAGTTTAAAGAACTGAATAAACACACCATTAAGGAAAAGTTATTCCTAAGACAACCTTCTGCATCAAGGAAGAAGATATTAAGAAGACAACTTTTCACACCCATGATGGGCACTAAAATTTTTTGGTCATTCCATTTGGCCTTACCAATACTTCGTAAACATTCCACGACTTAATGAGATAGATCTTTTGGTCATTCCTTCAAGGATTCATTCAAATATTCTTTGATGACATCCTTGTTTATTTACACACATGAGAGGAGCATTTTTTGCATTTGGAGAAAACCTTTTAGATCCTATTTGAAAATTATCTATGTGCCAAAATGTCAAAGTGCTCTTTTAAATAAAATTAAATTGAGTACTTGGGGCATATTGTCTCAGAGAATGGTGTCAAGTTAGATTCGATAAAAAATGTGGTTATAAATAACTGGCCTAAACCTAAAACACTTAAAAGACTTTGTGGGTTTTTAGGGCTTCATTGGAATCATAGAAATTTTGTAAAGGACTATGGGGATGTTACATCTCAATTCCTCACCAGGCAAACTTACTAGATTATCCATAGATATCTATAACTGACAAAATTAGATTTAGCTATTTTTAACTAAGCTATGAGATATATGCTATTATAGAGAAGTAGGATATTACTTTAGGTTACATGTTTATATTGATATGAGTTAGTTATAGTGTATATGATTACATTATGAGTATATTGATTTGATATTCTCTCAGAGTGTGATGGAGGGAGAGCATCATTGAAGAGGGTGACATATATGGAGATGTTATAGGATGACAGAGAAACTGACTAGAACCCTGTACACACACCACAAATAACTAGCACATGTTAGATGCATAATAAATAGTTAATATAAAATATATTTTAATCCCCTTTTCATTAAAAAATTATTTATACATGGTTTTCTAGTATAATTTAATGGTTTATGCATGATTAGTTATTGTGATAGCTTAGATTGATGTTTAGATAAATTGATCTTGTGTGACTAGTGATTGGAACTACCATATATGGACCAATTGATATATCTTATTAATGTTGATAATGAAGCTCATTATCATAATGATATTTAGAATATCAATATTGAGCTTAACAATGTATAATTATTTTTGGATTATGGATTAATATAGATAAATTAACATTACTAAAATTGTGTTATAAATTATCAAATAAGTTGTGATTAACTATCAAATTTAGAAAAATATATAAAAAATAAGGAAAACCTATTTAATGGAATAAAGAGAATAAAAACTAAAAAGAAGAAAGAAGAAAAAAATAAAAAAACAAAAAGGAAAAATCTATTAAAAAGAACTATGCCTATCTATTACAATGAAAATTAAAAATAAAGGGCATAATAATTAATAAAAAGAGGAAATTGAAAAGGGAAATAGGGGAAAAAAGCGTAGCAGAGAGGAGGAGAAGAGAAGGGAGAGGAGGCAACTCACAGGAAAAAAAATAGAGGCCTTGAGGAAACAAGAATAAACATGAAAGGAACCACCAATGGGTCATCAGGTAGGCATTGCAATTCATTTTTAGTATATGTTCTTGTTGAAATTATTGGTTGTCTATTGAGATCTGTTTAAAACTAAAAAATAAGTAGAAGTCAAACTATTTAATTTGGCCATAGGATTAGTCCACTCTAAATAATAGTATAGCAAACTCAGGAGTTGAGCTTATTAAACTACAAAATGTAAATAATCAGCTCACTATAGGGGAAGACCAAGTGAACTATAAAAGCCAATGCATAATACATATTGAACTATTTTAAGAAAAAGTCTTGTAGTGATATATATGAATAATTTCTGTGTAAGATTTATATTGATGTTAGATGCAATGATTATAGATAATATTGATAATACACATAGTGATAGATATTAATACTTGATAATAACCAGCAATTATATATTAAAAATACCCATAGTGCAATGATTTTAGACAAAACTTAACTATATTGATTTAGTATGTTTTATCTCTTAATGCTTGTTATGACTTCACTGGTATCAATACTTAGCTAGTTGATTGAGTGAAGGAGTCATCTTTTATATGTCAGTCTATATATGTTGCATGGGGCATTGTTGAGTTTCACCAATAACACTGGGTTGATCTAGGTTGAGATAAGAGGCTAGCTGCAATACAAAGCATTTTTTTTTATAGTTATATGAATATTCAAAATATATAGATCAAAATGAATACCTGGGGGTCAATTTATTATTATTATGTATATTAATAAATACTTGTGACATGTGTAAGTGGTTAGAGTCATTGTTTATTTGACTCGAATGCATGAATTTACAAGGGGATCACTGTTTATTTCACTACCAGCTATGCATGAGTGATATATATATATATATATATATATATATATATATATATATATATATATATATATATATATATATGTTAGAGGATTATTGCATATATTTAATCTATTTTTAGTTTGATGTAATAAATTGAGCTATTATATTTATTTGATGCTCGTTATTGAGTCACTGATGTATGTTTACATCATGTTAAGATCACTATAATCCCAATGCTTATAATGATTTTTGAGGTTGCATGATATTTTATTCCCAACCTGTATTATTTTAAAAGTCATTAAAATCTTACATAATGAATATTAACATATGGGGTTGAGTTTATTTATTTACAAGGGTGTGACAAAAATTATTAAGGTGTCAGTTTATGTTATGGTTATGAATGGTTACTAGGAGAAGTAGTTGAGTTTATGACTCATGTACTAGTTGTTGTAAGCCCATAAAACTGAGTCGACACATTATTGGGATATATCTTTCTCACTAAAAAAAGTTATTGAATCTAGTGTCTTAAGAGGATTGATCTCCCACAACAATATATATATATATATATATATAATAATAATAATAATAATAATAATAATAATAATAATAATAATAATAATAAGTTTTAGTTTGGACATTTATTTGATAAAAAAGTAATTTGGTTATTGAATAGTTATTCATGAATTTTTTTGCAATGGATTTTTGTTATCCAATGCCATGGCATTTAGGTACTAAATGATCATAGTAGTAGTAGGTGATCATCTGATTATATTAAACTTGTCAATGTTTGTAGTGTAAATGAGACTAAGACTTGTTGATTGCTCTAAATGGGCAAGAGTTTGTATCTGATGATAGATTATCCAATGGGTGGTAATATAAGATGACCTAATGTCATAGGTCTTATCATAGAATAAACCATAATAGTTGTATTCTTGGTTATACTTACATGTTTTTAGCTATAAAATTATTGACATCAAAATAGGGTTCAAATTAAACATGAGAGATTTATATAGGTATGCGTAGCCTTCCAATATCATGTGATGAGCCTTATGACATACTTGAGATCACTTATAATATGTAGCTGGTGGTGCAAAACCTGTGGTATGGCTATAACATTTTAATAAGCTATGCATTTATGAATTAATAATGGTAAGTTTAAACAAAATATAAGAATACATGTTCCTATTGGCATAAACATGTTCATAGGGGAGTGTACTCATGATTCTAATTCCTTAGGTGGTAATAATTATGAACAAGTTTTATATTGCAAATCCCTTAAGGATTATCTAAAAATGTGTTTGTTGTGAGCATGAAAGTTCTAAGGATTATTATATCATAGGGAATACTTGATAAGAAATATAAATGAAACGGTGGTATAGTAATTACATATCATTTGAGTACTTAATCTATGGGGTACAAGTACTCGTAGATACCTATAGAAAGATATGTATAAATTAAAACATAAAGTTTTTTTGAGATCCAAAACCATAACCATATTAAAATGGTCTTATATAAAATGGAACAAGATGTTTAAATGAACCTTATAATGAGTTTATGAGTTCTCTATTTCTCTATAAATGATTGATTGATTATTAGTTATATGTATTCAGTATTGAATACTTATGTGTGGTACATATTATGAGAGTGTTAATATGTATAAATATTTAGTTATATTTAGCATGCAATGGTGCATCATGATGTGTGCTTAAATTTTTTATTTATTATGAATGATAGTATACAGTTTAAACTTAGGGTATACACGAGTCATATAATCTTGTACTTGCTTGATTGTTATTATGTATGTGGGTCATTTGATTCTTGAAATCATAAGTTTAGGTATGTGTATTTAATTAGTTGTAAACTATAATAGTATGGGATATCATAGAGTACCACAGTGTAAATATATGTTAAACGAGTACGACAATTTAAATATATGTTAAACCCAGATGGTATATACTGTAACTGATATATTTAGAATCATAACTACATTTGATTATTTAAATGTATATGGATTGGTTATTACTATGAATACTATGTTTAGTGATAGTTAGTAAGGATTTAGATATGCATGCATATAATATTTGAGAGTGTAATGTTTGCTAGGATAGAATATCTTATGTTTCATGAAAATTGTGACTTGATTTGTTATATCTAGTTGCTTGAATAAGAGCTTATGTTTCTATGTATTTAAGACTAGATTTATATGATTGATCGTGAAAAACTAGTGGTCATGTCTTAGAATACTAGACTATGGTAGTATGGGTTATCATAGGGTGTAGTATGTTTGAAAACTAATTTTATTAATAAAAAATTGTATTTAAATATGTATTTATCAAAGTGGTATAAACTATAGTCATTATTTCTAGTATGAGAGAAAATAATGTAAGATTCATTCATATGTTTGATGAAATAAATGTATGCTTTGGTTATTCATATGTTTAACATGTTTATGATGTATTTGCTAGTAAGATGTAATTTATATGAATCTTGTGGTTAAATTTTATTTGACCAATCTACATAATTAATACTGAATAAGGAGTGAGATGGACTTCACTACTTTACTAGCGTCACAATGCCAGATGAAGGTAGTCTGATCAAGTGGTGTGTATGAATTTGATTGATCTAGAGATCACTATTATTTATTACTCTTAAAACTTTAGATAAAGTATGTTTAGTGAGACATTATCATTTCACGAGTATGATTTACATGTTTGTGAAATATCTTGCAATAGAATAGTTTTCTATGATACACTACATGTTTAGTTTTAGAAATCATACAATATAAGGGTACTTAATTGTTTCTCTAGATTCTCATATCATCACTAGCTACTCATCTATGAAGGGAGGATCATTTACTAATGGGATTAGTATAGGGGATCGATGGTCTATGGTTGGTGTGAAAAAGTGCTTAGATGATGCTTTCTCTCTCCACAACAATACTACTTATCGAGATGACACTTGAGATTGCCACAGATACTTGAGTTCGAGAACTATGCTCTGGGGGAGCCATATATCTTATATGTACATTGTATTGAGTTGTATTTATTATTGAATATTGTCATAAAGATTTGTAATTACTTATTATTGTACATCGTCATGGTGGTTGTAGACTTGTATCAATCATGGTTAAGTTAATATAATTACTTTATTTATTTACATTTTGATGTGCTCTCATGATATTAGAGATAAGTGATATGTGATGTAATAGGCTTGTTTGCTATTATCACGCTTTGAATATTTCATATGGTCTCTATATATTCTCATGGTGTAATCTATTTTTGGTATAGGTGTTAAAAATAATTCACGTACTTCTAATTGATCCCAGCAGGGTTGTTATAGGGCATATTGCAGCTCCATTGATGGCCATACTAAAAAAAGAATGTCTTTCATTGGTTAGAGGTGGCCACAAAAACCTTTGAGCTTATTAAATAGAACATGTGTACTACACCCATTTTGGCAATGTCATACTTCTCCTAACCATTTTTCATTGAAGTTGATGTGTCTAGTAGTGGAATTGGATATGTCTTAATGCAATATGGTTAGCCTCTTGCCTTAACTAACAAGGAACTTAACATATAATAACTTGGCCACTCCACGTATGAGAAATAAATGCTATCCATCCTTCATTTGGTAAGAAAGTGATGCCCATACATGGTAGGCCATTGTTTCTACATCAAGATGAAGTACTTCTTGGATAAAATAGTCTATTCTTTGGAGCAACAAATGTGGGTTACCAAGCTAATGGGCTATGATTATGAGAATACCTATAAGAAAGGTAAGGATAATATTGTAGCATCTATATGTTACCTAACCACTATGAATACCAGACAATAATGTGTGCACTTTCATGCCCATTATAGTGTGGGTGCACGATGCCCAACATTAATGGTCTTAGGATTACCAAATTCAATGGCTCATCCAACAAGTCTACATTAATCCTTCTTCTCATATGAATTAATATGGGGATGGTTAGTATTTAATCCACAAAGGTCATCTGGTACTATTGCCCAAATCATCACTCTATGACAAAATTTTGCATGAACTACATGCTTCTTTGCCAATCAGCTAGTTAGGATTTTTAAAGATGTATGAAAGGTTATGATATCAAAAATTTTAATACCATAGTTAAAAACATTCAAAATAATGTAAACCTACCTTATTATAAATGTTTTACCATATCTGAAGTTTTTTATGATAGGGGTTGACTTTACCACTTGATTGTTATCTTGCATCTCTGATTATGTGTTGATTTTTTATTTTGTTTCTAAAGTAATTGTGCAAGATTCATTATCATGCTTAGTAAAATAAAAAATCAAGTATGATGTATTTATTACACGTGCTCATAAGATTAACAGAGATGCTCAAATTTTGAAATAGTGACAATCAGAGTAATATTTTTTATCTACACATTATAATTCATACAATCACATTGATAGGAACATGGGTATCATTTTGATATACATGTTCATTTTCGTATAATTTATCTCTATTAATGCATCTTGGTCTTTTATTGATAACATATTCGTCATGGAATATGCCATAATGTCTAAGTTTTATTGAATAATTTTAATAAATTATTAAGATCTAAACATTTGATAATATTTATTAGAGCTTATATCATGTTATAATGTTTTATCATCTAATCTAAACCTATGTGAAAATTTTATCAATTTATGTGCCACTTTGAGAAAGCATAATTTAAAATGGTTAAATATTGAATAACTTGAATTAATGTGCCACTTTGGGTAAGACATAGCATAAACTATTCAACTCAAATGACATTTACATGTCACATTTATCATGATATAATATAAATAAATGGTTTGAATTCAAATTTGTATCAACCTGGATACCAAGCATTTAAAATAAACATATAGTTAATATTTGCGATAGCTTTGGATCCATTACCACCTTAAAAAACTTGTAAGTCATGTAAATTTAATGTTTAAAGTATAATATTGGAGGCAATTTAGTTTGGAGACAAGTTTGGATGATAAATAAATGAAATGGTGAAGAGGTTGGTAATGGTATTAGGTTTTGAAGCAGACATAAACTTAGTGGAGGTTTTTCCCCACATTATTGAAATGTGCCAAGCGTACTTGACCATCTATAAATCACGTTATTTGCATGAAAATTTGGTAATAATGCTTCTAAGTTTTCATTTTTAATAGAGTATACAAAGAATATCTCTTTTCATGAAGTCTTTTCTTTGATATATTTCAACTCCTACATGCATCTTTGATGTTTTTTTGCGCTAAAGATAACAATATGTTACTCAATTATCTTTTCGGTTTGCCAAAAAGTCTTTCATGTTATTATCAAGTTATTTCATGGTACAATATGGTTTTATTCTGTTAAAAGATTCAATTGTTTACATGGAAAGTTTATCAGTTTAGAAGCAATGATGGATTTGAAGGTCTAAGGTTTCAAAGTTTTGCCGTATTGATTATTTAGTGTTTATTTCTAAGTATGGTTTAAACAGACCAAAAAATAAATAAATAAAGAATATTTGAAGTCATGCAAATTTACATATAATTTCAAATTTCAGGGATATTTCTATGGAACTTATAAGCATACAAATAAAATGCAAAATGAACATATACGTATAATTTCTTTGATTTAGATTTAGTCAAATAGTGGATTCTACATTCACACATGCGTTAAATTGTCGTTTTCAAACTCAGTAGAATTTTCGATACAATTATCACTCTATTGTAAAAAATTTGGCAAAGCCCCAAGTGAAAATAATTGATATCGATCTGCATATTCTGAATTTTTTTGAAGTGATACGATATAGTTGAATTATTTCAATTGGCTAAGAAAATACAACAGTGTGGCTTGGTTTGCATTAGTTTTTTGAGATTTGCTATGAGTTTTCTAAAATTGATAAACTGTATACAAATAGGTATAAATTCTTTTGAATAAAGTTTTGAACAAATTTCTCTGAGATTTTGAAATACTTATAATAAGAATGGCAGTTTCTATAGAATTCGGGTTAAGTGATTATTAGTGAATTACTTAGAAATGTCTCAGAAAGGATTTCAGTTATGATATTATGTGATTACTTGGTTCTATATTGGTTTTGGGTTTTAAACAATTTCATATATATTTTTTTTCATATAGTATTTAAATAAGTTTGACTCATACAGATGTATTGCATTCTAAAAATGTTATAACTCCACAGTAATGGAATAAAATATCTCACATATTTCCTTTTTTTCATTTTAAAGGGTAAATGTCAGGGTCGATTCAATGATCTCAAATTTGTTATAAGAATAATGTATGTGTAAAAGTAGCCAACAAGAAGATAATTAGTTTCATACTTGCAGTAATTACCAAGGCATATCTTATAAGGATGGAATGGGTGTTATTACATTTACATGAAGTTCCAATCGTGACACTTGTGTCTCCTTGCATTTTAATGTTCATGATTTTAATTTTTAGAATGTTTTGAATATGTTTCCTAGAGATAATTTTATCCTTGTGGTAGGAGAGGCCCTTATACAGGTAATTGACAATCATGCCCAGTTGAACATAGTTTTTCAACCTCTTCTTCCCAAATAATTATTGATGTGTAATGAAATACCAACACATGTTGATCCTCTTCTACTAAATGTTGATATACCCCAGTGAAATACTACTAATACTCTTGTTTCCATTACTCTTAATAACATTGATTTTTTTAGTCATAAACAGACTATTAACCCTTCACCTCAACCTTTGTTAACACATGTTCTCAGGAAGATCAAGTTAGAGGTAGATGGCGAGTTTGGAGCTGTCACTAGAGTGGAGTTCCTAGCTACAACACCTCTTGAGTATACTAAGCATCTAACTGAACATATGAAAGACTTGATTTCAGAAGACAAGTAGCATCTTGTGTTGATTGATATTTAACTTTTAGATTAGTTATTTTTCAGTTTTAGTTTAGACTATTTATATCATAGTTGATACTTTTCATTGATATTTTGTCCGGATAGTAACTAATTTATTAGTTGATTATGTGGATCATGATAGTTGATTCATATTTTTTTGTTTTAAGATGATAATTCATTTTGATTACTTGCAAAAGATGTATGATTTGGTTATATTTTTTTAGTATTTGTTCAGTAATTAACATTTTGTTTCTATGAAGTAATGAATAAATAAATGTTGAATTTGTTCTTATGTCATTTTTTAAAGATAAAAATCATTAATTTTAATAACACTTAACAATTAATTATCGTAGATTGATTAGTTACAATTATTTTATTTGTATAATGATTTGTATTGTTAATAAATTACGTTATTAAGTGGCCCTCACTTGTTAGAGAGTTGTTTTGTCTTACTAAAAGTTGTGTTTTAAATTTTGATTAAGTTTATTTAAACTTAAATAATCTCACTTTATGAATTGATATATTAAATATTTAATTAAACAAATTAACTTTAATAAAGTTAGTTAAATTAATTTTAAGTTAACTAAATGTTAGTTATAATTTAAACTTCTAACTAAATTTTAAAAAGAGACTTTAAAAGAACTTGAAGACACCATTAAAAGTAAGAGAAATATATACAAGTACAAGAAATTGTCTACTTCAAGTTTTATAATATGTTTTTTTTTATACAATAAATCTCTGAGATCTAGTGTTACTTACAAGAAGACCAAACAATGTATTCTTTGACGGTGAAGTACATTGCTTGATATATTTAAGTATATCTAAATTGATTATTTGATTTATAAACTGATTATTTAGATATAACCAAAAATTTTAACCATTTGATGAGTGCAAAATAAAATAATGCATATTACATTTTTATTATTCTCGAATAATGATTAATATTTTATATATTGTGCAATAGTTTGTTGAATTTTCATTGTTTACCATTTATACTCTTGGAAATTCTGTAAAGCATGTATGAAATCTAATGTTTATGGATAAAATTATTTTTGTTTTCAAATCAATTCGCTCATGGCTTTAATTGTGTTACTCTATTCATAGTTTTATTTTCATTTAACTTAGATTCTCTTTCTTTATACTTCTTTTAATTAGACTGGTTGTTCTATTTTTTAAATCTTTGTTAAGTCTCAATTCTTTTATCACGTTATTTTTTTATTTTAGTCAATTATCCTTCTTTCATTCATTTTAAGTTTACTTCATTATTTTAATTATTTATTTTGAATTTGTAACTAATCATCCTCTAATATACAAATTTCTAAATTTTCAATCTCTAATATTTGTTGAGCTTCTTTTTTAACTCGTTAAGCTTCTTTTTTAACTCATTAGTATAGTCTTTTTTCTTTAGTTAGATCCTTTGTTGTTCTTTATTTTTATGTCAGTGTTGATCTGAGTTTTGGTTTCTTGTGAAATCATACATAAAGTTAAATTATGAATAAGGAAAGTGATCATAAAGATTACCTCTTCAATAGAATGTTTGATAATATATAATCTCAAAATTTTAATATTTGATTCTTTGAATTTGAAAGATTGATAATTATGATATTCATTTAATTTATAGTTATCTTAATCCAATTTGATTTATTTTATATATTGAAAATTTTGATAAATATATTTTACTTGAAGTATTAATGATTACCTATAATTGGTTAAGGTTTTAATATTTTTCAAATATCTTATAATTGACCTTCCAAAATACCTTTTTATATGTCTCAAACTATTATTTTTCAGTTTTAAGTTTATACAATTGAATTAATACGATTCCACCTTTTGACCTTCGAAATAAGCGAACAAGTAGATTAATCGATGTTACATTTTTCATTGGCAACAAATTTGATGACTTAGTTGGGAGGCATTTTGTTTTTTATTTATTTCAAGAATGTTTTCACATCTTTTATTTTCCATCTTTTATATGACCAATATTAGAAACTTACTTATTATCCAATATGGTATTGACATTGTTGATGAACAAGTTGATAGGACAAAGAAAATGAGTATACTCTAGCTATAAGGGGCTACAAAAGTTTCATACATGGTCAAAATTAATGATAATGTGAGAAAATTATGGAAAATGTTAAAAAGCAAAAAACAAACCAATAACATATAATTTTAACTAATAATTGACAACTATTCAAATAATTTGAAATCATATAATTAAAGGACTAATAAATTTGTAAAATCTACTTTTAAAAATTTATAAATATTATATTAAAAATTATATTATAATATAAATAAATAAATTTAATTAAATTTTAATAAAAATACTCACAAACATTTAAATAAGCCTAAACATATACAAAACAACAAATTAACCCTAACTAATTTTCCAAAAAGAACCATAGCAATAATAATAGTTGGTTAAATACAATTACTTGAGGTTTAAGAGGAAACATTGTTATGTTTTTAAAACGCTCAATTTCTTTTTGTGACACACTAATTCTCCAATCGCTAAAAAGAGAACCAAATTTGTAATGTTGAAACAAAGTACCATTCGTTTGTTCTTCAATATATTTGGCCAATACAATTATTTGCCATTTTAGAGAGCCAAAGAAGACAGAATGCATGAAGCATAGATTTTATCTTAATTTCATTTATCTATAAGAAGTTGTGTCTACAGAATGATAGCCAAACTGTTTTTTAAGAAGACATTAATGTTTTAGAATTTATGAAGCATAAATTTTATTATCTTAATTTTATTTATTTATAAGATTTTAAAGTTATAAATGTAGTTAGATACGTCATAACACTAAGATTTGAAGGTTTTTGTGTTACTATTTGCGTACGTACTGTGGTGTTTTTCTTTAAATTATACATCTATAATTATTTTTAATGTGGTTAACTTAAATACTTTGGTAATGTAGTTTACATTATAATTTCAAAATACAAATTAACATGTTTCATTACATCAATAATTTTATGGAAATTTTGGTAAAATGTGTGGGTGACATAAATTTGTGTTAGTATAATTTTATTGATTTTTCAAATTTTAGAATTTATTAATTTTACATTTTTAAAAGTTATTTTTTATGAAAATTTTGGTAAAATGTGTGGGTGACATAAATTTGTGTTAGTATAATTTTATTGATTTTTCAAATTTTAGATTTTATTAATTTTACATTTTTAAAAGTCATTTTTTTAAAAAAAATGAAAAAGTGACACTTTTTGTGTATAATATTTTCCCTTTAATTTTTATATAGAAAACCCTTTTGACATTATTTACATTAGAAGTAAAATTCTTTAATATAAATAAAATAATATGAAATTAGGTTAATTATTTATATTATTTAGAAACAAATTTGAGTAAAAATGATAAAATGTAGGAATAAATAATTTTCAAATGTATTTGCTAGATTAAAGTTTTGTAATTATTTTTATAATTTTTTTAAAACATGTAGCCATCCTTATTATCACATAGTACATATTAAATAACTCATAAAAGTAATTTCTAATTTTTTAGTTATCATTATTTTCGCCATCGTCACCATCATGTTAGATCTTTAGCCTATAACTGCATGTCTATGGATATATGTAGTTAATATGTGACTTACATCACATTTTATCTTATCTTGTCTAATTTGTCTATACTCTTATATTGTTAGTAAAGTCTATCTATAGACTAACTATAGTCTAAGTAGAATATGTATAAGACTTAATGGTTAGTACTTAAAGATCACATTTCAAAATCTGTTCTTATTGAATAGTTGTGGAGGTTGCCCCTTCAAGAGGCTTATTCTTTCTATTAAGTATTCTGATTTATTGTTAATTACTAGTTGTGGCTCTACTCATTATATTTTCATTATTGTGCCATAATCTTATTTATCTACTTGTGGTGTTTATATTTATATATATTATTGTGAACTATATTCATCTAAACAATTACATTACAAGTTTTATCATGGGCAAGGTTTTGCAACACAATTTTTACTTTCTAGATCTAGTGTCTATGAGTTGAAGGATTGAAAAAACATAATGTTGATATTTTTATGTCAAAAACCTTAGAACACCTTGTACCTTAAGGAAGACCCATATTTTTTTTGAGAAAAAGCTTAAAAAATGGCCTAAATACCTTTTTCCAAGACCCAAGTAGAAACCAATTTTTTTTGTGCAGTTTGTAACTTTGCAAAGTTAAAAAGTGAACACAAACCTCTGCTTTCCCACTTACTTAAGACCTAGTAGGAATCAAAGATCACATTATAATTTTCAACTATGTAAAGTTGAAAACTTTGATTTGGACTATGCTTTAAGCTCTTCATTAATACGTAGAGGGAATTACAACTCACATTATAATTTGTAACTTTGCAAAGCTGCAAAATGCAATGCAGGCTCTACTTCCCACCTTTCACCATGACCAAGCAAGAATTGAAACTCTCACTACACTTTGCAACTTTTGAAAGTTGCAAAGTGTAACTGAGATCCCGCTACTTGCCTCCAAAGCATTTTCCACCTCCAACAAACCACTTAGTGGAAAGTGGAGAATGAAAAATAAATTACAAAATTAAAAACTTGCAAAATTGCAAAGTGACTATGTAGAGCCACTTTACTACCTATGCATCCATTTACTACCATTAATTGGCATGCTTAGCATTAATTAGGGGTTGGTTAATAAAATTTAGGTTTTTTATTGTTAATTAACATTGTAAAACAAAACTAAATCTCAGTCGTTAAGTGATATCATGAAGCAAATCTCGAAGCCATGCAGTGCCATGCCACAAACTAGACCTCCATTATCGAGCAAGGAACACCAGATATATCCACTGCAAACCCCCACACACGCATCCATGGTATTTTAAAGTTACCTACCTTTTATTTTAATCTTTTTCATGCCATTTACTACCATTATTAGTTTCAATAAATTTTAATCATTTACAAAATCATACTTAGGTTTTTTCTTAGACGTTATCAAATGTGTCTTTATTTGTAGTTCCATTTTACTTGAAAATTTTCTAATTTTCCAATTTTACCTACACTTATTAGAAGCTTATTGTTAAATTTAACTAGATTCTTCTAGGCACTTGCCATACTTAGTGTTTTCATAAAATTTGTCTAAAATCTAAGCGTAAATCCCTCATGCTATTGCAAACTAAAACCTCATAGAAATTATAACTAGAGAGACACTGCAAAACCCTTGTTTAAATCTAGACAAAGGTTCCCTTTGCTTTATCATTTTGAGTTCCCATCGAAGACCTAAAATGCAATTACAAATCGTAACCTCACCAGACCTTTGGTCAGACCTTGCAAGTACAATTGTAAGTTAAAACTCCACTAGACCATTTGGTTGAGCTTTATAGTTGGTGTTGCAGATTATATTCCCATCAGAACTAAACTCTTGCATAAACATAACAGTTATCTACCCCATTGAAAGAGGAAAAATAACTTATAATTTCAAGTCCAAATCCTGACCAACTTTATATTTGGTTTCTCTTAACCATTTACCTAGTGTACATGTCTAGAAAAGAGATGAAGTTCAAGTCAAAGGGACCTAGTGTCCCGTCCATCCTAGATTAAAACACCAATGAGATAACTAACATAGACCTAACAGACTTTTGGACTAGAGTTAATGTAGAATTCAAGAATGATTCTATTCAGATCATCTATGATAGTGGTTTATTTCAAGTTGTAGCCTTTCCACTCTTAGTGAAAAGTGATGAGCTTGTGCTCACTATGGCTAAACATTATAATGATGAGAAGAGAGAAGTAGTGAATGATAAAGGAGAAAAGCTTCTGAATCTAGATCTAGATTTTATTGATACTATTTTCTTGATCTTAGAATTTGAAAGTTACATAGACATTACTCCTGATTCCTCTAATAAGTTCTATCTAGCTAATAACTCTGCTTGTCTATGAATTTTAAATAAATAGTGGTTAAAAGCCCCTAAATATTCAGCCATAATAATGTCTAAGACCCCGACTAGGATATAATTCAAGGATGAGGTAGGAGATATCATTATACTCTTACACAGAGTTATAGGGAGGCATGAATGCAAAGAATTATCAAGATTGGATGTACCTGTATATCTGGGTAATCCATCAGAGTAAACAATACATTCATTTAGCCCAATTGATTAATGATTCTATTCTTAGATAGTTGATATAGGTCCAAACCACTAGTAGATTCTACATGACCTCCTACCTGGTCTATCCATTAGCAAGAGGAAGGGCATTCTTGGGATTAAACACATCGCCCAATCAAATTAACAAAGTTTTTAGCTACTATTTGGACCTCAGTTTTGAGGGGAGCAAAAAACAATGTAAAAGAGTTAATGATTCCTTCATCTACTACATCATAACCATGTTTGAATAGGATATAGGGAGGACAAGGTTTTTTAAAGCTACAAAAATAGAAATAATAAATTGGGGATCATACTTTATCCAGTTCCCCACATATTCATACAATAGAGTTGGTGGTTTCATTGGGTGTCCTTACACCCTTCCTAGATATGTAAGTGACAAATGGACCTTAATTGAATTTATGAAACAACTAGTGGAAACCCATAAGTTCTTATCAAGCAATCACAAGACAGGGATACACTTCCCTATCAATATAGGGAGATACACCTACCCTTATATATGTAAAGATGACCCAGATGACTTTGAGAGATCTTGATGTTAGGCCCTTATATGATGTTACTAGTTATGTTACTAGTATAGTGGATTCCTCATGTTCACACATTCCTTTTTATGAAGATTATTAGGATGATATGCAGGACAAATAAGAGGTTAGGTTGAGAGATTATTCTAGAATGACCTTAGAACAAATTAAGACTTATAATATGGCACTAGTTCTAGAAGATTTAAAAGATGAAGATCAACCAATGGATAAGGTATATTATGATAATCAAATCTATCTCAAACCTATTCCTCAATTTAGGTGGTCTACACCTAAAACCTTCTCCTTATTAGACATGACCACCCCATTTATAAATATAAAATTAAATTGGTTAAGGAGTCAGGGGATTAAAATAACCTAAGAGACCTTGAATATCACATACAGGTTTTAAAAAGTAAAGAATAAGTGTGTAATGATAACAATAGTAGAAGGTTTCAGTAGTGGGACTCAAGTAGAAGGTTCTAGTGGTGGGACTCAAGTAGAAAGTTCCATCAATGGAACTAAAATAGATCAGGTAGTGGGTCTAGTTATCTCATACAAGTGGAAGCAAAAGTAAAAGGCAAGAAGGAATTCTTCTAGTATTTAAGTGCCAGTATCCCAGCTAATGGATCAACCCCCATTAGTTTCTATAGGGGACACAACTACTATAACCCCTCTTCATATATTTATTATCTAACCAACATAATTAATAACTTCTCCTATTTCTACTAGGTCACCGGTGTAAGTAATTACCCATCCTATTTCCACAAGCCCACTAGTATAAGTAAATGATCTTTCATCTAACCAACCAGTGCAAGTGATTCCCTTAGTAGTGAGTCAGCTAATATAGTTGGTTATCCCAAATCCACCTCCACGTCCCTCTTTGACAATCACTTCCACCCCATTGATCACCAACACCACCCAGTAGTACATGGTTTCAAACTTAGTCTTTCTAGCTTTAATCCCAATAGCCATCATAGCCACTAGGATGGATACACCCCCATATTCATCTTCCATCACACTTCTTGTTATTCCTAATTTGGCCATTCCCATTACATTGGTTTATTCTTTTGATGCCTTAGACTCCACCCTTATATAGGTTCCCTTATTCCAACCATGTATCCCTACCTCTCTACCTATGTCACTTCTAAATTCCACACCCCTTGTAAGCACATAAACTTCACCCATCCAAGTATCCTTGCCATTTTCCACTCACATTAACCCGACCCTGACCAAGGAGGTGGAAATATAAATGCCTATTGATACAATGTGGTTACTCAACCCACCAATGGAGAAGAGATAGCCAAAACATCAACTGAAGACTTAGCGATAATATTAGTGGTAGCTATGACACTTTTTATGGTGATCAACAATGTAACAACTTTGGTTACAGAATCACAAGTAACCGTGGTCATTAGAACAACACATGATTCACTAGTAGTAACTCCAAATTGGTTGGCATAATCAATGTCAAAGAAGAGGAAATAGATGATATCTCCCAACATTATAGATTTTGGTTTATTGGAAACATCCAAATGACCAAAGAGAGGTCCAAAAACCATATACAAAATTTCATATGATGTAATAGGGGAATATTATGTGGAGATAATAGTGTGCCCACCTAATAAACAAAAAGAAGATTTAACGATAGGGGATTATCATATATCTAAGGTGCACCTGGGTCATCTAACAAGAGGACTAAAATATGATGTCCAAATGAGTATAAGTTCTCTCTTCGATACAATGGATAGTGATAAGGTCACTAAAGATGAACTGAAGAACAAAGTTAAGTAGTTGATAGCTGCCTTACAAAAATTCATAGACCCAATAAATCTACTTGAATCTTCCCAACTAACTCAATCTCTCTCTCAATTCCTTGACAAAGAAACATTTAAGGCAATGATAGATATTGGTACGATGGGTAGAGCTAAAAAATACTGGGTTGAATAACTAATCACCAAAGGGGACAGAGTGATAGAGCTAGCCATGAACTATTTTAAAACATTCAAGGATGATTTTGCATCTCTAAAGGTAGAAATAAGTAAATATGAAGAAGAGGTTGAAAGGCTAAACATCTAATTTTCTAAATTATAGGCTATTAACCTGATAGAGAGTGATACCCTCATGTCTGAAGAGATAATAAAAAATACTTCATAGCATGATGAGCTAGAGAGGGTAGCCAAATTCAAAATCAGAATACTTAGTGAAAATATTGAAAAGGCTAAGAGCACATGTGGTAAGGCCATAGATGCAATGTATGATATTGAATATTCACTTTGTAAATTGTCGTGTGATGTAGTAGATTACCAAGATAAACCTCTTCCTATTCAGGTTGTCTAGGATAAACTCAAAGAGGTCAAGAAGGAATCATCACATGATATAACTTTCAATTTAAATTCTATCCATTGATTCATCAAGTATCATAATACACTTGATCAAATGGGAAAATATATCCAATTCTACAAATATACTTATAGAGAACTATCTAAGGTAACTGCATAATGTGACATCATCAATCTTTACACAATTGGTCCTGATGAAGCGCATCTTCAATAGATATTCAATAGATTTGATGCTTATATCGAGAATATACAAGTGAAAAATGATAATGTTGACACAGTGGATTGCACCCTTGACAGGAGGTTGAGCTCTTACCTTCCACACGTCAAAATGGAAACTCCCCTCTTGCCTGTGGGGACAGTAAAAGTGGGGGGAGAGTCTCTAGATAAGGGCTAGCTCCCTTTGATGCATCTGAGTTATTCCAATATGTGCTAATACATATGTATATATATATAATGGGGTGGTTGAAAAGGGAGAAGGATTACAGGAAAACAAAACCTAATCTAAGAGGGTGATGCACCAAATAAATTTGACCTATTCACACTCACACTCTGAACCATAAGAACACATACATACACTTTACCTGGTAAAAGGACCAGGTTGCAGGAAGCTTGACAGGGAGGATTTAATACAACACACAGAAAAAGGAACTTACCATAGGTGCTATAGGAAAAACACACTATCTAGTAACCTCCTTCTGCCTCTGCACTCCAGGTACAGCTCTCCTTGTCACCTATAGGAATGGCACCTTGTAGATACCAAGTGTGTTGGTGTCAACCTTGTGAAAGCATTAAGAAGCAATGACTGAACACAAGACTAACATTTAGACACACTCAGAGAGATATCTAACCAGAATAGAGGTAAAAATGCATTTTTATTGATTCTAGGTGAAAATTGCCAAGGCTTCCCTTACAATGTGAAAGATAGATCCTTTTCCAATGAGAGGTCTACAATATATAGAGGAAGAAAAAGGGGATTTTGGTACCCTTTTTTACAAATGACCCATGTGCATTCTGAGCATTAGGAAGAGGAAGCCGCTCAAAGATAATGCTGTGTCAACTCTTATTTTGATTTTAGGCATCTTAAGATATATTAAACATTATATGTGAAATTATGGGTCACGCTGCTTGTCTGCAAACAAGACTGCTCCTTCAAAGCATTCACCTAGCTTATCTGCTCATCAATGCAAAGTGAAGAAAAAGGGGGCACACCGTTCACTATTTATGCCTCTTGATGACCAATTGGTAGATACTATATTAACTGCTAGAGTAACTCCTAGAGTTGGCACCTCCCTTTGCCACTCAAAATGTTTGCCCATTTTTGCACTTGGCTCTTTTGCCTCTTTCTTCAGCTGGTTGCTAAGTTTGTTTTCAGGTTCCTTGCAACTTTTGAAAATCAATGGATATTCCATTGTCTTAAATTTGACACCTATAGGGACGTTATTGGTTCACTGTTTCAATGGTCCAGGCGGCCTTCGATTTCTAATTCCTTTTTGTCTTTGAAATGGGAGTGCTCTATCTTTGACATTTGTCACAGTCCACTAATTTGAAACTTATGAGACACTTGAAATGTAGATGCAGACACTTGTCATGCTCTACTGAGTTATAACGAGACACGTGGTAGCATCTTCTACCCTTTTTAGAAACTTTAGATGTCCTTCGAGAGTCCCACAGAAGATGACACATGGTAGATTCCACTGAGCTCTGGTAACAATATTAGAAACATTTGGAACTCACTCAAATTCATGCAGATGATGACACTTGGCTCATTCTACTTACTTTAGAAACAAAAGCCCTAGGGCCCACCATAGCCTTTACCCAATAATGAAATAAAATTAAGAACTACAGATGTTGACACTTGGCAACATCCACTGAGCCTCACCAGGGACACATGGTGGCTTTCACTGCATTTAGAGAGACACATTGAAAACTTTTGCAGTTGCCACTTGGTGCCCTCCACATGCACTGAGAAAATCTTATTGAAAGAAGCTTTTGAAACTCATAGGAACTCAAAATGTGGATGCCAACACTTGTCACACTCTGTTGAGCTATAAAGGGACACGTGGCATGTTTCGTTGCTTTAGAAACAAAGTAGAAAGGGGCTTGAGAGATGACACTTGGTAGCTTCTTCTTGACTCTGAGGGACACTATAGAGATCAACGATTATTTTGTCACTATGAATTTGAACCAAGCCACTAAACTAAAGCGATAAACTGTCTAAGTGTTTGGAACCTATTTCGTGTCTGCAGAGTCTGTCGAAACCCTTTGCAAAGTCTTTAGAAACTCCCTGTAGATTTTGTAGAAACTTCCAAACTTGTGCAAGATCAAAAAATGAAATTGGCTCAGAATAGCAGGGAAAGAAAAGGGAGCCTATTTTGACCTATTAGACCAAAAATGGTCAACAAATTGGTGACTCCCAGGGGAAGCATGCTTGCTATGCTTAGAAACCAGTTGCCTTAAAGTCTATTGGGCATAGATTCAGAATGTAACTTTGAAAATTTAGAAACAGCCTTGAGATATCTAAGAATCAATCACGAAGGTTTACCCCAAAAGGAAATGAAAACACACACAAAACTAAGAAAACTACTGACATGTGCAAAAGACACTTAGGGAAAACATGAAAAAAGCAAAGGAAAATATATACATGATGCAAGAAGGGCTCAGTGGTAATGCTTAAGATGTATCCCATTAACTGGGATATAAAGTTTTTCACCATCCAACCTAGAGAATTGGAATGCATTATGCTACTTGCACTAAGTGATGACGTATGGACCACTCCATAGGGTGTCAAACTTCATGTGCTTTTTAGGCTTAGCTCGATCCTCATCCCATTCCAAGATGATGTCCCCTTCAGAGAAACCTTTTGATGAATATTTCTTGTCGAAGTGTCTCTTCATCTACTATTGGCGACTGGTCATAAAATCCATAGCCTGGTCTCTTGTCTCTTGGAGCTCCATCAGCTCGCATAGCCGAACCTCCATGCTATTGCCTTCTTTTAATTGTAGCTAACGAGCGATGTCTAAGGCTGGCAATTCAAGTGAAATGGGAAGCCTAGCTTCCATTCTATATATGAGCGTGTATGGTGAGTTACCAATTGCCCTCTTTAGGGTGATCCTATTTGCCCACAGGGCTGTTTTCAACTTGGCATGCCAAGTCCTCTGATTCTCCTCCATTGTTCACTTGATGATCCTGATCAGATTCTTATTGGTATATTCAGCCAACCCATTCCCTTGTGGGTAGTAATTAGATGAAGTGCTAAGATAGATACCATATCTCAGTGCCCATTCACTTGTTTTAGTTCCCAAAAAAGCTAACATGTTATCTGAGATTATGGTAGCTGAAACCCTGAACCTTGCCACTAGGTCTTCATAAAAATCCAAGACTGCAGTTTCGTTGGCCTCCTTCAAAGTGACAGCCTCTACCCATCTTGTGAAATAATTTGTGGTGTTCAAGACCCACTTGTGCCCAGCACTAGAGGGAGGGTTAATCATCCCTATAAAGTCAACACCCCATTGCATGAATGGTTGCTCTACCTAAATAGGCTGTAAAGACATGGCAGCCAACAATTGCTTCCTATCAAAGAGCACACACTTCTGGCACTTTCGTACCTAGGCATGGATGTCCTTAAACAGAGTAGGCCAGAAGTAACTAGCTCTCATTATTCTTATAGCCGTAGCCCTAAGAGCAAAATGACCACCGACTAGTCCATCATGGAACTTAGACAGCACCCTGTCAGCCTGACTCAGGTATAAACACCTTAAAAGGACTCTTGAGAGATCCCTTTTGAATAACACTCCATCAATCAGGACATAAGGGAGACACTGGAGTCTAAAATATCTCCTCTTGGTCCTATCAAGGCCTTGTGGGCACTCACTAGTGAGAAGGAAATGCCTTATGTCTGATGTCCAATCCTTCATGATAGCTGGTTCTTCTGCTATAGCTACATCATGAATTCATAGACTGCCCTCTTTTTGCTACTTAAAGTTTGCAACAAGGTGCTCATACAAGCCTCTCCCTCTTACCAATTTGGTGATCTTGATATCCACATCGTATTCCATCACCTTAGTGATCCACCCTGCTCTCTTTTCATTTAGGTCTCGGTTGATCAAGAAATCCTTGATGCTAGGATGTGAAACCATGAGGCAAATTCTACTATTGGATAGCATATGTCTGAATTTCTTCAAACTCTGTATGACTGCAAGGACTTGCTTCTCCACATATGTGTATCTAACCTCAAAACGCCCTAGGCCTTGACTAAAAAATGCAATTGGTTGCTCAAGGTTATCATCATTTGCTTGGGTAAGCATAATGAAGATTACCTCTTCATTGCCGAAGGTGTAGAGGTTGAAATCTTTGGTGAAGTTAGGGCTGATCAAAGTAGGAGCTCGGGCTATGGCCTGCTTGATTTCTTCAAAATTGTCCTTTCTTTGTGCTGTCCATGTGAACTCCTCACCCTTCTTCAGCATAGAGGTCAACAGCTTGACTACCTTTGCAAAATTTGGGATAAATCTCTAGATGAAATTTATCTTACCGAAGAAGCTTTGTAGGCCTTTCTTGTGCTTAGGCAAGGATAGCTCCAAGATGGAGTAAACTCTCTCTGGATCAATAGTCAAGCATTCCTTAGAAACAATGTGGCCAAGGAGTTTCCCCTCATGGACAATGAACATGTATTTCCTCAGGTTAAGAGAGATATCGAACTCTCTACACCTCTCAAAGATTTGTCTTAGGTGTTTCATGTGTTGGCTCACCTCCTTGGAGAAAACTATCACATCATCAAGATATACCAGCATAGTGTTATTTATCTGGCCTCAAAAGGCCATGTCCATGGTTGGTTGGAAGGTGGTACCAACATTAGACAATTCGAATGGCATTTTCTTGTAAGCAAACGTTCTCCATTTGGTAGTGAAGGCTGTCTTGTGTTGGTCACAGTCTTGTACCAAAATTTGTTTATATCCTGAATACCCATCTAGGAGGGAGAAATGCTCATTGCCTATCACCATTTGAAGGATTTGCTCCATGCTTGGGAGAGGATAATGGTCTTTCAAAGAGACTCTATTAAGGTCTCTAAAATCAATGCATAGTCTGATCTCCCCATTATTTTTTGGATAGGAACAAGATTGGCCAACCAAGAAGAGTGTTTGATTGGAAATATTATCATGGACGCGATCAACTTGGTGAGTTCCTTCTACATGAGAGGCTCAATCATTAGGTTCATAGGCCTCTACTTCTACTTGATTGGCTTGGTGCCTTCTTCCAACTCAATGGTATGTTGGGCCAGACTTGGGTCAAAACCCTTCAAATCACTATACTCCCAAGTGAAGACGTCAGCAAACTCTTGGCACAACAAGATGAAGGCCTACCTTGCATGATTTGGGCACATTTTCCAAAGTGCAAGCAGCTTATCTTTGAATATTTCAACCTTCTCATGGTGCTCCTCCATTGTGATGCATACCTTGTCGCTTTTCAACTAGTCATCTCTATTGAAGATACTCTCTAGAGTGACCAAACCTTTGGGAAGCTTATTTTTCTTCAGTTGAACAATTTGGTTGCCATATTGTTGCCACAGCTTAACCTAGTTTTTAATAGCAAACTCAGCTTATTCTTGCAAGAAGAGTGCTATTTGCTGGTCATTGTCAAAGACCTGCTAGTTGGTGATGTTGTCAGGTATAGAGGGCTGGGTTACTACCTTTAAGTGGCGTGAGCTGTGGTCTCAGCCTATTTCCCTAGGGATATCAAACTGGGCACCAACTACTGCCAGCCTATTTGCTTGCTTGTTCTGCTCTCTAAGAATGAAGGTAATATTGAAAGCAAAGAAATTTTAAACTAAGTCCCATACCCTATGTTTTTAGGACTTTAGTAAAGAATTCTTTGTCAAAGTTTGGCCTCTTACCTGATTGACAATTAGCTCACTGTCACAAAAAATTGTAGCTCTTTGATTCCTCTTTTCCTCACCCACTCCAAACTATGGATGAGGGATTCATACTCTACAACATTGCATGTGTAGGAAAATTGGAACCGTAAAGCTGAAAAGTATTTTTCCTTTGAAGGAGAAACTAGCACCACTCCACCACTAGCTCCCAACTTACTTCTTGAACCATCAAATAATAGCTACCATAGACCTAAGCTTTCTTAGCTCATTTTCATCAAATTTAGTGCAAAATTACCCTCTTCATGCATGTAATAAATTCCAAGGCCTGCCTCCTCTATGAATTTGTAAGGATCATGATCAAAGTTGTCACTTCCCCATTCATCTAAGAGCAGGTCTGCAACCCCTTCAAGGGTAGAGGATGGAGATTGATCTAATTTAAAATCTTCTTGGTCAATAATGGTATAGCTAACATTTTCCACCTTGAGCGAGTATGGTTCCAGATGATCTCTGTGGAGTGGCTCAGATTCAATCATAAATTTAGTCCATACTTGGTTCTAAAAACTAGATAAGACCAGTTTGTTGCTAGGTAGCCACCTATCTTGGATGTAAAATCCCTAGATAAGCAGATAGCAAAGTAAGGAGAGACATCCACCACTACCACATCATGAGGAACTGAGAAGGTTGAGCAAGCATGTAACATCAAGCCCAAACCTTTCACCACCCCAACTATCTTTGCTGGTGTTCCATCCAGCTGTAGGACTCCCTTAGTCATTTCTTTTTATTTCAACCCCAGCTTGTCGGCTATGCATTTGGGCATTACCAAGGTGCTTGTTTCACTATCAATGATGCAATTATGGACCAATAAATCTCCTATGACCAAGGAAAAATAAAAAGGGGGAACCTTTTCTTCTCTCCTGACCTAGCCTGAGGTGGAAGGTTGACCATTCATCATCAAAACATTATCGGCTCTTACTAGGACAACTTGTTCATTCAACTCATGCAATTCCTTTTGTAGCATGTCCTTTTTCCCTAGAATTGACAATGAATCCCACAAAGAGATGTTCATGTGTAGCTTCTTCATTTGATCTACCACATTGACTCAAGGGTTGCCTTCTTTCAAATTTTCTTTGGGATTATTTATATCCTGAGGCGCAGGCTGAGGAGCTAAAGGTACAACTGACGATCTGGAATTTGGAACCCTTTGGTTTACATGTGATGAAGAAGGTATTGCTAACATTTGGGTAGTAGCTTAAGCTTCTTCCATTTCTCTCCTTTTGAATCTTGTGTTGGCTATGACACAATCACCCTGATTATTCACAGTACCCACGTAATTGACTGCATAGAACTCACCTTCCAGGTGATTCATGAGAGTAGAATCAGACTGGGTCTAATTACTGCTCGTGCTAGGTTGCATTAAAGCCTAAAAACCTTGGAATTGGGTGGCTACCTGATTATCTTGTACATTTGTGTAGTGACCTATCATTTCATTTATATAAACAACCTACTCCTGACCATATCCCATGGTTGAGCAACTTGGCTGTTCTGGCACCAGATTATTTTAAATGGGCACCATAGCCTTGGATGATGAAGGGGCACCTAGATTTTAGCCTTGAAAAGGTCTGGTCTGTGCAAATTAACCCCCCCTTGATTGTAATTTTGGAAAGGGGGTCTATTTATTTGACCATACTACTGATATCCTTGATTTGGTCACTTGTTTTGAGCTTGCTACCTTTTAATAGCCACTAGTTCATTTGTCACATTTTGCAATAGGATTTTGACTTCATGGAGTTCATTTGATGAAGTAGCAGCTGGATTTTCTATGCTGGGCAAAAGAGCTAAGGTGGGAGTAGCAGTTTAGATTGGGGATAGCATTTTAGGGAAAAACAACATATGAGGTCTAGGAGCTATTTTCCCAGCCTGTACTAGGAAATTCTTAGTCGCTATATCTATGTCATAGGTGGCAGGCAACACATGTCCTCCCATGGATTGTATCATAACAGTGATATCACTATTCAACACTCTTAAGTAATAAAGGAAAGCATAGCTAGGAGTCAGCTTTACCAGAATGGGGATTTTATCCCATGTCTTCTAAAATTGAGTGTTGAAATCTTACATGTATTCATGTGGAGATCTTTTCATTGTAGTCAGTTGCTTGATAAGTGAGAGGTGGTTGCTCTTCTCCCCAAATCGATTCGTCAAGAGAGTACCCAATTCATTCTAGGAACTAACTGAATTTGTGGGTAAAGTCCCATACCAGTCTAGAGCTTTGCCCTTGAGAGACAATGCCAACAATCTGATTGTGATATTCTCCTTAGTGACATTGTGAATATTGCAGAGGTTAGCAATATTTATGATGTGTTCAATAACTATAATGGGTCCCTCTCCATCAAAGGGAGGCACACTTCTGAGGACTGCTCCTAGAATCGGGTCATAATGCTGGAGATTCAAAGGACTCTGACCATGAAAGGTCATAAAGGGTAATGCCATAGCTATGATAGGATGTAACCGCGGCCTTCCTACATAGGTGTTCTTTATAGCAAGTTTGGGAAAGTGGTTTTCTGAATAAGGATGGGTCCTCTCAAACCTCAACCGCTTTGCTGAGTTCAAAGGCAATTCAATGAATTCGAAAGGGACATCCTTCATAGCAGACCACGTGGTGATTTTAGGCATAGGAGGTTAGACTGGTCTTTGATCAAAAAATGAAGCTTTTATTAGTGGATTCCCCAGATGCTAAAAATGGTTTGTCTTGCTATAATAGGACTAGCATCAATCTTGAAACTTTTACTAAGTGTAAAAAATTGGGTCCCACCAGGTGTGCCAAAAACTATTGACGTATTGGATTGCACTCTTGACAAGAGGCTGAGCTCCTACCTTCCACACGTCAAAATGGAAAATCCCCTCTTTCCTGTGGGGACAACAAAACTGGGAGGAGAGTCTCTAGATAAGGGCTAGCTCCCTTTGATGAGTTTGAATTATTCCAATAAGTGCTAATACATATGTATATATATAATGGGGGGGTGAAAAGAGAGAAGGATTACATGAAAACAAAACCTAATCTAAGAGGGTGATGCACCAAATAAATTTGAACTATTCACACTCATACTTTGAACCATAAGAACACATACATACACTTTAACTTTTAAAAGGACCAGGCTACAAGAAGCTTGATAGGGAGGCTTTAATAAAACACATAGAAAAAAGGAACTTACCATAGGCACTGTAGGAAAAGCACACTATCTAGTAACCTCCTTTTGCCTCTACACTCAAGGTACAACTCTCCTTGTCACCTATAGGAATGGTGCCTTACAGATACCAGGTGTGTTGGTGTCAACCCTGTGAAAGCATTAGGAAGTAATGACTGAACACAAGACTAACACTCAGACACACTTAGAGATATCTAACCAAAATAGAGGTAAAAATGCATTTTTATTGATTCTAGGTGAAAATTGCTAGGGCTTCCCTTATAATGTGAAAGATAGATCCTTTTCCAATGAGAATTCTACAATATATAGAGGAAGAAAAAGGGGCTTTTGGCACCCTTTTTTACAAATGACCCATGTGCATTCTAAACATTGGGAAGAGGAAGCCACTCAAAGATAATGATGTGTCGGCTCCTATTTTGATTTCAATTGTTTTAAGATATATTAAACATTATATGTGAAATTATGGGCTGCGTTGCTTATCTAAAAACAAGACCACTCCTTCAAATCATTCACACAGCTTGTCTTCTCATCAATTCAAAGTGAAGAAAAAGGGGGCGCGCCGTTCACTATTTGTGCCTCTTGAAGACCAATTGGTAGATACTATATTAACTGCTAGAGTAACTCCTGGAGTTGGCACCTCCCTTTGCCACTTGGAATGTTTGTCCATTTTTGCACTTGGCTCTTTTGCCTCTTTCTTCAGCTAGTTGTTGAGTTTGTTTTCAGGTTCCTTGCCACTTTTGAAAATCAATGGATATTCCATTGTCTTCAATTTGATGCCTACAGGGATGTTATTGGTTCACTATTTCAATGGTCCAAGCGGCCTTCAATTTATAATTCCTTTTTGTCTTTGAAATGGTAGTGCTATGTCTTTGATATTTGTCACAGTTCGCTGCTTTGAAACTTATGAGACACTTGAAATGTAGATACAGACACTTGTCACACTCCGCTGAGTTATAACAAGACATGTGGCAGCATTTGCTACCCTTTTTAGAAATTTTAGATGTCCTTCAAGAGTCCCACAGAAGATGACACATGGTGGCTTCAATTGAGCTCTAGCAACAATATTAGAAACATTTGGGACTCACTCAGATTCATGCAGATGATGACACTTGGCTTATTTCGCTTACTTTAGAAACAAAAGCCTCGAGGCCCACCATAGCCTTTACCCAATAATGAAATTAAATGAAGAACTGTGGATGTTGACACTTGGTAGCATCTATTGAGCCTCACTAGGGACATGTGGTAGCTTCCCCTGCATTTAGAGAGACACATTGAAAGCTTCTGTAGTTGCCACTTGGCGCCCTCTGTGTGCATTGAGAAAAGCTTATTGAAAGAAGCTTTTGAAACTCATAGGAACTCAAAATGCAGATGCCAACACCTGTCATGCTCAGCTGAGCTATAAAGGGACACATGGCACATTCTACTACTTTTAGAAACAAAGTAGAAATGGGCTAGGGAGATGACACTTGGTAGCTTCCGCTTGACTTTGAGGGACACTATAGAGATCAATGGTTATTTCATCACTGCAAATTTTAACCAAGCTATTGAACTAAAGTGATGAACTGCCTAAGTGTTTGGATCTTTTTCTTATCTGCAAAGTCCATCGAAACCATCTATAGAGTCCATAAAGACTCCTTGCAGAGTCTGTAGAAACTTCCAGACTTGTGCAAGATCAAAAAATGAAACTGGCTTGGAATAGCAGGGAAAGAAAAGGGGGCCGATTTTGGCCCGTTGGACCAAAAATGGTCAACAGATAAGGAATCCTTAGAGGTCACTGTTGTAGATTGATTATTTGAAAAATACATTTTGTAAACTATATTTTTTTAAAATACATTGTAAATTTGAAAGTTACAAATTATAACTATCATTTTGACAACTCTTAACTTTAAGTTGAAAATAACTACTTATAATTTTTAATTATCTTTTTGTCAAGCTTTAGTTGAAAAAGTGTAACTTGTATTTTTCACTTTCCTTTTTGTCAAGTTAAATGAATTAAAAATTGTAAAAGTCTTAACTATAAATTGCAAGTTAGGTTTTGCAAGTTTAGTTTTAAAATATCTAAATATTAAAAAACATTTAATTTTTGACCAAGTCATGGTTCATTTTGGCACACCATTTCTTGGGAGAGATTTCTTCAATAGAACTGAAGGAGAAATAGTTTACATGAAAGACTCCTACATATGTTTATCCTCTTTTAATACTTGGTGAAGCACCTAGCCATTGCAGAGTTCTTTTCCTCATTCTACTCTCCCAAGCTGGGAATGATGAACTTTGTATGGAGAATCCATTATTTTTTTATCCAAAATTGAGTGTAAGGGTTTTTGACTTCTTCTCTCCCAAGGGAGTGATTTTTTGTACAAATATTGGTTTCCTATGTAGCCTATGGATGTCTTTTGTAATAGATAAAAGTTTATGCTTTTGAGGAATTTATCTACATGTTTTATCTAGGAGAATACTAATAGATTGAATTTTTTCCTTCCTTGTCTTGTGCTATCTTTGCGTATGTACCAATTTTATTAAATTTGTGAATGGTCTAAGTCTTATTTCAGTTATATAAGGATCACCTATGGTATTTATCTTACCCTTTTGAAATCTTATTGAAAAAAATCAAGAGCTTTGTTTCTTGTTTACAATAATATCCAATATTAACTTTGATCTCATACTTTTGTAAGATTATGCTTAAAGAGATTTCAATATATTATTGTTCAACTATGTTGAATCAAAGAAAACATTAATTTCCATTAGAACTCCTTGGTGAATCACCATTTTCTAATTTTAAATTCATTCTAAACTCTTTTCCTTTATAATTTGAAACCCTAGTTAGGAGCAAAATCACTAAGAAATTAGTAGTTTGAAGTGAATTGGTCATATATCAGTTACACTAAGCTTAGTGAAATAAATATGGCCTTCTTTGGAGGTTCACCTCAATTTCCCAAGGTCCCACAGCTTGGAGGTGATCCCATTGTGTCATTAGATTTCCCATGTACTTAAACTCATAATATACTACTACACAAAATGGGTGTAAAATCTAATTGATAATAATTTATGGCATGCATGATGGGACCTAAATATCATAGCTAAGAATTTGGTGCTATTATCATCAAACATTATGAGAGCTATGTACACATTTAAGATCACTTAGAGACTCAATTATCTTAGGAATTCATGAAATCCAAGTTTATGTATGCCAAAGATATAGACAAGATCATCTACTAAATCTAAGAAGACTGACTTGCTAGAATTACCTTTTCCATATAAAAAGAAATCAAGATTAGTTCTACTTAACCCTAGAAAAAATCTTACAAATCTATCTGCATCTCTCACAAATACCCATAGTTATTTCATACCTCCCACTATGGCCATAATAAATCAAAATTTTATACCATTCAATGGATGTATCCCACTTATGTTGGCTCAGTATGATGATATACCCATCTTGGCTCTGAAAATCCTTCTATATTTTACTGGTGAAACTTCTACTACATCCATTAAACACATTTAGGATGTTACCAACATTTATTCTATTCATAACATAGCACAATAAATTGTTACTATCATACTTCTTGCCTCATTATTTAAGGGCAAATCCTTATAATGGTATAGAAGTCTGCTTCCCAATTCCATCCATGTTTGGGATGATCTAGGGTCTACCCTATGCACATAGTTTGAGGATAATGGTGTCCACCTCTTGTTATTTGAATAACTAACCACTATTAAATGGGTTCCTCATGAGTTATTGAGTACTTTTATTTATGCTTTCAAAAATGTGGAATAAAATCCCAATGTTGGTCAAGCCAACCCTACATAATGCTTTTTTGTATTATTTGAGAGCTTTAAATAGTGACATAACTATTATGATTTAAACAATGGGTGGAATCACACTCTAATAATCTTATGATATTACAATAAGAGATGAAAATTACCTCTTTCAATCTATAAAAATTACTTCTCGACTCCTAATGTCATTATTCCCATAGTTGCCTCCCACATAACCCATTGTATCCCCAATTCCCATAATGAGTAATCAACCAACTTTGTCTCTTGTCCCTTTTAGTGATTTGTATGAAGTTAAGTCATTATTTAAAAGCTTTGGTAATGAATTGGTAATGAAAATTCAAAACTCTCAAAATTATAATCCTTATCAACCAACTAACTAGGCATATCAGCCTAATAGGCAGCCATACCAAGGCAACTCACAACTCTAAAGCCAAAACCTATAAGCAAAGCCTCCAAATATCCATTCTCTACATACCCCAAGTACTTCTAAGGCCATCATTATTTTTCAAAATAACTTGGCTCAAGAATATGAGTGGTGTTATTTTTGTTCCCAAACACATAATTAAAATGCTAGCCCTTATGGTGTCATGAATTAATCCTTGATGGTATAAAACATATTAAAATCCAAAGGGACGAAAGAGGAAGCTACTACTCATTAAGAATAGGTATAAGGGCTTGCTTAAAATGAGACAACTCTTTAGAACTAGCAAGAGGAGTATTTTTGTCATTTAAACTAGGAGGAAGCACTAACCAATGGTGGCTTTTTAGTGGCAAGAAATACAATCTCTAAGAAGAGAACAATAGAAAGTGATCAAGCCCCCAAGGTTGAATAGGCTAAAAAATTTGTATAATAGGTTGAAAAAATAAATATAGTTCAAAAGCCACCCAACGTGATGATGGGGTAGCCAAAGTCAAAATTGTTGACCCCAAATATCATGAAGGAAGATATAGCTCCCATAAAGGCACTAACAAAGATTGGTGTAATTCCTTTTAGTATTGTAGAGTAAATGAAAAATACTAACTTGAATGTTACCATGTGGGAAGCACTATCTATCCCAGCATAAAAGGGCTTACTTGAGAAATCTCTAAAAAGCTTCCAACTAACATAGAAGGCCTTAGTTAAGGGACCTACTACTGTGGGTAACTTGTGTCAACCTCAAATGGACACAAAAGCAAGTAAATATGGTAAGCATCCCCTTTTTACCTTTCAATCATAGTTGGTAAAAATATTGTCCATAATTATATGATAGACTCTGGGGCTAGCAGTTTTGTTATGGCCAATAAAATAGTGGATGCATTGGGTATTCAATACACGCTTGCCATAAAAGGTATGGTTTAATTAGATGGGACTACTATTCAAATAGTTAGGACTATTAAAGGTTTAAACCTTAATATCGATGCATGTCCAATCATATCCATATCCTAATACATATCAGTTATTAACCTACCCTCTATTTTACCATTTGCCTTTTGGGAGACTTCACTACAAAAATGTGAGGGTATGTATCTATTGATTGGTCGTATATGTTTCTCAAGACAAGATATGGGACTAGAGTGACAATAAGATATGAACCAATTGATAAAGACCGTATTGAACCATACAATCTTGTACCTATGGATATGAATTGCACATTGTAAGAATAAGAAGAGGAACTTGACTATGAAGTTACAACACCCATAGAATAAATCCTAGACATTCACCTTGATGAATGGGGATCAACTCTCCAATTTGATCCTTATGATTAAGTTAAGGAAATAAGGTTGGGTACATATTTAATTCATGAAGATGATGTAGTCATCCCAAATCTTTTGAAACCAACTAAATATCACAAAGGAATGTGGTAACTATACTTTGATGGCTCTATTGTTATTCAAAATGTGCACCAATGGATGCTATATTGCATGAAGGAATTTTTAGCTATGGGACAATAAAAATGAAGATCTTGTATATGGTATGAGAGTTTGAGGCACTATGCACGAAAGTATTATCCCTCATCTATGCATGCAAACATCAATTATCTCATCATAATTATGGGAATGTCCCCAAGGTGTGGGACCCTTGTGCTCTTTGGGATGGAGCCTTCAGAGTAGGCTGAATTCTTTCTATTCTAAGTGTACCTAGTTTAAGACTAGTGTGCAAGCCTAAAGAATATAAATATAAATTAATACTAATATAAATCTAAGATATTTGAGAGGGACAAGGAAAGAGAAGGTAAGAGATGCTAAAAATAAAAAATGCAATGCACCCTAGTATAAAGTGAGTGCTCCTACTACCTTTAACATAATATAGACTCTTGAAAACAAGATAATATTACATAGTTTCTACCAAGTCACTCTAAATGCATAAGTATTTTTCATAAAGGCATGAGAATGCAATACAACACTAAGAGGGATGATAAATGGTCTATAGACAACATCAACACAGACCTAGGTACACATATGATATGACCTACATGTGAGTTTCAAGTTTAATGTGGAGGTGTAGGGAATGGACAATGATGATAAGGGTGAATATTACCCACAATCAAGGACCAACAAACACAAAAGACATCATAAGAATAGAAAAAGGTTAAGAATGAAGGACTTACATAAGGTGTGAGAGTTTGAGGTACTGGGTGTAGACGTATTATCCCTTAGCTTTGCATGTGAACATTAGTTATTCCTATTAAAAACAAATTGGCTCAAGAATATGAGTGGTGTTATCTTTGTGCCCAACCACATAATCAAAATTCTTGCCCTCATGGTGTCATTAATTAATCCTTGATGGTATAAAGCATATCAAAGCCCAAGAGCAATAAGAAGAAGATACTACTTAGCAAGAAGAGGTACATGAACCTACTTAAAATGAGACCATTCTTTTTAACCTTACTATCCATGCATGTACAATATTATACATATCCTAAGACATATTAGTTACTGACCTACCCCTTATTTTGCCATTTGCCTTTCGTGATACTTCACTACAAAAATGGGAGGGTACCTATCTGTTGATTGGTTATATATGTTGCTCATGAAAATATATGGGATTAGAGTGACAATGAGATATTAACCAATTCCTAAATACCATATTGAACCATACACTCTTGTCCCTATGGATATGAATTAAACATTGTAAGACCAAGAAGAGGAGCTTGACCATGAAGTTACAACACCCATAGAAGAAATCCTAGACACTCACCTTGATTAATGGGGATCAACTCTCGAATTTTATCTTTATGGTTATTTTAAGGAAATAGGGTTGGGTACATATTGAATTAATGAAGATGATGCAATCATCCCAAATATTTTGAAACCAACTAAAGATGACAAAAGAATGTGGTAACTATACTTTGATGGCTCTATTATCATTCGAAACGTGCACCCATGGATGCTCTATGACGTAGAGGAGTTTCTAACTATGGGGAAATAAGAACAAAGGTCTTGCATAGGGTGAAATATTTTGAGGCACTGGGCATATAATTATTATCCCTCAATTATGCACGTGAGCATTGGCTATTGTTATTTAAAATAACTTGGCTCAAGAATATGAGTGGTGATATCTTTGTGCCTAACCACATAATCAAAATGTTTAACCTCATGGTGTCATTAATTAATCCTTGATGTTATAAATAATATCAAACCCCTAATGATAGTAAGAGGAAGCTACTAATCATCAATAAGAGGTATATGAGCCTGCTTAAAATGAGTCCACTCTTTTGAACTAGTAAGAGGAGGATTTTTGTGAGGTAAACTAGGAGGAAGCACTAACCAATGGTAGATTTTCAGTGGTAGGAAATACATGATCCTAAGAAGAGAGTAATATAAAGTGATCAATCCCCTAAATTTTATTAGGGTATAAAAGTTATATAATTGGTTGAAAAAAGCACTAGTTTAAAAGCCACTTAATGTGTCAATGGGGTAGCGAAAGTCAAAATTGCTAACCCCAAACATCATGAAGGAAGATATAGCTCCCATAAAGGCACTAAAAATGTTGGTAGAATTCATTTCAGTATTGTAGAGAAAATAAAAAATACTAACTTGAATGTTACCATGTGGGAAATATTGTCTATCCCAACACAGAGGGGCTTACTTCAGAAAGCTGTAAAAACTTCCAACTAATAGAGAAGGCCTCAATTAAGGGACCTACTAATGTGGTTAACTTGTGTCAACCTCAAATGGGCACAAAATAAAGTAAAAATGGTAAGTCTCCCCATTTTTACCTTTTACTCATAGTTGGTAAAAATACTTTCCATAAATGTATGATAGATTCTAGGGCTAACTATTTTGTTATGCCCAAGAAAATAGTGTATGTGATGGGTATTAAATGCACACATATCATAAAAGGTGTGGTTTAATTAGATGGGAATGTTATCTAAATATTTGGATTATTAAAGGTTTAAACCTTACTATCCATGTGTATGCTCAAAATTTTAGATTAAATGTATGCCATTAAATTTTAATAACAAAAACCCAAAAATTTAAACACACTAATAAGAATGAATAAGAGAGGTAGTCAACATAATAAGAAAATCCTTACCATCACCTTACCTCTCTATAAATTTATTCCAATATTCGTGCTCACATATTAGACTCAAATTTGACGTAGTGATGGTGTGATTGAAGGGTTTTGCTAGTTTGACATGGATTGTTTATGAGAATGCTATATTGATTTTGGCATGGTTTTGGTATGGGCTTGCTAATTGGTTTGAGGGTGGAGGGAGAGATTGTTTATATATAATTTAGGAGGGAAAATCAAGTGTTGTAATTTAAATTTGGAGAAATGAGATCAATAGTTAGAAATTATCAAGGAATATTAAATTCCTTGGGAAACCTCTAGAAATAGAGGTTTCTAAAGACTTGGCGGGAAGTCTCAAATTCTATAGACTTTTCCATTATCTTAGAGATAATGGAGGATTAGGTGGGGGTTAGATGGGGGGTTAGGGAAGGATTAGGTGACTATGGGTGTAGGAAATCCTAGGGAGTAGGCTAGTAGGTGGTTAGGTGAGATTATGGGAGTTTAAAATTCTAAATAAATAGATAACTAGGATTATATTAGGGTAATGAAATGATTATGGGAATTAATTATGAGGTGGGTATGGGTAAGGTTACTAGATGAATGATAATAGAAGGAGTATGTTAGATAAAAGGACTAGGATTAGGATAAATTAGTGGGATTAAATAGGTTAAATAAAATTAGTGTAGACTAATAGAAATATTAGTTGACAATAATGAAGCGAGTGATTTTAGGTGCATATATTTTACCCCTATTTTAAAGGGCATTAGGAGTGGATGAAGAGGAAGGATTAATGGTATTTCAAATAAAAACCATGTTGTGGATGAATTTTAGAAGATGATGTTAGGGGATATGATGCCCCCTCAAGGGGACATGTGGGGAAGAATGAGTTAGATGGGTAGTCAAAAGAAGAAATGATGGGTGGGATGAGATGGATAAATGAGGGGATGAGATGTTAGATGTGGGATAGATGATGAAGAATAAAGATTTGACTTGAGAAATGAGCTACAAATTGATAATAATGCGCCTGGCAAGTAAACATACACAGGGAATAGAGATGATGGGTGTCACGGTTGTAGGCACATCTCGAGGGTGAATTTATCATAACAAGATGATGATAGGATTAAATGGCCACAAGATTTAGATGTATCCCAAGAAATGATGCATGCAAGGGAGAGTTATTGGTCAGGATAATATTGATGATTTGATTAGATTAAGGATGGGTATAGCTTAAATCTAAATCAATAAAGATGATATAGGTGATGATAGAGAAAAATTGATATGATTGAGTGACCAATATATTGGGGGATGAGGATAAATGATTGAGATAGTGGTCAAAATATCCTTGGGCATAGAAACATGGCCAAGTATTACCTATATAGTCTAAAAATACCTTAGGCTAATGTATTTCTGACTAGGAGATGATGATTATGGTTAGTGATTAGAGGATGATGTTAGTGATTGAATGATGTGACTTAGATGATGATAAAAAGATTGGATGTTAGTTGAGAGGATTAGATTAGTGATGGGAACAAGGATGATGAGATGATTAGAGGAATGATGATGAGGGTATGGGTGATCCATCCATCACAAATGTCATAAAGCTCATAATAGTCTAAGTAATCTAAAAATATAACACTTGACAAGATTTCCCATTATATAAACATAACCAAGAGGACATTGTGCCAAAGTGTATGGGCAAATAGGAGAGCAATGGATGATTCCAAGAAGGAATAAAGTCATAGAATTTTTATAAAATGTCTATACACTTAGAAAGAAATACTAACAAGGACTTGTAATGACACTCTTTCTACACATTGGTAGACTATCAAAAGTACAAGTTAGAAAAGACAATCTTTCACTAGACTAGACCAACAAGATTGAACTCTACCTCCTCAAGGGAACTTTTGTTGTCCTCATAGCATCCCTATTCATTAACCAATAGAAAAAAAAGACACGATCCAAACAAAAAATAAGGAAATAAGATACATACATGACATGCAAATAAGATAAATAGAATAAACAAGTAACATACACATATGTATCTACATGAAGTGTCATAATGTCTTGCCTAATGATAGGATGAGTGATTAGATGATGGGTTGAATGATCATGATGTGATTGTGGACCTAGTATAGACTTGGATTTAGATAGGGTGATCATGATTAAAACTAAGATGTTACTCTTAGTTTATGATAAAAGGATGGATGATGTGAGAAGGTCTTTGAATACTAATTTGGTCTTGAAATTAGATCAAAAAGGGGCCATACATGGTGATTAGATAAGTGATGACCAAGGATAACCAATAGACAAGGTCCTATAATGATCCAATCTAATAAGGAGACTAGGAAATGATGATGGGATCAAATACCTTTCATGCTAGTAAAAGTGATTGGATGGGTGCTAGCCATGAAGAGGCAATGATAAGGATAGTGATGGGATCAAGTACATTCCATAATGGCAAAAGGTAATTGGATGTGTGCTAGGTATGAAAAGGCCTTGATAGGAAGTGATGGGTGCTAGATTTAAATATTTGAAAAAGTGATATATGCCAATAATACATAACCAAAAGGATGATGAAATGATGGGTGATCACTTAGATTGAGTTTTAAGATTAAATGTGGTATCCAAAGATGATGGATGGTAAAATGGGAGATGGACATTAGATAATGTTCAAGATGGGGATATGGAAACAAGATAGGTGGGATGGTAAGGAATGATGGAGATGGAATAAGGAAAAGGCATAAGACAATACATAATGGACTATTTTTGGCTTTTTCAAATTTTATGATTTTTAGGGTTTTTGTGAAATATTTCCATTTTTAGGGATTTTTAAGGATATGTATATACACTGTATAAATGGGGTTCCTAGCAAAGGAAATAATAAGCCTATCAACCATGATGAGGAATGGATGGATGAAGGATGGGATGACAGATGATGACAATGATGGGGACTAAGGATGAATGGACTAGGGATAGCCAATGACCTCATCATGAAGGAAATAGATAGTTACTTGCTTAAGTGTACATTGGAGGATATGCAAAGAGGATTTTAGGATAGTTATCAAGACACCTTACACTTCATTATGAAGGTCAAGATGGGAATGAGGAAGATATAAGATATAGGAGAGGATGGTGGATGATGGATATGAACAATGGATCAAAGAATAAGATGATGGGTGATATAGGCAAGATGGACAAGGGATGTGAGAAGTGGGATCAATGGAAGAGGACATGAAATAGATGTATTTGCCCCCAAGTGTTGAGGAATAATGTGGACAATAGATTATTTTACCATGATGCCAAAAATAATTTTTCATCATGGTACTTGCCCAAGGTGCTAGAAGACTAGTTTTTCACCATTAGATGAATAATTTTTTATTTCATTTTTTTGACTTTTTGACCTTTTAAATTTTATGACTTTATTGGGCATATTAATTTATTATATGATGCGAGAGATGAAAGGTGTGAACACTAGATGGATTATGTATCCAAAAACTATTCTGAGATGGATGCTAGATGCATGGATATCCTTGTGGCCTTTAGTGATTCTTAATGGTGACCCCTCTAGATATCTAGACTAGGTATCATTATTGCCCTTAGGAAAGACAATGTTGCCTAGGTCAGTGATATGGGGTATATATTCAATTATATCTTGATGGGGATGTATGGGATGTGAATGGGTGATAAGACCTGATGGGATTGTGGGTTTATGATAAGATGATGTGATGAGTGATGGAGGATTAGGACTAGTAGTTTCATACAACATTGGAGGTATTAGACATTCTTCATTTGATTAGTGCCAAGTGGTAAAATACTTTAAGAGATCCAAGACACTTTGAATTTAGGGATCATCTTTGGTCTGATTAATTGATCAATTATTGGCCATATGAATTTTATCCTTTGATGGTATTTGATTTTGACTGGCCCTTGGTGCTTGATTTTGGGCTTCACCAGGGGAGATTGATTCTTGAGTTGAAATATTATTTTGACTTTGACATGCTCCTAGTGCCTGATTGTGGGCTTCACTAGGGAGAGATGCTTTTGGATTAGGCTGATGATTTGAATTTTTTTGACTTTGAATGATGGGATCAAAGATGATTTGATTATTGTAATTAACTTTTAGAATATAATCTTAGACTTTTGGGTTTGTGGCACACATTATATTACTAAAGGAAGGATCCAATGATGCATGGTCCTTTTTGTCATCATGGAGGGAGGTGATTAAATGACCATTGATAGGGAGAAAAGGGTCTATGATGGATGAAGGTGGTGGAGATTTTATGATAAGGTCAATGAGTGGTGATGGGGTAACATAGTCTTCATAGGGGTTCCTAGGAGACCTGACTTTGACATCAAATAAAATATCTTCAATATTAGTAAAATAATCACTAGGACTAGTTGTAGTAGATGCATCCAAAGGAGGATCAAAATCACTTTGAAAATAGTTGATAGATAAGGATTGCAAGAACTCATTTATGATGTCATCATCTAGAATAAAATCAAAATATATTCTTGGTAATAAATCAGAAGTATCTTGATTATGAGTATCCTCTAAAAGATAGACATTATCAACATAAATGAGGGATGACATTTTTTATGAGGAATATAGTTTAGATATGGGTGTTAAACATGTTCCTATAGAAGATAAGACCTTGGATGCTAACTTTGAAGCTAACTCTGATGCACAAGATATAATGTTGATATTTATAGATGTATTATCCATTATTGACCTTTTAAAAAGGAGTATTTGAGGTGGTGGGTGAGATGGAGATAATGGATGAATGGCCAATTCAATAATGATGGGATCATAGAGGGACTTATGAGAGATGGGGGGACTAGGCTCCTAGGGAATATACTCAGTTGTGATGAAGGATTTTTTGAGGATGGGGGGATCATGTAGGACAAGTGTGGTGTCTTGGCCTTAGCTTGGAAATGGAAGAGCTTAATCATGATTGGGAAGGGAATCTTGGCATTACTCTTTTTGTTCAACTAAGGATGTGGATGCATCTGGTTCATTGTCAATTACTATATCACCATGATTAATGAGGTCATGGATAAAATCTTGGAAAGGTTGATATTGGTTATGGTATGCCCCCAAGTTTGGGAATATGCACAATATTGGTTATATTTATATCAAGAGGGATTTTTCTTAATCGGATCAAGATTCTATATGGGTAGATAGACCATCATGTTAGTGGTGACAAGTTATTTTAAAAGGGATTCCAATGATATGGGAATAGGAGTATAACAGCCCACTTCATGTTGTGAATTAGACGTGGAAGTATGAGACTTATGATCAGATGGTTGTGGATATAACTTGGTGGATGGATTTGAGGTGGCCAAGATTGGATTCCTTTTACTTGTATGGGAATGGGAAGTTGATGGTTTATGACTAGTGGATGGAGGATTGGCATGGGACTCACATGAAGGGGCTTGGATGGGAGGTGCAATGAGTTGAAGAGGGTCAACACGTTTAGGGAGTAGTATATCCATCATAATGATCTTAAAGAGGATCTCATCTTTATGGGCATGTATGTATTGGTCAATGAAAATGGGGTCTAGTTCTATGGCTATGGTTGATATATCATGGATGATGTAGGTTGGATAAGGATTGGATAAGGTTATTGAATAAAAATAGATCAAATGAATTGAGATAGTATGATAGGTAATGATGGAGATGAGATATACTAATGGATTAAGGACTATGATCACATGTCAGATCAATATTACAATAGGTGCTAAAAACTTATCAACAATATCTAGTTATCAAACTAGAAAAAGGATTGGGGGTATGATGGGTGTCAAGATTCAAACTATCAAGAGGATGATATGATGGGTGTTAATTATGAATAAGGAAAGATGATTGGACTATATTAGATTGATGGGTTTTCTATATTGAGACTAACAAGGTGATAAGATGATAACAAGCTATTGATTATGATATGAAATTTGACCAAGTGGATTAGGATGATAAGATGGTGATGATATGATAAGATGATAGGGGGATCAGGATGATAGGATTAGCTCAAGACCTTAGACTAATTTTTCTCAAGATGGGATGGTAGGTAATTATGTGATGAAGGTGATTAAGATAAAGGAATAAGGATAAGTATGATGATAGGTGATGATGAAATGATAAAGGGGTAATGAAAGGTGAATGGTTTAGACTTGTATGTGACCTAGATGCCAACTAGGATATAATGATGTGATGATTAGATGGGTGATGAAGGCAAGGTTAAGATAAGTGATTGGATATGGATTTAAGATAAGATGTGGATGATGTGGTATGATTAGGATGTGATTATGGGCTGCATAATGACATATGGGTCTAGTGATAAGATGTGATTAAAATGATGTACAAGAGAGAAAATTATGTACAAGAAGGTAAAACAAGGATAAACAAGGTGATGCGATAATGAGACAGGATGGTATGGGGATGATTAGGACTATGGATGAGGTGGACTTAGGATAAAATGTGGATGGCAAGACAAGATGGGATTAGGATAGGTGATGGGTTATGAATAAATATGTAAGGGGGTGATGTCAATAAAATGATATGGGAATCATTAAGACTATGATGTGAGTGATGGATAAGGTAAGGTCAAAGTGACGAGTGATTGATTATGAATGAGGTGGTGTTATGACAAGGTGTGACTAATATAAGATAGGATATGGGATAATGAAAAGGATATAAAAGGAAAGGGTGACAAAATATATACAAGATGATGATTAGACAAGGATGTATAAGATGAAAGGATATATACAAGACAATAACAAGATAAAAATGTATAAGATATTAGTGATATGGGAATGGGTGAATATGTTTAAGACAAAATTATAGATGGGGTAAAGTATAAATGGATTATATGTGTAAGGTGATAGTGAGATAAGGATGGACAAAATGATGATCAAGATGGGTGAGTGGTGGTTATAAACTTAAAATTGATAGGTAAGACTAGGAAGGGATAGGACTAGTATGATATACAAGAGAATGGATCATGTACAAAGGGGAAGAGACTAGGATTTACAATATGGTGATTGATGAAAGGATGAATATAGTGAGTGGGTCTATGTACAAGAGAAGAATGATATTTACAAGGTGAAGTTAGGTAGTTAATGATGCAGAATTGGGTAAGGACGTAAGATGTATTAGGGTATATAGATGATGAGGATATGACTAAAAATGGGATGAAGATAAGGTGATAAGACAATAAAAGGATACACAAGGGTAGTATATGAAAGATACACTAGATGATAGATACAAAGGATGATTGGATGAGGATGTATAAGATAAGATATAGGTGATAGAAAGGGGTATAACTAATAATGAATGGCTTAGGTAAGAATGTACAAGAGAATAAATTATGTACAAGAGGATGACGCTAGGATACACAAGATGTGACTAGGATTGGGTGATTGATTAATGATAGGTGTATATGGTTTGACCAGGATGAGATGATAGATAGGATATAAATAATAGGTGGATTTAGGATAAGGTGTAGGTGATGAGGTTGATTAGGGTGTGATTAAGATGTGATTAAAAGGATGTACAAGAGAACTAAGATATGTACAAGAGAGTAAGATAAATACATAAAAGGTGGTGGTTAAGGTATGTAAGTGATGGGGGATGATTTATGAAGGATGGATATGGTTGGACTTAGGAAGGGATGAGGTGACTAAGTAGTTGATGTATGGACTTAGGCAAGGATGCAAGATGTGATTAGATGATGTATGTGATAAGACTAGGGTTGAATTAGAAGAATGTATAAAGAATAAAGGATATATAATAGATGATAACTAAGATATAAAAGTGATGGGGTGTGATCAATGATTAATTTAAATGATTAAAGATGAAAACAAGATGGTGATGATAAAATAAGATAGTGGTGACGGGGGGAGGATCAATGATAAGTGGATATGGTTAGAATGGGATGAAGATAATATAGGGGATGGGATGAGGATATAAGAGGATGATATGTACAAGAGGATGAGATAAGGATATACAAGGTGATGGAATAATGAGACAAGATAATATGGGATGATGAGGACTATAGATGAGGTGGGATTAAGATAGGGTATAAAGGATGAGATAGGATGTGATTAATATAGGTGATAGATGGAAAGATGAATGATAGGTGAGACTAGGATGGGATAGGACTAGTAGGATATACAAGAAAATAAGATATATATAAGGGGATGAAACTAGGATATAAAATATGATGACTAGGATGATCAATGATAGGGGATATGGTTAGACTAAGATGTGATAGAGATGATATGATACATGGGATTAGATAATGGATACATGATAGTGATTAAAATATGAGAGTGGATGAGGTGATGGGTAGATATGGTTAGATTAGGAGGGGATGGAGATAAAATGGTTATTAGGCAAGGATGTATAAGAAAATGGGGTGATGACCAAGGATAATGGGATATGGTGAGACTAGGAAGGGATGAGGTGACTATGGTAAGTGGGTGATGATGTGGACTTGGGAAAGGATATAATATGTGATTGTGGGTAAGGGTATGACTAAGGATGAGTGGGCAAGCCAAAGATATGGATATATAAAGTGAATATGTACAATGATGATTATGATATACAAGATGAGATGTAGATGATGGGGATGTGGATCAAGATGAGGATGATGACAAGGATGATGACTAGGATGTATACAAAAGGATGGTGGGGGAGATATGTAAAAATTGATAGAATGATAAGGATAGAACATACAAGAGAATATTATAGAAAGGACTGAGATAAGCTTAGATAGATAAAGGTTGATGTAGCTCATAAATAGTATGGGTCTAACATAACACAAACCTAATCAAGCAAGGCATAACCTAGAATTAGTAAATTGATGGGTGTAGCTCGATGCCCACACCATCAAAAGGCTACACAGGTGAGTATAGGCTAGTGACTCATTATGAAATTGATCAAACCCTTTCAACCCTACTTGTATTTAATGGGTACTTCAATGCTGATACTGATGCCTGTAGTGGAATACCTATTACATTCAAAATGTCTTATACTAGGCTAAATGGGCTCTCTAAGGGTGTCTCATTTATACATTATGGTACATTGGGGCCCAATTTTATAGAGGGTGTTATCTAATGCTTGGTTTAGAGAGTTAACTCTTCCCATTCATGGATGACCTATATGGGGTCAATCAATTAGCCTAATGATAGTTGTCCTTAATTTTTATACTCTACCAGAACATAGAGTTTGGTTAGCATGCAGTGGTGAAATAAATAAGACTAACCCCTATATACTAAGCCCATGTGTGGGGATCAATTCCACGTCATGTGTTATTCTAGGGGAGGGATAAACAAACAAGTAAAACACATGATATAATTAATTAACTGATCTAATTACCTATGTGTGAGGGGCACCATACAATGATAAATATTTCTAATTTAACACACACACACACAAAATGATTTTTCACCATAGGATGATATATATAAGGAAAAATAGATATTCAAAATTGATTTTTAAAAGTGCCAAATGGTTTCTTTGACCAACGGCCTACAAGCACACAGATTAGTAGTGTGATTTGGAAATTTTAAATAGGCAACCTGTAAATAAAAAATGTTAGTTGTTTTTATGGAAAAATGTTGATTACCTACAAAACCATGATTAGATAAATAATACCATGAATATAATTAACAATATCACTATTCACTATATAATTGATATTTATGATTTTGTCATGAACCACAAAACCACAACTCAAAATGACAAACTTGCTACTGTGAATGAAATGATAGTTGTGATAAAACTTCAAAATTTAAACTTTTTGACAAAAAAATTAATGTAATAGATTACGATAGATGCCAAAGATGTTTATGTATAGATGCTTATATTAAAAACTAGTCTACTAAGGTTTTATAAATGGATACCAAAATACAAAAATGACCCAAGATTCTACTTATTTGGATGAGCAAAAGATGTTTTGCGCAATTAAACCCTAAAGTTAGATATCAAAAAACTTATAAATTTACTTAGATGACTAAGGATGTCTATTTATGAAAAATCAAAGACCTATTAAAACTTAATGTTAGACAATGGTCTTAATAAATCATTAGAAACATACTTTATATTAGATTCCTTCCTATATTGTTAAACATAAAAGGTTTCCAAAAAATGGTCTATTCCCAGCCTAGACTACAAATCCATTCTTTCATGGATCAACACTGTTATTAAAGGTAAAATATAAATTATGGTTTTACTCAAAGTTTTAAAATTTGACAATATTTGACCTATGGTGAGTTTTATTCCAGGTGCTTTGAAATGCACAAATGCTTACTAAAAGCAGATTGATAACATAATATTATAAGGCATTAAATTGATCAGTGAGCAAATTTTAATGGGAAAAGATAAAAAATTGTCAATTACTATTAATGCCTTAATTTCATTATTCCTATAAATCTATACAATGAACTATTTAGGTATATAAAGATATGATATTATAACATGGATATTTTGGCCTAGTGACCACTATAAAAGCAAACCTTGTAACCATTCACCCTCCTACACAAAACATAAAATTAAAATGAAATCCATTATATACTATAGGATAATGGACAGATATTAAATGCATATTATTAAAGGCAAATCAAAAGATGTTAAAACATACAGCCAATGAAAATATTAAAAAGACCTTTGATCAACTTGGTAGTGAATAGGTTAGAACTGGGAAAGATAATGTGCGGACAATACCTCAATACTGTGTCTTTGAGTAATCACATGGATTACAAGTTTTTGTAAGCTTGGTAGGTGGATGTTTCTTCAAGGCTGGTCTCACTTCTCTATTGATCCTAAAAGGTTAGTGTAAGATGACAATGAAACCCATAATCTCCATCTTGTAAAATCACTACCCAGTACAACTACCTAATAATTTAAAAGGCAACTCCAATCAAATTGAATTGAATCTTGTCAAAAATTTACTTAATGCAAATAATTCACAATAATGTAAGTCAAATATACACTAGACAATATATAAAAAACTCATGACATAATGGAAGAAAGTCAATTCCATTAAATATTAGATGCAAGAAATAGACTTAAAGTGATTCGCCACTCCCAAATACAAACACGACCTTAGTACATCATACATATGACCTATCCAGTCATGGAAATAATGTATATTTGATAGTCTATTGAAAACATAGAGGGGCTTTCTAAGTCTGTTGAAATCCTTGACTGAAATGGAAGGTGGTTCAGCTAGAGTTGTAATAGCTAAAATAAATAGAATGGTGGTGGCATTGCTCTTAGGCCGAGTTAAAGAAAAGAAAAGAATAGAACTTATTAAAATTATACTCAGCTAGTTATATGTTTTTAATTTTAAAATTATCAAGAAACATGTTCTGTAGCTTCACAAATGCCAGTCAGTCAGCAACCTTTATAGACAAATATATATTTATAAATTAGATTTTAAAATGTCATCTTATCAGATACATATACATATACATACATACATACATACATACATACATACATACATACATACATACATACATACATGCATACATACATACATACATACATATATTACTAAATATTGATAAAATTAAAAAAAATGGCTGAATATACAAATATGAAATATTAATATGGTATAATATATATATGTATAAGAGATTTAAAATATCCTAAAATGTCTTGCAATTTTATATAACTAATATAAAGCTAGAATAAAGAAGAAAAACATATTAACATATGCTATAATGATCAAAAATCCTGTTAATTATTGTGGATGAGAATTTTTGAAAATATTGAGCCACCAATCTTGATTGAAATTTGACTTGGAATATTAAGCAAAAACACTTGAAATGCCAAAAATGTTAGTTTAAAAGTACCTATGCTCCCACTGTGGTTGTCATTTGTATGCTCAAAATTTTGGATTAAATCTATGCTATTAAATTTTAATAACAAAAAATCAAAATTTTAAACACACTAATAAGAGTGAATAAGAGAGATATTCAACATAATAATAAACTCCTTGCCATCACCTTACCTCCCTATAGCTTCATTCTAGGATTCATTCTTGCATATTAGACTCAGATTTGACGTAGTGATGGCGTGATTTAAGGATTTTGCTAGTTTGCCATGGACTGTTTATGAGAATGGTAGATTGATTTTGGCATGGTTTTGGTATGGGATCACTAATTGGTTTGAGGGTAGAGGGAGAGGTTGTTTATATAGAATTAATCAAGGGTTGTAATTTGAATTTGGAGAAATGAGATCAATGGTTAGAAACTATCAAGGAATATTAAATTCCTTGGAAAACCTCTAGAAATTTGGAGGGAAGTCTCCAATTCTAGAGACTTATCCATTATTTTAGAGATAATGGAGGATTAGGTGGGGGTTATATGGGGGATTTGGGAAGGATTAGGTGACTAGGGGTGTAGGAAAGCCTAGGGAGTAGGCTAGTAGGTGGTTAGGTGAGATTATGAGAATTTAAAATTCCCAATAAATAGATAACTAAGATTAGATTAGGGTAATGAAATGATTAGGGGAATTAATTATGAGATGGGAATGGGTAAGGTTAATAAATGAATGTAATATAAGTGTTATGTTAGATAAAAGGACTAGAATTAGGATAAATCAATGGGATAAAATAGGTTAAGCAGAATTAGTGTCGACTAATAGAAATATTAGTCGACAATAATGAAGCAAGTGATTTTAGGTGTATACACCATGTATGTCTAAGATTATCCATAGCCTAAGACATATTAGTTATTCACCTACCCCCTATTTTTCCATATACCTTTTGTGAGACTTCATTGCAAAAATGGGAGGGTACCTATCTATCGATTGGTCATATATGTTGCTCCAGATAAGATATGGGACTAGAATGACAATAAGATATGAACAAATTACTAAATACCATATTGAACCATACACTTTTATACATATGGATATGAATTGTACATTGCAATACCAAGAAGAGGATCTTGACCATGAAGTAACATCCATAGATTAAATACTAGACACTCACCTTGATGAATGGGGATCAACTCTCAAACTTGATCCTTATAATTATGTTAGGAAAATAGGGTTGGGTACATATTTAATTCATGAAAATGATGCAATCATTTTAAATCTTTTGAAACTATCTAAATATCACAAAGGAATGTGGTAACTATACTTTGATGGCTATATTGTCATTCAAAACATGCACCCATAGATGCTTTATAGTGTGAAGGAGTTTTTAGTTATGGGGCACTAATAATGAAGGTCTTACATAGGGTGAAAGAGTTTGAGGTACTAGGCACAGAAGTATTATCCCTAAGCTATGCATGTGAGCATTGATTGTCTCATCGTAATGATGGGAACATCAACAAGGTGTGGGACCCTTGCACTCCTTAGGATGAGCCTCTTGAGTAGGTCATATTACTTCTATTCTAAGCACACATATTTTAAGACCAATGCACAGGCCTAAAGAACAAAAAGTTAAACTACTGCTAATCTAAACCTAGGATATTTGAGAGGAAGAGGGAGAGAAAAGGTAAGAGATGCTAGAAATAAAAATGCAATGCACCCAAAATAGAGCGAGCACTCTTACTACATTAAACACAATACAAAATATTGAGAACAAGATAATATCACATAGTTTCTACCAAGCCACTCTAAATGCATATGGATTTTTCATATAGGCATTAGAATGTATCAAAACACTTAGAGGGACAACAAATGGTCCATAGACATCATCAACATAGACCTGGGTGCACAAAGGATATGACCTACAAGTGGGTTTCATGTTCAATGTGGAGGTGAAGGGAATGGACAATGGTGAGAGGGGAAAATGTTACCCATAGTCAAGGATAAAAAAACACAAATAACACATGAGACATTATAAGAATAGAAAGAGGTAAACTTAATTCTCATTGATATATAAGATTTAGCCAATACAAGTGCTCATGGAGGGTAAATTCCAATAGCGTGAGGTTACTAAAAAGTGTCAACCCTTTTACAAGTGAAGAATTAGGATTTTGTAGTGAACAAGCTTATTTTATAATAAATTGATGACTTGAATTGGTGGGCATATCTTTAAATTTTTTTGTAGTGTTGTGTCCATGCTTCTTAAATTCTATTCGATGATTAGATTCAGGGTTGGTAGTAGGATTACTTCTAGATACATGTGCACAGGGGAATAAAAGATTTCCCTTATAGAGTCAGAGGGTGGCATGTATACACATCTTGATGTCAAGTATCCACTTATATACTTAATTAATCTAATAGCATCTTGAGATTGACTTAACTACCCTAATGACCTTCTTTATATCTTTCTACCCCTTGATACATGGCACTTTATGATCTATCTTAGGTGTGGTAGTACAGGGGTGACACATGTCACCTTCATAAGCCTTCATAGGAATAATTTTGGAGCTTTAGAAAGAAGCAATATGGTTGTGATATGAGGGAATTACTTCTTCACTATGGCTACTTGTTGGGTCCTCCTCTCATTTTTTTAGCCAATGGCACTGATTAAAATTATGCCAAAAGGGACCATCTTTGAATGAGTGCCAAGTCAACATTTGGAGAGTTGACACTTTTCCTAGGAGAACCACTAACGTCTTGTGTTAAATGAGCATTAAGTTACCATGTGGCACTGATGGAAGGAGAGATGTATACTACACCATTCATTAGCATAGATGCATGATCCTGTGTGTGGGTGTGGAGTTGCGTTGACTAAGCACGAGGAAGATTTTTAATAAGGGCACGCATGAGGATTGAAGATACTAAGCATGTCCTTCATAATTTATATTTATTCCCTTATTTGACCATCACTTAACCATTCTATAACCCAAGGACCTACATCCTTAAATTCATGTGCTCTTAAATTTATGCACCATGGAATCCTGCATGAAGACATACATTGAGATCTTTATACAAGAATGAGTTATTAATGCATTTTTGCATAGAATTTCACCTTTATTTTGAGATTAGGTGTGGTTGAGAAGTGCCTACACATGCTTTAATTAGAACACTTGGGTCCTCATAGGTGCATGGATCTTTTTTAGGGCCTTCGGAATTCTTGCACCAACCAAGGGGTGACTTATAAAGTCAACACTTATGGTGACCTCTACAGGTCACTTGCCTCCTAAGTGAGAACCCAGTGAATTTTGAGTGATCCATTAGGCATGGAGTCTTTAGGTCTTCTGATTCCTTTCTTCTATGATTGCACTAGTTATGCACTTTCTAGAATTAAAAGGGATTGAGACTCACTTGATAAAATAAGAACTACGCCAAAAAACACTTAGAGAAAAAGACCTAAGCTAAGAAAACACTATGTATAAGCATTAAAGGGATTAAAACTATTATAAAATAAGGTGTACGAGGTGATTTAGGAAATAAAAAACATCTACTCTACTTAATTACAAATATATACAAATATTAATGGAGCTAGTGCATGAGATGAAAGCCATTGACTAGGATAGGTAGCTCTTCTCCATTCATTCTAGCAAGTTAGAAGGTGTTAGATGGATTATAGCTGGTTTTGGTATATGGACCACTCCATATTGCATTGAACTTAGTGTGAGTTCTAGCCTTTGCTCTATTTATGTCCCATTTGAGCACTAAGTTTCCCTCTTGGAAACTCCTGGTGCCATATTTCTTGTCAAATATCCTCTTAGTTTATGCCTGCTAAAGATCCATAGTAGATTCAACTTGTGCTTTAGTTTCATTGAGTTCCATTAGCTCAAATAATCTTACTATAAGGGGATCATTTTCAATCAACTTTAATTGATGTATGAGTTCTAATGAAGGAAACTTGAGGGATGTTGGTTATCTAGCTTCCTTTCCTTAAAATAGCATGAAAGGCAATTTCCCAACACTCTCTTGGGCATGATTTTATCAACCCAAAGAGTGGTTTTGATCTTAGTATGTGAATCCCACTTATTATCCTCTAGGGTCCTTTTTATGATGTAGACAAGTTCTTATTGGTGGACTTAGCTACACCATTACCATGAGGATAATAATTTGATGAGGTACTTAGGTAGATATTATGCTTGATGGCCAATTCATTGATCTTAGTTCTAAGGAAGGCCAATGCATTAGAGGAGGTAATGGTGGTGGGGATGCCAAATCTCATTACAATGCCTTCATAGAAGTTGAGGATGGATGTCTCGTTAACCTCCTAGAGTACAACCACTTATGTCCACTTCATGAAATAGTTGGTAGCTATGAGAATCCACTTGTGCCCATCACTTAATGGTTGGTTAATCATGCCTATGAAATCTAAACCCCACTACATGAAGGGTTGATCATCTTGAATCAGGGACAATGGATAGGCTACAAGTCTTTATTTTCCTATGAAGAAGGCGTTATTAGTATTCTAGATTTGCACCTAGCTGAGAAGTGGATTTTTCAAATCTCCTACTCAAATATAGTCTAAAATGAGACTGATCCTAGGCTATGGGTATCCTAATAATGAATTATAACTCTAGAGAAGGTCAGCTTCCCTTTGGATCTATCACCTAAACTAGACTTAATCTAATACTTACTTGGAAAAGGGGAGAAAGAATAACAACAATATATGAAATCATGTAAATGGGGTGATGCACCAGTAATTGGGACACTTATACTTTGCATAAAAAACACTATGAGACACATTCAAGACCAAAGAATATGAATCTCACATAAAAATTTCATAATAATTCATGAATCAATTATTAAACTAACATGAGAGGGTAGACATCCACTTTCAAGCTAAACAACAAACTGTAAATTGCACTTATAATAACCTATGAGAACTATCAAACACCTCATAAAGGCGAGAAAACTCAGACATAGATAAGGAAATTATATTCACTTAACTATAGTACATGAAGTCATAGAATACACTTCAATCAAGCTTACAAAATGGTGGAATTTAGTCTTTATTTCATCGAAAGGTGTCATAGTACAAATTTTGGCATAGCCTAAGCAAGCCAAAGAATAAGAGTTTGTTTCTCTAAAGATTTTTGAGATTTATTTCTAAAACTTCTAGAGAGAGCCACGATGTATATATAAAAAAGGAAGAGAGAGGGAACTATGATGTATTATCACAAGTTTAAGGATGCTAACTCATGACCTTATCAATAAAGAATAAATTATGTAAAAGAACTAAATGTTCATTGCCCTTATCCAACTACCTAGTGTCTTTCTTGGAACCATGCCATTATCTATCTAATCTACTAATGAGGATCATGAATTAGAATTGACTAAATTGTGCCATATCTGCTTTGGGTGGCCATTGGTACCTAATCATTGGAAATATGACCCAGATGATAGGCAAGACACCTCTCCATGGTCTGTATTTACTCCAATATCAAACACAAATCCATTTATAGGTGAAACCCAATGTAATTATTGGTTTTAACATAGTCATAGTATCCATGGAAACCTTTAGACTGCATAACCTTGCTTCATAATTATTTGTCTATCTTCAAACTTTGTACTTGGTCTAAAAGATCTATTTTATCTATATGGATCTTTGCTTAAAATGTTTGGTCTTACAATGTCCATCTGGTTCATATTCAAGCTCTAGTACCTTTGTTTTTTATCTTGTCTGGTTCAAAGAATGCCCCATTGACTTTCATCAAAATGTCCCAGGGTCACCCTTTATTTAATAGCTATTGATTGACAACTTAGACCATTAAAATTTTGACTGATCTCACTCCATTATATCTCACTTGTCTAAATGAATATTGATCATTAACCTTCTACCATTGGAATGTGCTATTGACACTTATCATGCACACATTTGCTTTTGATATATACTGACCCCTTTAATCTCTATTTACTTTTAGATTTGAATATACAATTGAACACATGTTGTTAGATCTACTTAGGTCCCATGATTTGAAATCCAATGGCTATTTAATGAGTCTTAAATTTGATGTTTGTACGCATATCATTTGACATCCCCATAGATATATTTGACATCCCAAAAACTGACAAAGTTAATATCATATGGGTTTTTATAGTGGCTTAAAGTTAACATCTACATGAATGTATCCTATTATTTGACCAACTTTGAATATTTATATCTTGAAACATAAAAATCATGGAGGGACCAAATTTGTTGGAGATGTTCCTAAGGTGAAAAGGATTATACCCACTTGATCCATTGGCTTTGGAATATTTCTAAGTTGAGATAAAAAAATGTTCACACAAGATGGACTATGTGTCTTTACATGACATCTACACAATCATTTGGTTATTTGAATCTCAATAGCTATTCATCGAGGCTTGAATTTAAAACTTTCATGGCCATCCTACTCTATGTGACCAACTTTATAATTCCATAATTTAGGACAAGAAGCTTGCACAGACTTGAAATTTGTAAGATATGTTCTTGGCACAAGGGGATTTATGGAGTTGCAATTCTATTGCTCTCAATGCCTTCTAAACAGAGATAGAAAATGTGAAAATGATCTGGTTCATTTATTTTCTACATGATATCATGGTGAATTTACTAATTCCTTAAATTTCAACAACCCATATTTCAATCAATATTTCAAGGTTATGATGATTTCCTAAATCTTGTGCAACCTAGTTCATGTTCCTGGACACCATAAAAACTACTTGGATTATTCACTTGCAATTGTAGATCTATCCTTTGAAGATTAATTATATCACACTTTGAGTTTGCTTAAGGTGTTTCAAAAGATTTGTAAAATATATATGATGTCCACTTGAGGTCTATCTGCTACTTGTGATATTGGGTCACTCTTTCATTAGGATCTTGTTCGTTCCATTAGACTCTTGGACTAGGTACATTTTTGGTATGTAGACCAAATTTGGTCAATAGGCACATTTTCTACAATTTTGTGCATATGCATGTGCATATTTGAGTAGAGTTTGAAAATAATATCTAGATCACATGATCTTCAAAATAATGTTCTTGGGTGAGTAATGGCCTCTTGAAGGGTTGTTGTGGAATTCTTAAAGAATTTTGCTTGTTTATACTGGCTCTATGCACCTCAGGAGAACCCCATTGAGATCCCTATGAAAAAATGCACTATCTACAAGCATATAGGGAATGGATTGTAGTCTAAAATGATTACTCTTAGCTTTGTCAAGGTTGGGTATATATATGTTATGCTAAAGAAAATATTTCATATCTTTTGCCCAACTGGTCATGACTTCTTCATTTGCACGCTCTTCTTCATGTGATACTAAGATTGCATTATCCTCTAGTTTCACTACTTCAACCAATTGCTCATAGAGTCCCTTTATTCAAAAAATATTGGTGACCTAGATGTCTAAATTTTACTCCATCACTTTCATGCTCCATCCATCTCTTTTCTCATTGATGTCCTTACTAAGCAGGAATTCCTTGACACTTGTGTGTATGACCATGAGCTGGATCTTGTTATTGGAGAGCATATGCCTAAATTTATTTAGTGCTCTCACAATTGTGAGTGTGTGATTCTATATTAAGCTATAAAATATCTCATAATCCTTCAACACCTATCTAAAGAAGGCAATTGGTTACTCCTTTTTCTCTTTGTTCTATTGCACAAGGATGGTTGAGATGTCTTCAAATCCACCAAATGCATAGAGGATAAAATCTTTGTTGTATTATGGGTTGATCAAGGTAGGATATTTCATGATAGTATATTTTATGGTCTCAAAACTTTCCATATCCTCACATATCCAAAAAAATTCAACATTATTCCTTAACATCATAGTGAGGGGCTTGACAAGGATGGCAAAACTAGGCACAAACCTTCTCATGAAATTGATTCTCCTTACGAAAATCTAGAGAATTTGCTTGTGGCTTGGAAGAGGAAGAGATGAGATAGCCTTGACTCACTTTGGATCAATCGTGAGAGATTTTTTATAAAGAATGTGCCCAAGGAGGGAATCTTCATGAACTACATAGATACATTTGTTAGGCTTCAGTGATATTCCAAATTCTTGGCATTTTTGAAAGACCTATTCTAGATGATCTAGATGATCTTCTACACACTTTGAAAAATTAGTTATGTCATCAAGGTAAACCAAGATGACCTTATTGATGATCTCTTTGAATTCTATATCCATGGCTCTCTTAAAGGTCTCACCTACATTCATCAGACTAAATGGTATGTATTGCTATGCAAAGGTTCCCCACTTAGTGGTGAATGTAGTTTTGTAATGTTCACATTCTTACACAAGGATCTAGTTAAAGCCTAAATAACCATCTAGTAATGAAAATCTCTCCACACCTGTAACCATTTTCAAGATTTACTCCATAGGTGAGAGAGGGTAATGGTCTTCGAGGGAAGCTTTGTTCAGGTCCCTAAAGTCCATGTAGAGACGTATCTACCCATTCTTATTTTGCATCAAGACTAAGTTGGCAACCCATGAGGAATGATCAATAAAAAGTATTATTCTATCCACAATGATCTTGGAGAGCTCCTTGCACATCAATGGCTCCAACTTCAAATTAATGGGCCTCTACTTTTGGCACATAGGTTGCATGCCAAGATCTAGCTCAATTTTATGTTGCACTAAGCCTAGTTCAAATCCTCTTAGATCCTTGTAGCTCCATGAAAATGTATCATCATATCTCCTACTAAGTTGAATAAATGTCTCAATCTTTGGTGTGGAGCAAACCTTACTAGCTTTAAGATATTTTCCCTCTAAAATAATTACCGGCATAGAGATATCTTCCTTAGTTATCATGTTATGCCTCTTTCCTTTAAATTGGTCATCAAAATCAAAGATATTTTCCAAGTTGAATATCCCTCTTGGAAACTTCTTCCCCTTCAATTGGACAACCTAATCCTTGTATTCAGCTTACAACTGTACCAAGTTCATGGTGAAAAACTATGCCTCATCTTGTAAGAAGTTGATGATTTTTTCATCACATTCAAACACTTGCTAATTCTCCGCATTATTAGGAACTACCAGTCTATCCATGATCTTGATGAGTTATTTGGAATCTTTCATTATGTTGCATGTAATGTTATACTATGAACCTACAGTCACAAGCCTATTTTCATTAACATTCTATACTCTTGGTAATAAAATGATGTTGAACAAATCAAAGCCTTATATCATATCCCACACTCTATGTTTTTAGGCTTTCATCAAGGCACTTTTAGTCATGCTCTATGATATAACTTGGTTGAAAACCAACTCACTATCACCTAGTGCTTGCAACACCTTGATCCTTTCTTCTACATGAGATGGAGGCCTTGAATTAGTGCTTCATACTCGATAGCATTATTTGTGTAAGTGAACTATAGTCTAAATGCATGAAAGTTTTTTTCCTTATAGGTGGAGACTAGTATGACATTGGATCCTACACTATTCTTACTCTAGGAACCATCAAAGTAAATCTACCACATACTTCAAGGTCCTCACGTGCATTCATAAGCTCAATTAGTGTTGCATTTTATTCCATGATGTAATGTGTCCAACCCTGTCTCAAAATTTTCATATGGATCGCACTCAAAATGCTTGCATGCCTATTCATCTAGTAGATTGTCTTGGGTTTCTTCTAATAGTGTTGCGGCCTCATAGAGAATTAAATTCTCCTCTTGGTCTAACATCACATAATTTTTCTCAACTAAGCTAGGAGAGTATGGATTGACATGACTTTTGAAGATAGGTTCTACCCTAATAGTCACTTCAGTCCTATACTTAGTTGTCAATAGCATATGTGACCAATCTAAAGATAAATATATGCCTACATTTTATATTAATTCTTAAGAGAGGTAGATGGCAAAGTAATGAGTTACATTAATGACTTTGATATCCCGCATAGTGGAAAGGCTTGGTCATGCATGTAGGACTAGCTTTAAATCTTTGATTATACCTACATATTTGACTATCATGCCATCGATTTGGACTACTCATTTTGAAGTAGGGGTGTACATAATTCCCAATATATCCATGATATTCTTTGGCATTATTGTGTTACTTTCACCAGAATTGATCATGTAATTTTTCACCAAGTGATATCTAATAATTAGGGAGACATAAAGTGGAAGTGACTTATTATGTACATGTGCTTCCTCTATTTTTGGTTGGCATAGACTTATGGAATAAGATCGTAGTAGTTGGGAAGCCTCACACTCCTAGAAACCTTTTAATGTATCTTAGAGTAAGTTTTATTAGGATGGAATGGTAAGCACATCCCACATTGTGATATTAAGGATTGTCCTCTTCATCTGCTTAACTATATTGAAAGGAACCTAAGATCCCTTTGAATGCATCTTTGGGGTAGTGGCCTCTGTTGGTATCAATTTACCAACTTGAGATGGTCCTTCCTTCAGTGTAGTCTTTTTTGGGCACAATGGATGTACAGGCACCTTAGCTTTCATACTTGCATGATTGACTTGGTGTGTTGTAACTGGTATGGCTTATTCTATGGCTCTTCTTTTAAATATTATGTTGAAAACAATTGGGGTAATTCCTCCACTAGGTGCACCACCTTGATTTACATAATTAAAATACTCCTCTTACCAATTGATGAAAGCAAACCCATCTTATGGCTGAACTAACACCTAGACTCCTTCCTCATGCTTACCTACACTGTTCACTTGTCTTTGCAACTGAGGTAAGTTTTTCACCATAGGTGCTTAGTTCATAATTATATTTATGTACACATTTTTATTATGTGGTTGGTTACATAAGAAGCACCACTGAGAATCTTATGCTAAATTGTTCTATACTGGAATAAGGGGTTTGAAGGTGTTAGTGGCATCGACCTTTTGTACATAAGGTGTTCTATTATATGTTAGCTGATTTTATGTTTACACATTGCCTTGGTATGGAGGTCTATTTAAATGGTATTACTGAGTGAAAATTTGATGATGTCTATGCTACTACACTTGCTACCTTTTGAGGGAAACTAGTTCATTCCCAAAACTTTGCAATAACATTTTTACCTCGTGCAATTCACTAGGAAAGGTGGTGGATGAAGTAGGTGGGCTCACTGTAGTATGGATAGGAATTATCATAGGTTTCAAAATTTATTGTTTAGGAAGAGGTTCTATAAATATAGGCAAATGGGGTTTAGGTTTGATCTTGTCTACTTGAATCAAACAATTCTCTATGTGCACCATAACTTCATAGGCATCAGGAAAGATCATGCCTCCCATGGACTGAATTATTACTACTATATCACTATTAAAAGATATTAAAAAATATAAGAATGTGATGTTAGGATATGCCTTATATAAAACTAGGATTTTATCCCAAATCCTTTGGAATTTTAAGTTGAAATTGACCACCATTTCATGCAATGCTCCCTTTATGGTAATGAGTTGCTCTATCAGGGATAAGTGATTGCTTCGATCTTCAAACTATTTACATAACTCTTCACCAAGATCATCCTAGTTATAAATGGAGTTTGGTATCAAGCCTCAATAACAATAAAGAGCTTTTCCTTTGGAGGAATAAAGTAGTCTTATTATGACATTATCCTGAGTCACATGGTGCACTAAGCAGATATTTGTGATGTCTTGGATATGCTCCATGGGAGAAGTTGAATTTTTACTCATGAAATAGGACAAGATTTAGAGAACCACCACTGGAATGTCATCATATTATGGAAGGACCAATGGATTTTATCCATTGAATGGGAAAACACTTGATTCCTTGGTGGCATTATGAATGAAATGGGGAATAGGCCTCTTCTAGGCATAAAGAATCTTCTAAATGGAGGGGTGGACTATGCCCTAAGGGATGACTATCTTGAATCAGTCCTTTTGATAGGGGATAGGGATGCTCTAACCCTCCTTATTTTGGGTGGCATTGGAAACTTAGTGAAATGGAAATCAATGCCTCTTGTAGATGATCTCATTCTTTTTTGCATGTAAAGAGGTGGTTGGTTTTTTGTGAACTAGAGATGTTTAGAGGTACGAAGTTCTCTTGTTGAGTGTCTCCTGCAATTATTAGCTAAAGACAACACCAATTCCTTAGATACTCTTCAAACTAGCCCCACTGAGCATGCTAAGAACTATTATCATTTGAAATGTGTACCCATGGATTCTCTGTGGTGCAGAGGAGTTTTTAACTATAGGGTGTTAAGCGTGAAGCTCTTGTGCAGGACATGAGAGTCTAAGGCACAAGGTGTAGAAGTATTATCACTCAAATATGTACATGAACATAGGTTGCCTCATTACAAGGATGGTAACATCCCCAAGTTGTGAGACCCTTTCACTCCTTAAAATGAGCCTCCAAAGTAGGCTAGATTCATTCTATTCTAAGCACACCTAGTTTAAGACTAGTGTGAAATCCTAAAGAGTATAAAGGTAAACTACCACTAATCTAAACCTAGGATCTTTGAGAGGAAGAGGGAGAGATAAGGTAAGATATGCTAAAAATAAAAAGGTGATGCACCCAAAATAGAGTGATCAATCTTACTACTGTAAACACAATATATACTTTTGAGAGCAAGACAATATCACATAATTTCCTCAAAACCACTCTAAATGCATAAGTATTTCACATAGAGGCATGGGAACATAGCGTAACATTAAGAGGGATGCCAAATGGTCCACATATAATGTCAACACAAACTTGGGTGTGCACATGATGTGATCTACAAGTGAGTTTCAAGTTAAATGTGGAGGTGCAGGGAATGGACAATGATGAGAGGGGAAAATGTTACCCACAATCAAGGATTAAAAAAAAAAAAACACATAGAACATTAAAAGAATATAAAGAGGTGAAATTAATTCTCATTAATCTATAAGATTTATCCAATACAAGTGGTCATGGAGGGTAAATTCCAATAGCCTGAGGTTTCTAAAAAATGTCAAACCTTTTACAAGTAAAGAACTAGGATTTTAAATTAAACAAACATGTTTTACAATAAATGTACCACTTGAGGTGCTGGGCATAACTTTAAAGTCTTTAGCAACACTATGTCCATGCTTCTTAAAATCTATCCAATGATTGGATTTTGGGTTGGTATCATGATTACTTCTGGATACATGTGCATAGGGGAACAGAAGATTTCCATGATAGAGTCAGAGGGTGGGGTGCATGCACATCCTGATGTCAAGTAGTTTATTCTATATTTAATCAATTTGACAATGTCTCAAGCTTCCCTCAACTTCCCCAATGACCTTATTTATATCTTTCTACCCTTTGGCATGTGGCATTCTATGATTGATCTCAGGTTTGGTACTAAGGGGTGAAATGTGCCACCTTAATGGGTCTTCAAAGGAATCATTTTGGAGATTTATATGGAAGTATCATGGTTTTGACACGTGGGAATTATTATGGCAGCTTGGTGGGTCCTCCTCTCCTTTTTTTTTTGGTCACATTGCTTGAAATTTTACCAAAAGGGACCATTTTAAAATGAGCCTTAGGTTGACATGTAAATATTTGGCACTTTTCCTAAGAGAACCATAGAATTTTTGTGTTAAAATGAGTGTTGTGCTACCACATGGAAATGATGAAAGGAGAGTTATATATTAGACCATTCATGGGAAAAGATGTATGATCTTATGCATAGGCATTGAACTATGTTAACTAAGCATGAGGAAGATTTTTAATATGGGTGCACATGAGGATTGAAGATACTAAGTGCATCCGTCATAATTCAAATTGCTTATCACATTTGATCTTCACTTAACCATTCTATAACCCAAGGACTTGCATGCTTAAATTTTAACTCTCTTATATTTATGCACCATGGAATCCTACATGAAGACATGGGTTGAGATCTTTATGCAAGCATGAGTTATTGCTTCATTATTGTGCAAACCTGTGCCTTTATTTTAGGCTTGAGTGTAAATGAGAAGTGTTTGTACATGCTTTACTTGGAACACTTGGGTCCTTGAAGGCGTGAATATATTTTGTAGGGCCTTGGGAAGCCTTGTACTAACCTAGGGGTGACTTAGAAAGTCAACAGGCTCAAGAAATATGAATGGTGTAGGTGCATGTATTGTTTTGGTCTCTTACCAAAAGGAGAGTTATTTCTATTCTTTCTGACTTCAATTCAGCTATACTAATAATGTGGTAGAATATGAAGCATTGATTAGATGTCTCTAGTTAGACAAGAAAATGGAAAATTAGTCACTACAAGTTTTCGATGACAGTGAACTAATCCTTCATCATGTAAGATCAAAAAGCACAACCAAGAATAACTTTTTGAGATCTTAAAAAAATAGGGTTTGGGACCTATTGGAAGATTTTATTACTTTAAACATTCAAGCAATACTAAAAGCACAAAACAAGGATGTTGATTACATGGCCTCAGTGGGTTCTCAATATAATCTACCTGAAGAGATTAAAAAGGACAATAGCCAACATGTAAGGATAATAGTGAGACCATCCATCCTTGTAAAAGAAACCAACTGGCACGTTTTTTACAATGATCAAAAAATTATTAACTTTTTATGAGGTGAGGCTAAATTCTATGACAAAAATTAGTCAAGGCTGAAAGATCAATATGGGGAGAAAATAATTTAGCTAAAGACTAACAAGTTACCCATGGGTCTTATTACTTTAGAAAGCATCTTCAAATCTGATGACCAGTTGAAGGGTGAGAATAAAAATATCATGGTCAAGGAAGAAGACTACGATCCAATAGTCATCTCAGAAGGTAAATATTTAAAGATTAGAAAGGTATGTAACACTTCTAAAAAATAATATTTTATTAGATTATGTCAAGAACTTGGTGATAACTTCGCTTGGAGTTATAAATATATAAGGGTTTTTGACACTAGCTTAGTCCAACACACAATAGAGCTTGACCCAAATACTAAGCTTGTTAGACAAAAATAGAGAACAATAAACCCAAAAATAGAGCCTTTTATGAAGAGTGAACTATCTAAATTGATAGAAACTAACATCATTTTCCCTATCAAACACTCATCTTAGGTTAATAACTTGGTCCGAATTAGGAAAAAGAAAGGTGAAATTAGGCTTTGTGTAGATTTCAAGGACCTAAACAAAGCATCCTTGAAAGATCATTATCCCCTTCCACCCATGGAGAAATTCCTCCAAAATGTAGTTAGAATTGGGAGGTTTTCCCTTCTAGATGGTTATTCTAGATATAACCAAATCCTAGTTCAGGAATCAGACTAATTTAAGACTACTTTCACTACTAAATAGGGTATATACACCTACAAAAAGATGTCTTTTAGTTTGACTAACACTAGTGCTACCTTCCAAAAGGCCATGGATATGGATTTCAAGGGTTTGATCAATGAGACTATCTTGGTATATCTATATGACATCATTGTTTATTTAAAATAGGTTGGTGACCACATAGATCACCTCAAAAAAGTTTTTGAAAGGTGCAGAGAGTTTGGAGTTCTCCTCAATCCAAAGAAATGTGTATTTGTAGTTCATGAAGGGAAACTACTAGGACACATAGTCTCAAAATAAGGTCTTGAAATAGACACAAAGAGAGTAAGTGTTATATATACATTAACACTTTTAAGACACAAAAAGTGGTTACAAAGTTTCTTGAGGAAGATCAACTTTGTAAAGAGGTTCATTCCAAATTTTGCCTCCATGGCCAAACCCTTTACTGTTATGCTTAAAAAGGGGGTTAGTCTCATCTGGAAAAGGGAAGGAAAGGATAGCTTTGAATCCATCAAGTAGGCTATTTCTCAATCTCCTACGCTTGTGAATCCCAACTATGAGAATGACTTCATTCTCTATGATTTTGGAGGGGAAGGTAGCTTATCGCCCATCTTGACCCAATAGAACAAATATCAGTTGGGACAACCTATAGCCTTTTTCGGTCAATCCTTAAAGGATTTTGAAGAAAGATATAATTTTGTTGAGAAGAAAATATATGCAATAATAAAATTTCTCAAAAAGTTGAGGAACATGATCTCAAATACCAAGATTCATCTGATGGTTTGTCACCAGAGCACAAAGGAGTTCATGTTGAGCTAATAAATAAATGAAAAGAGAGTGGGTTGGATTATGAAAGTCATGGAATATGATGTGATCATTAAAATAACAAAGCTTATAAGAGGAAAAGGCTTATGTAATTAGTTTAATTATGATATTAGAGCTAATGATGAATTATAAATTCACTATGAATTTCAACCAATGACTCTACATCTGCTCAACACCTAGATCAATGATATGACTACCTTTCAACAAATTGGTGAATATTCACATGAGCTCCAATAACCAAGAAGAGGTACTTTAGGATCCAATATATTCCTTATTCTCTTGTTGATGGGATCTTATTTAGGAAAGATATTAATGGATTTATGTTGAGGTGCATTGAGAATTATCAAATCCCCAAGGTGCTCAAGGAGTTTCATAATGGTTCATTGGGTCACCATTTCTCTAAAAGAACCATTACCATCAATATAATGAGAGAAGAATACTATTGGCCTAACCTATTCAAATATGTGCATAAATGGTTGTGGAATTTTGAGAAATGTGCCTATTTTGTAGGCAAGCAAAGATTACTCACCCTCCTTCTCCAACCAATCCAAGTTGACTAGTAATTTGTTAAGTGGGGCTTGGATTTTATTGGCATGATCAATCAACCATTGAGTGCATGCCAAAAATGGGTCCTTATAATGACTGATTATTTCACCAGATAGAACAAAGTGATTGCATTGAAATATGCCACATAATCATATATCTTGAACTCATGGATAACATTATCCCTAGATTTGGTGTTACTTACACCATTATCTCAGATAATGCCAAAGCTTTTGTGGGTACTCAAGTGAGTGAATGGGTAGTGAAACATAACATCTACCTAAATACTTCATCCAATTATTACCCACAAAGTAATGGCTTGGTATAATCTACCAAGAAAAATATCATAATGATTATTAAAATGACAATGGAGGGTAACTAGAAGACCTAACACACTAAGTTGAAATCAACACTTTGGGCTAACAAGATCACTCCCAAAAGAGCCATTGGATATTATCCTTTAATTTTGGTTATGTAAGGGGAGATAGAATTCAACTATTAATAGAGATACCATCTCTAAAACTCAATTATCAGTTTTAATTAATTGAAGATGATACAATGACTATGCAGTTGGCAGAACTCATAGAGCTAGAAGAGCTCAGGAACTAGTCAATGCAAGTTTTGGAAGTGAGTCAAGCTCAAGTGAAGAGGACTTGAAAAAAATCATATGACATAATCTCTAATTAAGGAGACATGGTTCTCAAATGGGATGCTGAAAGGGCCAAGCCCTGAAAGCATACAAAGTTTGATGCAATATGAAGTGGTATGTATATCATAACTCAATGCAAAGGAGCTAATATATTCCAACTATCGAGGCTTGATGGATCAAAGCTACCCATCCTAGTTAATGGGATATACCTTAGAGTATGATTATAAATTTAAAATTATTTCAAAAAATTTGTAAATATTATGATTAGTTATTTTCTTGCAAATAAGTGCTTTCACACACTCTACATCTCATAGGAGTTTTTGTTCCCTTAGTTTGTTTCTATTTTGTTTTCCCTAGTTTATTTATTATTTTAGGCATTTCCCAATTATGTTTCATCTCCGAGTTTTATGTGATAAAATTTAGATGAATCCATGCCCAATGAACTAGAAGACTACTACGAAGAAATTGATTAACAGGTAATAACCCTGCAAAGGTCACCAAAAATGTTGATATTTTTGTGCCAAAAATATTAGAACACCTCATGCCTTAATGGAGACCCATAATTTTTTTGAGAAAAAACTTTAAAAATGTCCTAAATACTTTTTTCCAAGACCCAAGTGGAAATAAAAGATTTTTGTGTAGTTTACAACTTTTAAAATTTGAAAAGTGCACCCAAAGCTCCACTTTCCCACTTACCTAAGACCTAGAAAGAAGCAAAACTCACATTACAATTTGAAACTTTTTAAAGTTACAAACTATAACTTAGAATCTATTTTCTACTCTTCATTAATACCCAGCAATAATCAAAACTCATTTTACAATTTGTAACTTTGTAAAGTTTCAAAGTGCAACACAGACTCAGCTTCCTGCCTTTCATCATGACCTAATAGTGGTTGATCCAATGGCTGGGTTACTAGCAATTGACTATTAGAAGAAGTCCTTTTTGATTTATGCTTTTACTTTTGCTTATGCGAGACAACTAGCCCTACTACCTGATCTTTTTGAGTTCTACTATTAGAACATTATGTTTGAGTCCCACTATTGAAACCTTTTGCTTGATTCCCACCACTGGACCCTTTTTTTGTTTCCACTATACCCTTATCCTTTAATTTTCTTAACCTATTTATGATATTTAGTGTCTCTTTGGTTATTTTAACCCCTTGATCCTCAACCAGTTCAATGTTTGATTTATAACTAGGTTAGTCATGTCCAATAAGGAGAGTGATTTAGGTGTAGACCATCTAACTTGAGGAAGAGGTTAGATATAGATTTGATTATCATAATATACCATGTCCATTGGTTTTTCTTCATCTTTTAGATCTTTTGGAATTAGTGCCATATTATAAGTATTTATTTATTCTAGGGTCATTCTAGAATAATTTCACAACCTAACCTCTTCTTCATCCAACATATCTTCCTAATAATATTCATAAAATATAATGTGGGATATGAAGAACCTACTATACTAGTAACATAACCAGTCACATCATAGAAGGCCCTAGCATCGAGAGTTCTCAAGGTCATTTAAGTCATCTCTGCATCTACGCATTGTGCCTTAGATAGAGAAGGGTAGGTATATCTCCCTATATTGATAGGGAAGTGTATCCTTATCTTGTGCCTGCTTGATAAGAACTTGTGGGTTTCCACTAGTTGTCTTAAAAGTTCCATTAAGGCCCATTTGTCACTTACATATCTAGGAAGGGTGTAAGGACACTCATTAAAACTAACAACTCTGATGTATGAATATATGGGGAATTGGATAAAGTATGATCCCCAATTTACTATTTCTATTATTACAGCTATCAAAAAACCTTATCCTCCCTAGATCCTATTCAAACATGGTTATGATGCAGTAAATGAAGGCATAATTAACTCTTCTAAATTATTTTCATCTCCCCTCAAAATTGAAGGTTAGGATAGTAGTTAAAAAATGTATTGATTTGATTGAGCACTATGTTTAATCCTGAGAATGCCCTTCCTTTTGCTAAAGCATAGACCAGGTAGGAGGTCATGTAGAATCTACTAGTGGTTTGGACGTTTAACAACTATTTATGAATAGAATCACTAATCAATTGGGCCCATTGAATTTATTGTTTATTCTGATGGATTACACAAATATATTGGTACATCCAATCTTGATAATTCTTTACATTTGGGCTCCATATAAATCTATGTAAGAATATAATGATATTTCCTACCTCATCCTTGAAGTCAATCCTATCCAAGGTCTTAGGTAATATTGTGGCTGAATATTTAGGGGTTTTTAACCACTATTTGTTTAAAACCTATAGACATGCTAAGTTATTATCCTGATAGAAATTTTTGGAGGAATCAAGAGTAATGTCTATGTAGCTTTCAAATTATATCATCAAGAAAATAGTATCAATAAAATATGGATCTAGATTTAGAATATTTTCCCTTTATCATTCACTACTTCTATTTTCTCAACATCATAATGTTTAGCCATGGTGACCACAAGCTTGAGGCTTTTCAATGAGAGTGGGAATGCTCTAGCTTGAGGTAAACCACTATCATAGATGCTCTGAATCTAATCATTCTTGAATTATGCATTGACTCTAGTCCAAAATTATGTTAGGTCTGTTTGACCTAGGTTTATGTCATTTATTTCATTGGTGTTTAAATCTAGGCTAGATGGGACACTAGGTCCCTTTGATTTGAACTTCATCTCTTTTTTAGACATGTACATTAGGTAAATGGGTAAGGGAAATCAAATATAGAGTTGGTCAAGATTTGGACTTACAATTATAGGTTATTTTTCCTCTTTCAACTAGGCAAAGAACTATTATTTTTATAAAAGGGTTTAGTTCCGATGGGAATATAATGTGCAACACTAGTTGTAAAGTCTAACCAAATGGTATGGTGGACTTTTAACTTATAATTGCACTTGAAAAGTTTGATGAAAGGTTCAATAGGGTTGTGGTTTGAAATTGTACATTATATCTTCAGTGGGAACTTAGAGTGATAAAGCAAAGGGAATTTTCATCTAGATTTAAATGGGGGTTTTATTGTGTCTCTCCAGTTATAATTTTTGTGGGGTTTTAAAATTGTAATAGTAGGAGGGATTTACACTTAGATTTTAGACAAATTTTAGGAAAACCCAAGTATGGAAAGTACCTTAAATAATCTAGTCAAATTTAATAATAAGCTTCTAACAAGTGTAGGTAAAACTAGAAAATTTCAAAATTTTCAAGCAAAACAAAATTGCAAATAAAGATGCATTTGACAATGTCTGATAAAACCCTAAGTACAATTTGGGAAATGATTAAAACTTATTGAAACTAAAAATGTTGACAAATGGCATGAAAAATATTGAAATAAAAGGTAGGTGACCCAGAGGAATAATGTGGATGTGTGTGCAGGTGTTTGTAATAGAAGTTTGGTACATGACATGGTGCTACTTTGCTTTGGACTTTGGTTCCTGATATCACTCAACAATGGAGCTTTAGTTTTAATTTAAAATAAATAACAAAAAACCTAAATTTTATTAACCAACCCCTAAGTAATTCAAATCACGTCGATTAACGGTGGAAGATGGATGCATAGAAGGGAAAGCAGGCCCATAGAGTCACTTTGAAATCTTGCAAGTTTGCTATTTTGTAATTTATTTTTAATTATTTGATTTCCATTGAGGTGGTTATTAGAGGAAAATCGAAAGATCCTAATTACACTTTACAACTTTGCAAACAACAATAAGATATATATTTTTATAATTTTTTTATATATGTTGGCTCAAACAAATCTTAAGAAGGATTTGCTTATACATGCCTTGGACCTCTTCCCATAGCCCATCTTGATTGCACAAAGCAATAGGAAAATTGAAAGTGACTTGGTGAATGTGACCTAATTAGTATTATTTAATAATTTATTTAATTTAATCAAATTTTTATCAAAGTAGAATGAACTCTCTCCCATATAAGAATATTAACCAAGTATCAGAAAATATACAAACCATGAAAAATATTCTAGATCATATAGTCCTTTTGAAATTATCTCACAAGACAACAATAACTTTACAAAATAGCTTGAAGTCATTCCCAATTGTTGTCTCCTTCATAATTAATGCGATTTTATCTCAATAGATTAAGGGAATTAGGGTTACATATGTTGTACATAGGATTAGGTTCCTTGAAATTGAATTTCCAAAAACAATAATTACTTGTGATAAGGTCTTGCAGATTACCAATTTTGTTAGAGAATGTAACGCTGAGATGAATGATATCCAAATCGTGTTTTGTGGTCTCTTAAGTGTTATCTACATTGTTATGTGATGGTGTGGATGTACATCAAAAAATTATAGAAAGGGGATTGCAGAATATGGGCACCACACTCTGTGCAGTGCCACGTCGAATCTGTCCGCTCCAACTAAAACTCATAATAAAATTTAGTAATTACGTACAAGAACATAAACTCTAATATATTTTTACTTCCATGCATGAATCTTTCAAATTCAGAATTTTTTTTTTGGTCCTTTTCAATAATCCATCATCCTCATTTATACAAATCGTGAAAATGCATTTAGGCTTCGAATTTGATCACTTAAAAAATGAAAATTATTTTAAATTAGTTTGGCTAGCGGGAATGTGTTTTTGTGTCAGCTGGATATATATATATTAAGAATGAGCTGGCTAAAGACAATTTCCCTAAAAGGGCGGCCAAAAATATTATGCACGTTTGACAATCCGTATTCACTCTTTCGGCAGATTATTTTAACTTGCAATCACGGGTCCATTTCAGTCTATTTCGATGCGTTCGCCATTGATGTATGATTCAGATATTGCCATCATGATAGCCACTTTTTTCTTGTTCATGATTTATCATTCCTCAACAAAGTGACGCCTTCTCTCTATCTCTACAGTTTGCTACCATTTTTCAAAACTTTTTGTGTCTGTTATTCTTTTATTTACCTTTACAATAAGTTTTTTCCATTCTAGTGCCCATCATATGATTAATTTTATAATGTTTGAGTTAAAAGTAGTAATTTAATAATTTCAAAAATCTTTCCTTGTTTCACATTCGATTGGATATATGGGACAGCCTGACAAGACAATTCGTCCCAGGTTATCTTTTTTAATATAAAACCAGCAATGTGTGAGATTTTCAATCCTTGAATAAAAAAATCTCTGGTTTCTTTTATACTCTGGTGAGGGCCCTTAACACTTCTTTAAATAATCAGAAGAAACCTACAAGATTATACATGTCTAAATGAGATTGGGTTCATAAATGGATGAAAGATTGAGTTGATGTTTTTAAATTTGGATAAATACAAGTCATTTTTAAGCCTATGGTGTAGAGATTCCCATTTTATTGTTCAAGTCATTTCTATTGCAAAACTTTTTACATGTGCTAATTCTAAGGTGTCTAAATTTTGGATTTCATTATATAATTGTATTGATGACTAATTTCATTTTGATTAGTAATTTAATTTTAATTAATAATTTTATAATTTTTTAATTGTATTTTTTTTTAAAAAATTAATGATAAGGTAAATAAAATAAAATAATTTTATAATAGTTAAATAGAAGTTAAATTTAAAGTTGGTCATTTTTATTAATATTTTATACTATTATTTTTTATTTGTTATTGTTGTTATGTTTTTAATGTAAAGATAATAAATTAATATAAAAATATTAAATATATATTTGAAAAATGTTGAGATGTATCAATTACAAGGTGTCAATCATTGATTGGTCTCAAAAATTTGTTTATTATGAATAGTTTCATATTGATTAATTAATCTATCAATTTTTTTTCAAAAAAAAACATTGATTGATGGTATATTTATTCAATCTAGTTATACAACTATATTAGTCTTGAAAAAAAAATTAAGAAAAAAATATGGGTTCTAAAAGATATCACAATTTTTATGTTTTTTATGTAAGAACAAAAATTGTTATATACTAATCAATTAGACATTAAATTTAAAATAAGTCATTTTTATTGACATGCATTATTACACTCCACAACTAGTTGACATTGTAAGTCACACCTATTAGTACAATAATTACCAGTTAGTAATATATTTAATTTAAAAATATTCAGATATGTCAATCTTGAAGTGAATATCTTAACCACATTCATTAACAACTCCATTACCTTCCTCACTAAGTGATGATATATGACCTTAATCTAACTACACCACTACTCATCATTTTTAAGAAAAAAGAAAAATATTTATGTATTAGTTAAATAGACGTAACTTATCTTATAATAATTAAATAAATGTTTAATTTACTATTAATTATTTTTATTGACATCTCATATTATTACATTTCACTATCACTAGATTATCATTATAAATTACATCTATCAATTATTCACAAATATTTATTTATTAAAACTTGAACTATATTAATTAAATTTTATAAATTTAATAATTTAATTTATTTAAAAATAAATAAACTATGAATAAAATAGTTTCAAAGCTTTTTAATTTAAAATTGATTTTAAGACCTATCAAATGGTGTTGGATTGTCAACAAATTTGTTTTTTAAATATATATTTATAGATATCTATTTATTAAAAAATAATTTGATCATTATCGTGTGAGGTGGTAAACAAATTAGTATTATTATGTTCTACTTTCATGTTTTTTATTCCACCAAATAATTTTCATGATGGTTTTGATAGCTTTGAATCCACAGTTTTGTATTCTGATGTTGTTGCTTGAGCTTAATCACATTTATAATGTGTTTTAGTGGTATATGATTTTAAAACTCTTAATGTATAATACTGTTTATCCAATTATATTTTTATAATATTATCATTTTTTTCCAGGTCGTAAATTCCTACGAGTTATTTTTTTTTTAAATCATCATTTTACTTTATGAAGTGTTATAATTTTAAAAAAAAGATCACAAACAATATAAACATTATGATTAATTTTATTTAATAAAGTTTTAGGTAATGGTTTCATATGGCGATTTAATTGGAGTTACACAAGATATACACAGCCTAGTCTTTGTATTCAAAGTGTTTTACTATATTTCTATCTACTTCTTTCAATCATCAATATTGGGTGATTTTAGTTTTTTCTTCAAATTTATTTTGGAGCCCTGACCTTTTTTTCGTTGATTTTTAAAATATTATCACGGGGTGTTTTAGAATAGAGAGACATACAGAGAGGTTGAGTCATTGTTTTTCTTCTTTTTTTTTCTTCTTTTGAACCATTGACCATCCTTCCTTGTTTTCAATGGGGGAGCTGATTAGACTTCCTCAACTGGAATGGAGGGTTGGGATTTGTCTTTCATTGTTGTCCCTGGATTAGTCCCTGCCCTGGAAGAAACCAGATTTGGGATCTCCTTTCCAAAGGACGCTGAAAATGACACAACTTTCCTTGGAGAGATTAAATCGACCAATAGTTCTTCGGAGTGTGGTAAGCTTTTGGAATCTTTGTTTGAAGCAGGGGAAGAAAGGGCTTTAGAGGAAGACACATAATCCTCGCTGTCAGTAGCCAACTCTTTGTTTGTAGCCAACACCATGAGGTTTTTAGGAATAAAATCTTTCCACCAAGAAGAATCTTTCTTTTTTCTGAGAAGGCTATAATTTTTGGTCAAATGCACAGTGCCAAAACAACTATGACAACAAAACAATAAACTTTATTAATCAGTAACTTGAGACCAAGTGCGATCTCCAACTTGCATGGTGATTTTTTTTGAAAAATTCTTTAAAATATCAATATTCACCAAAATTCTAACAAAAATAATGAGAGAGAAACTATCGATATCTAAAGAATATATAAATATTATTAATATTATGAAAATTCATTTTTTTAAAAGTATAAAAAAATATAAATAAAAATAATTTTAATATTAATTATATATATATATATATATATACACACACAAAACCCAATATTTCTTTCATAAATTAAGAAACTTTTAATAATTTTTTTTAATTAAAAAAATTAATCTTTATTTAAATTTATAATATTATATCCAAATCAATGTTTCTTCATTAAATATTAATAATTATAATAATGTGAATGTTAACAGGTCTTAATATATTCATTTAAAATGAAAAAAATTGATTATGATCATGATGATTATTTACATGCATTAATATAATGTAATATTCATGATGTCGTTTATAAGGTCCAAAATTGATATATGATTGCTACAAACAATGATAATTTGTAAAGCAGAATATTTTTCAAACTTAATTATATGCTATTTAATTTGAGAAATATCTTTCAAAGAATTGTGATGAAATTTAATAATATTTTAATATTATAAAATAAATTGTATGTAAAAGTTTGTTTTCTAATTTAATCATTTCATTATTTTATTAATGTTCAAAATAACATTTCTTATATTTACATTTGTACTGATGTATCTTCTATTCTTCAACATTCTGTTGTTTCTCATATTCATTATACTTCTTAAAATATTTCTTCTTCTTCTAATCCTCTAAATGCTTGTGGTGCTAATTTTCTTTCCATTCCTCTGAATGCTTGCAATTCATCATTTCTCTTAAAATCTTTATTTTGCTAACATTATTATATTTCTCAATGTCCTCTTGATCTTTACAATATTCCTCTATCTTCTCTATATGTTGTTAATATCTAAATTTTTAAAAATGATTCTGTTTTTTCCAGTTGTCCCCCTGCTTCTTTTTAAGATATTAAAACAAATACTATAATGCATACCTTTTCTAATAGGTTATGTTTCTACAAAACATGAAATGTTTAATAAAAAACGAAATCCATCATACCAATTTTGGTTATTCCATGTTTAGTTATATTTTTATGATGATAATATATTATTAATTAATATTTTCCTTGAAACCCCAAATTTTGCTCTTTAATAATTTAATGCCCTTTCATGTGAATTTATTCATGGTTTGACTATTATAATTAATAACTTCTTTAACTCATTTTCAAATTAATATTTATATAAAGATTATATTCATTTAATTATTTAAAAATATATAAAAACTTAATAAATATATTGTTGATTATATATTTAAATTTAAAATTATGGTTATGAGTTATTAAATAATAAGATTTTTTTTAATGGTTTGTTTTGATTTATTAAAAAAATCATTTTTTTTAATTTCTTTTATTATTTTAATGAAAATTTTCATATTCTTAGATAATTTTAAATGGATCTCTTATATTATAATATTTTTAAATATTAAATCACAATATTTTTTTCTTTTTTATATTTATTTATTTTAAAATAAGTTAAATTTTAAGAATAAAAATAATGATGGTAGATTTTCATTTTATTTTTTTATAAAAACAAACTAAAGCCCATAAAATCAACTATCTATACAAATAAATATATTTTTTCATTTTTCAAATTTATTTCTTAAATAAAAATATTAAAAATTATTTATTTCACAATTTCATTTTATTTTAAGTTTGAACATTAATATTAACATTTGTTTGTAAATTATGCATTTTCTTAAACATTTGATGTAAGAAGACTTCAAAAATCTCTTTAACACTTCAGTTTATAAGATCCAAAGTAGACATTAACAAAGACAACTAATTGGGACCTATAGACAAATATGTTCATATATATATATATATGAGGTCAAATAATATGGATGGGAATTAACAAAGATATATAAATTATTGTTTTATAGATGGAATTGAAAGATAAAATATATAATTTTATACACACCTTCATAAATTTAGTCTAAAGAATATGAATTATCTTATTATCATATTAAAATAATTTCATATACATATTGATATATTAATTTATTTAAAATAATAATAAAATAAATTAATATTATTTAAATTAAATTGATTTGTAAGATTTAATAAAATAAATAAAAAATAAAATATTTTTTCAAATTTCTTTAAAAAAAATAAAAAATAAAAATATTAATAATTCTAATACATAACTATTTAAATAATTATAAGATTCACGTGATATATATTCTTTTCAATTAAGATTCGATAACAATGGTAATCCTTTGACTCTTTCCATTACAATGCTTAGGAATAGAAGTCAAAAATTAGAAAAAATGTCTAAGTTAATTAAGGTTCAAACACAAAATTAAATAATATAAGAGATACATGATTTTTAACACTTTAATTTATTAGTCAACAATCTTGTTTGATTTTGTAGAGTTGATTTAATAGATATTTAGTTTTAAAATAAAATTATTTTAATTTTAGTTGGTGGTTATAATTTAATTATGAATTCATTTAAGTTATATATATGAAATAATAAGAAAAATGATTTTTATATTCAATTTTAATAAAATTATAATAAAATTTATAAATTTTTATTAAGTTTATGAATTATTTATTAATTTTTAAATATAATTTTCTTTTGGAAAGTTAGATAATTTAATAAATTTATTTTATTTTTTTATATATTTATTTTTTTAAAAGTTTATAAATATATTATTTTTAAAAAAGAAAATAAAAAATTAAAATCATAAAAACAATATTTCGTTTAAGATGCGATAATATTTTAATTATTTATCAACTACATCTTTATATATATAATGTATGATTGTTAAAAAATATTGAGAAGTCTAATATTTTATAATTTATATAACTTATATTTATATAATAATTATTGTTTTAAAAATTCCTTTTAATGTGAAAAATTGTAAATTTTATATATGAATTTTGAAATTGTAAACAAGGGTTATCTACTCAATTTTATTATAAGTTAGTTGAGATATGATTCTATCCCAGACTTTACAGTCATAAAGTATGACATGTTACAAGGTTAAAAAATAATATTTGTTTAAATATTAATATTAAAACTTATATTTATATATAAATTTCAAAGTTATTTAAATCTGTTTAGTCTTTAAGATCTATTGATTGATTTATTAATTTATTTTAAAAAATTATATATATATATATAGGCATAAATAACTTTGAAATTTAAAAAAATTAATTAATTTTTTAAAAAACATAAATGATTTTAAAATTTTAAAAAAATTAATTTTAAAATTTATTAAATAAAATTATAAGTGTATATATATACTTGTGTATATTATTATTAAACAATATAAATTTTATAATAAAATTCCACTTCATTTGAGTTATACAATCAATGTATTCTTTTCTTCTCAAGGTTTTTATTTGTATTTGGAAATCTATCACTAATTTATTATTTAGTTAATGTGAGTTAGGTTTAAGTTTTGAAATTATCTTTTTATTTTATGTTTAGTTATTTTGTATGGGGAGATAGGATGTTTTGGTTTATATTTTATAATAATTTTAGAATATCATTAAAGATTTAGTTTATTTTAAGGTTTTGTTCATATATGGTATTTTTTTTATATTATTAGTTTTTAGGATATTTAAGTAATATATTTAATGATTTATTGCATATTTATTATATTGAGTTAGGTTGTCATTTTATTAATTTAGCGGTATTTATAACAATTTTATATATTAATGAATATTACTTTTACATTTATATTGTTTGATGTAGTTTTAACTGGTGGAAGTCTGAATAATCATAATATTGAAGAGGGTAAGTAAGTTTGTCTTAAAAGTATTTCACAAAGTACTGGTTGTAATCCAAAAATATTTTCTCTTGATGTTATGCTTGATTTATCAAATTTTGACAAAACTTGCAACTAGTTTGAATCTTTTACTCTTGTTGCTTCTTTTTTGGGTTGAGTTCCCCTTGAGATCTTTCTCAAGTAGTGGGATCACAACTACTAGAAACCCCATGATGTCAAGCTTGAGGAGGTATGGAACATGATCAAAGGTTTATTCTTATTTCTCTTTTCTAATACTAACAATTGTAAGGCTATTATCAACCACGGTCCTTAGTTCATTCAAAATACTCTTCTGGTCATTTTCTCATTATACCAAGAGATTCCAAGTCTTTGAGCAAGTTAAGCTCAAAATCCTAATATGGATTGAGTTATTATATCTCCCTATGCCTCTTTGGGGTTTTGTTAAGTATCTCATCAAACCCTCAGGATGATTTATTTACCATGAGAAACCCAAATTTTTCATAGCTCACATGTGAAAATGAGTTTGAATTGAAATTTTTCTAGTCAAGGATTTGAAGGAAACCATTAGCATATAGATTGGTGAAACCTGATTTTCACATTGCATGTGATATACATTAAGCTTATGAATATTTGTTTTAACTACCAATCCTTGGAGCATATGATTCAAAAATTCCTTTTAATCACTACTTCTCGATAGGATTTGTAGGAAAAAGGTGTGCCATAAAGAAATCCAACCAACTCTACTATTGATAGATGGACCATTGTGACTAAGAAGAAGAATGCTTTGGTATTTTATAGTGTGTCTAGGCTGAAATCTATTATGTATCAACTCACAGGTGGTTTAGGATCCAAATCCTTTACTTTGAATGATAAACAAGCCATGTCATCCACTATTATTTAGCACCACCACCACTCTCTTGCATGCCACATGAGGAGGCCACAAATTTTTCCTCGTAATCTATGGCTATCATAGCCACATCATCAAAACCCCAATATAGGGTGATACCAATATAGGGTGATACTAATATGGGGTGATACTCATACCAATATAGGGTGATACCATTTAAAAAAAAAAACTATCTTTAGAAGGTCTTGTAGTCCCCATCCTTGTAAAGATGGAGAATATGTTTAACAAAAGTGACGTCCCTTTTAAATGAGTGAATTTTTATTCAGTGATCAATCAAATATTGCTTCACTAAATTTTTTTTAACCCTTAAAGATACTGAATATGGAAATGACATTCACACTGATGTTTCCCCTTGATAGTGGACTCTTAAAACATTTACAACCTTACTAAAATGACTCATAGATATATGGTTAGAGATAATTGTCAAAAATTTAATAATATGAAAGTTTTATGTTTACAATTGGTTAAAATTTCTATTTTTATTCTTCAGTATTTTTCTCACATAATTTGTCCAAGTCCACTCTACCAATCACCCAATCATTAACCTAGTCATGGATGAGTTATCAAGTTCTTAGCACTAGAACCTTAATAGAATATTACTTCTTAGGGGTCTAACCTAGCCCACTAAGTATTGTGGACCTTTTTTTTTTTTTTTGTAGATAACTTCTTGGGTTGGATAAATCATATGATTCTAATGACATCATCAAAATAGCTCTACTTTGTAGGTGGTTTTAATACTTGGTTATCAAAGCTCACTAGATTATCTATGGTGATTTTAACATGGTGGAATCTAATGAAAACAAACAAGGTCATCTTCCTATGCATTTGTGTGGTGGGAAGTGATAAGTGTAGTTCTATGTATGCATCATAATCTCAATATCTATGATCAAAATCACCACTAGATAATATAATCTATTTCATCTTTGTTTACTTGGTTTAATTTTATACAAGGTCAAGATAAAAAGGTTAAAAGGTTGAATCAAGATTTACTCATGGAGAAAGACTTATTGTCCTTCTCTAGTTCCATTAGTTGTCTATTATAATGTATTGATGATGCCATTATTTTGGACCATCAGTCTATTTTATTATATATTTAATGGTGCTCCCCTCAAATGAGATGAACTAAGACCCTATTTTATCTCAATACTACTCATTTAGAGCATGAGATAACTTTGGGCCACATCAAAAGGATATGCAACTTGGTTCTTAGACCTTCAGGAGAAATAAGGTGGATTAATTGGTGGGTTGATGTGATTAATTGTGCTACCATTTTTTATGTGTTTATGGTAATCAAGAAGTTATCTTCATGCAACATTCTCATGAAGCATCATAACATGATTTCCATAAGATTTATAGGAACTTGACATCTCGCTATGTAACATTCATTTTTGATCTCAAGTTTCTCAATGGAGATATAAAGATCAGAATTTTGGAAGCCTAAAAGGCTCATGGATCCTAGCTCAATACTAGGATGCGTTCACTGAGAGTTGGTGATAAAGTTACAAGATAATTATTTTCCCTTCTCCACTCTAGAAAACTTTTAGATAGAATTAAATCCATTAAAGATGTTAATGCTAGGATTACCAAGCTCTTGAACTTCTTGAAATATTTTGTACATCATTATCAATTAGTTTTTATTGTTTGACCTTTTCCCCCAACTTATGAGGCAACTCTCTTATAATGCCTTCAATATATCTCCTACAATATTTCTAAAACAAAAAGAGTTTCCTATGATAGTCCTCTTACTCTAAATGATTTCAAGGAATTAGCCATAAAAATGGCTTCTAATAAATCCCTTGGCATTAATGGCTTTTCTTATGAATTTTGTTAATTCCTTTGGGACACTATTGGACAAAATATTTAAAAAATATATCCTAAAGTTTTTTTGTCCAACTCCCTAACAACCCTCATCAATCAGGGTAATATGAAATTCATCCCAAAGCTAGAGATCATGAGCTTATTACCAATTAGTTACTAGCAACCCTTCTAAATATATCCTATATAATAATTTCCAAAGACCTTTCCCTTAGTCTAAGACATCTTATTCCCCTTATTACTAGAAGTGAAAAAACAAGGTTTATCAAACACATGTATATTGTGGACAATGCTATTATAGTTTGGGAGGGTATGGAATGGGTATGAGTCTCTAGTCAAAAATATATGTTTGTGAAGATTGACTTTATGAAAGCCTGCGATAGGATTGAGTGGCCCTTCATCATTGAAATGCTTGAAGCTCAAGGTTTTGGCCTTCATTTTTTTCATACTACTAATAATACATTGTTTTGAAAAACAAGAGATTACATCACCATTAATGGAGAGTAGTCACATAATTTTTGGTTATTCAGGTATATTACATAAGGTTGTGCCTTGGATCCATCTCTCTACGTGATTGTTGTAAAAGGATTCAACTACCTTTTTCCTAGCTACTCTTCAAAAGGTTTGGTGAAAGGCATTTCTATCCACCATTCTGATCAACAACTTATCAATGGTAATTTTGTAGATGATTATTTTCTTACCCATTTGGAGGAAGAAGAATCAGTCAAGAATGGCATGTAGTGCCTTGACATTTTTTTGCCTTGCCTCAAGCTCCTTTATTTAGTGGAAAAGACTCAATGTTATAGGAAATATTTATCCTTAAATCCTTCTTCGGTGGAAAGATGTCAATGGAAATGGATTCATCCAGGTATGTAATTTAAGTTTTTGGGCATTCCCTCTATTTTTGGGCCTCTCCTTGTGAGCTTTGGTCATATGTTATTCAGAGTGTTGAGAAAAATGTTTCATATTGGATCACCAAACCTCTTTATTTAGCATGGAAGTTTCAATTTTTCTCCAAAATGTTGGTTGTTACTCATGCATACCATTCTTTTTGTTGGGCTCCTTCTAAAAACTTTTATGTTATATTGGAGAAGTTACTAAGAGAGTTTACCTAGGATAATTAAAAACACCATAATTTTTTCCATAGGGTCTATTGGGATATGTTATATAGACATAAAGAAGTTGGGGTGCTTGAAATCATTGACATCAAGCTCCAAGATTGTGCCTTAAGTGTTAAGTGGGTCATTAGAATCTTAAAAAGGGATGAGGATTAGAAGGTTATATTAAGACATTACATTACCTAAGGAACCCCTATTGGCAAGAAGGCATGGAAGGGTCTTGATTCGTAGAGTCTTCTTATTTTTCCTGTACCAATTCAATTTGGTATAAGTTTTATGGTTAAAAGTATATGGAAAGCTTTGGAATTACTCAAACCTAACCTCATCAGGGTAGGGGATGGTTTCAAAAATGGACTTTCTCTTCATTCTAATTCTTTTTGGTTGTTTCCTATTATTATTTTTCATAATGTTCCCTTTTCCATGGTCCCCTAAATTAAGTGTCTTAGGATTTTTAAAAAAAGGATTATAATACTATCAGTGACATATTTTATAATTTTTCTCAAGGGTGGCTCTCTTAGGATATGCTTAGAATAAAATATAAGCCTAAAGCTAAGGAAGCAGGGTCTATTTTTAAAATTTAGAACTCTATACCTAATGTTTGCCTTAACAAGATTGGAGTTTTGTCTACAGTCCCATGGTGTAAAGACTATCATTAGCCCTCAACTACTCCTTTATGTCAATACAAACCCTAGATTGGGTATCATATTTTTACCCATCAATATTTTCAAAGTGAAACATAAAACCATTGACAAAATTTAAGGTATTTAAATGTCATGTAGGATAGAAGGTTTTTTAATCTTTGGAAAGCCCAAATTGAGATGAAAAAAGATCATTTTATCTAGTGTATTATCTACTAGGGCCTACTAGTTAGAGACTGACTCAAGCACATGGGGGTCTCAAATCCCACTTTCCATGTGTATCATCATGCTAAGACCTGTAAACAGCTTTTTTGGTTCTATCCCCATGCTTAATCGGCTTGGAAATGGATTCGAATAAAATTTCAACCTTTTATTCCAAAATTATTTACTTTAAAAATGTTACTTCTTGGGGTCTCGACCATGTTACCTGAAAGATAAAACATTTTTTAGCATATCTTTCATGCCGATATTCCTTTTCATATATGAAAAGTTAGAAATTATGTTATTTCTAATAATGAAGCTATGGAAAGAGATTTTTCAATGACTAATAATGTTACTGTTATCTCTAATGTTTTGTTTTAGATCCAAGTTCAGGTGAAAAATATTTGATTGTAGGTGTAACACCTCCAAACTCTTTTAGACCACTAGGGGAACACTTTGTGTGTTATAATTTGGGTGCCTTTGGATTCTCCATGCCTTTGTTCTCTCTCTTAGGGTTGGGTTTTCATCATCACTAGTCTAGAAGTAGGTGGATCTCCTCTCCCTATTCCAAATGGCCTTCACTTCCCCATGGGGATGGCATGTTTGACCGTCATAGACATGGTGGTGGAAATGACTGGGTGTTCTTACCCAAGACAAATTTTGTCCTCTAGCTCTTGCCATTTTCCCATCTCGATAGGGTGAGAAAACTAAATAAAAGTAGTAGATTGATGGGTGAGAGTTCATACCTGACACAATGGATTCTTTAAGAACCAATCGCTATGGGGACAACCTTGATAGTCCTCCTCCCCCACCTCTTTCAGTCGCCATGTTCCTCACTACTACCTAATAACCTTGGTCTTTCTATTTGCTAGTTCTTGTTTTATAATTTATTCATTGAATCACACTTTAGTTATGGATTTAATTCTCTACAACATTAAGCTTAGTTTTTTAATATAAATTTATTTTCTCAAGGTTGTTTTTGGGTGGATGTGATATACATTTTAAAATGATTTATTCCACCTATTTTTTTTATTACAATTAATGTTGTATTATTTTATTGTTATTATTAAAAATGCACTTTTTAATTTAATAAAAGGTTGATAATGATTTAATTTTACATCAATAGTTTTTTAAAATTTAAAAATACATGTAAATAGGGGAAAATATTCAATATTTATTTTTATGTTATTGTTATGTTGAAAGTTGAAACTATAATAATAGATAAGGATGGTTGAAGGAATGATTCTAATAAGTGCTTAATGTTCATAAAAATGATTAATTTTAAATTTAACTTCAATTTGATTATTATATATTTATTCTATTTTTAACTATAATATTTATTTGATTATTACAAATTAATTTTGAATTTAATATCTTTTCGATGATGAGAGAAAACTATTAAAAAAATGAGATATATTAAACATAATTTAATTTTGATAGTCAATTTTATCTATTGTAAATTTTTTTAATGATGATTATTTATTCAATATTACTTTTCAAATACTAATATAATTATTAATAAAGAGAAAACATATTAAAAACTATATATTAATCCTTTACAATATCTAATACTTTGTTTAAAATTTTAACCTTTATAGAAAAAAATAATAATTCAATCATACAACTATGAAATGTGGTCCTTGAGATTTTTTTTAAAAAAAAAATTTAATAAAGTGAGGTTTGGAAATATATATCCATCAATTTAATTGAGGTTAGAAAGAAATTTACACTATCGAATCCTTAATCAATGCCAAACTCTTCAATATAAAAACTTATATAATTAATTTAAAAAAAAAAACTTTCAAATTAATATATCTAAAATATCTTTTTTTTTTTTCAAATAAATATAATAAATCTGGAATTCCCATGTTGGTGGTTGTGCTTTCAATTCCCTATGCAATGCTTTGCGGCCCACAAAATTATATATCTGTGTGTGTGAGAAGCATTTTAAAAAAAAAAATAAAATTATTTTAAATAATTAGAAATTTAATGCTTTCACAATGTTTACAAAAGTTATATATTAATACAATAAATTATTGCAATTTATTATCAGCGTCTGACTTTGGTTTGAAACACCCAAATCTTACATTTTGGTACGTCGTACATTTTATCTTTCTTATTTAATGAAATAAGTTGATTAAAAAATCTGTCACGTTATGTTTATGTTAAAAAATTAGCCTGAGAGGAATTGTCTTCTAAGGCTATCATTGAACTAAAGGAGGAAAGGTTCTTGAAATCATTAAATTACTACTTTTAACTCGACATTATAAAATTTACTGTATGATTGGAATGGAAAAAATCTAGTTGTAAAGTATAACAGTCATAATTTTTTTTTCGAAAAATGTTTGGAAACTGTAGGGATAGATAGAAGGCGTCACTGTGTTCGGCAATAATGATAAATCCTGATCAAGAAAAAGTGCCTACGGTCATAATGGAGATATGTGAGGGTCAGGTGTAGCTGTAAGAATTTAGGGTTTATTACGAAATAATCTTAGGTTTGAGTCATACAGGACGACTTCCAGATAATGGCCTCCTTCAAGATACCTTAAAAAGCGATATCCGAATCAAACGTTTTCAAATCATTTCAATAAAAAAATATTTACGAATATGATTCATTTTCAAATCATTTCAATAAAAAATAATTATAAATATTTGAATCATACTTCAATGGCAAAAACATTAAAAATAAGCTGAAACGAACCTACTTGCACAGTTAATATAACAAAATGATTTATCAGATACCAGAAATATTCAAGGCTTTGTAAACAAGTATTATTTTTACTCATCGAACACTAATTACAAAATCCAACTGGGAATTTGTGCTTAATGCATGCTACCGATTAAGCAAACCTCTTAGTCGATAAAAAATACTTCCATATTTTCTCATTTGTTATTATGCTAAATAAATCAAATCAAATTATAGTTGAACTTACAATGGTGAAGAAGGGGGGCTCATAGTGAGGGTGGATAATAGTGTGAGATGTAAATAAAAATGGTCTATTTTAAATTTGATGTTTAATTGATTGTTATAAGATCGTTTTTCTTCTCGTTTGAATAATACACTCATAAATTATGATATCTTGGGCATATAAATTTGGAGCTCATTTTTAATTCCCTTAAATATTTTTTAAAGGTGAATGTAGTGGGGTAAGCTTAACCAACACTTGCAAATTGAATGACTTTAGTTGGATAATCAATCATTTTTTTTAAAAATATTTAACACTTTCTAGAATAGATTTATGTAATTGGTTGAGAGTGTGGACCCAACCAAATTGTGAGTGTTGGTTAAGATCAAGACCAATGTAGTGATGCAACTAGATTGAGTTAATATATCACTAATTTATGAGAAAAAATTAGAAAATGAAACAGAGTTGTAACGTAGCATAGAGTGTTTTCCAAAAGGAAAATTTACTTACATAAAAGGTAAAGTTGGAAAAGTGTTTGGATTATACAATTGTATATCACTATTATTTTAATTATTTGTTTCATACGAAAGTACACGTCCTCATGTAATTAAGGATAGGGGGTCTAATGAAGGAAAACAATTTTTTTGCTCCCTTTCCTCATCAGTACTAAAACCCTGTAACTTTTATTCATATAGGATATTAGGGACTCTTGTTAAACAAACAAAAAATTTACATTAAACATGATAAGTATGATCTTGCAAACAAATTGAGATTGTTCCTCATCCAAGATGCCACAACACATCTAATTATAAGCCAAATCTAATCTATGATCTTTTATAGGACCAAGGATTCAAAAAACATTCAACAATAATTGTAACCTACTCCATTCTGCTCCAATTTCATAACCAACTCACTATTGAGATTACATGCATAAGAGTATTACATCATTATATATATACCTTCCTTATCTAGAAGGTATAAGAACTACCAACAATTATCTCAGGATTACAAACAACTAAATAACTCAAAACATGACTTAGGGTATATACCAATGCTTATCTTCAATATCATAGACTTGAATCATTACTAAAATATTTTCAGTAACTCCCAATCAATTTTAGTTTCTAGTATGCATTGAAATCCATCACATCTCTATTCCCAATCCTCTCATAAGCATCCTCAGATGTTATGTTCTTCTCCATTTCACTCTTACTCTTCCTCTTTGCAAACTCTACTTGCAATTAATATAGACTCTCCACTTCAGATATGAATAATCTATGAACTCTCCTCTTCAAATATGAATAATATATGAGTTCCCCTTTTTTACTTCTCTCTTTTTTCATTTGAGAGATGCATAATTTGTTAGTTTCCTTCTAGTGGTGGCATCCTCTCATTGGTGACTCTTTTGGGATATAATCTACTTGAGAACTTTACTAGGGAATGATCATATTGAGAAAACCCTCTAAGGACCATGTACTCTAGTTTAAAATAATCTTCCTTAGCTTTTTGAATATGTCCTATCAAATTACCAAGAATGGAAAAATACCTCAAAAGGCCAAAAAAATCATTTTGGGTAATTATTGTTGTTTTAAAAGTGAGACAATTAAAACCATTGCTTAGTGCATGATGGCATTTACAAATATACCACAGTGTTTATGAAATCATCCCTTGTAGACACTTAATTTTTGTACGGGACTAATTATTTTTTGTAATGTTACTGTATCTACATACTTATTCACCATTGGATCATATTAGGTTCTTGTTACCTTGTGTTCCTTAATATTTGAACTATCAACATATTTCTTGGGTGATTGATTGACTATTAACATTACCAAATCCATGTGCCTCTTCTTGATTTTTTTTTTTGTGTTTCTCTTTGTTCTTCCCTTTACTCCCATTTTACTTCTCTCCCTTTTTTCTCTTTCCCATATTTTTCCTATAATGTTTTGAGTATTGTGCCAGGAATGTATTAGTACAATTATTGTTTTTAAAAATAATACTTCTATGGTTTTGGTCTTCCAAAATCATAGTACTGTGTCTTTGGATATATGTTTTGTGAATCCCATTTACCCTTGTTTTGAATATATCGAGGGTTTTATTCCTCATTTGTTAGATTTTCCCACCCATTGTATGTTGGCACATGCATGCCATTAGGTCCTAATTAAAATTCAAAAAGTATATAAATACATAACTGCACTAGTGCATTAAAAAAAAAACCTTTCTATAATATCTATTTATTGAAGTTGTAAAGGCAAGGATTTCAATTATTAGAGCATCATCCCTGTACCAAAAGCAATATTCAATATTTTATTGAAATTACATATAACATATACTAATTTTTACATTCATTGAAATGATAAGGGTTGGGACTCTTGCATTACACATGATTTCACATTTAACTGCATTTCATTTGAGTGATTATTATCAATATATAAAATTCCTATAGGTGTGATAATAGTGGAGGGATAACACAAGGTCCCCATTTGCCCCTCTAGTTTTTTAATTATGTAAGATGTTGTGAGTTTATTATAGTTTCAAGGAAGGAGATTAGTTTTTGAGAGATTTGCATGAAAATATAGAAACTAAATGAGATTTTATAAGCCCAAGAGCAAAGGAATAGGTTCATCCAATTAATTTTTGAAAATATTATAGTTTCTATAAATGAGTGCCTAAAAAGGACTGTTACATTTCTAATCATTTGGCAAAATTTATTTGTTAATTCCATTTTTTCTACTTTTCTATCTGGACCTATTTTCCAATCTCTACTTCTCCTAAATATCTATAGATTTGTGACCATTTAATATTTTTCTGCTTTGTAAATTTTAATTATTTTATAATATTAATTAATTTAATTAGGTGTTTTTTTTTCTCATGTTATTAGGGTAAACCTAGTTAGATTTGATTGTAGTGTTATATAAGTAGTTGTATTGTATTTTTATGTAAAACTACTATCACATAAAACATTTTTCTAATCCATGCCCTCTTATACCCATTTAGTGTTAGATCTCACTTCCATCGTTATACATATAATTTTTATAGGCTTTGTTCCATTAGTTTTCAATCCTTAGAACTATCATGTGTGCATTATCATTAAACCCTAGTTTGTTGTATTTAAATATTACTTAAAATTTAAGTTATCTTTCTAGTTGGGTTATATATATTGCCACCTCTATAGTTTTAAATTTGTTTTGGGTTTATGATATAACATGTTAGCTTTTATTATCCCTAATTATTTCCTTGCTTATTTTATCCAAGGGTTTTTACTAGTGTCATATCTCTTTCATCCTAGTCATTCATTTTGTTATAAATATTTTATATCTCTATGTATCTTATCATTTATTATGGATATTCCATATATAAGTATCTATGTGTGTACACACACACACACACACACACACACACACACACACACACACACACACACACACACACACACACACACACGTGTGTGTGTGTGTGTGTGTGTGTGTGTGTGTGTGTGTGTGTGTGTGTGTGTGTGTGTGTGTGTGTGTGTGTGCGTGCGCGTGCGTGCGCATGCGCGTGCACGTGTGCGTGTGTGTGTGTACACACACACATAGATACTTATATATGGAATATCCATAATAAATGATAAAATACATAGAGATATAAAATATTTATAACAAAATGAATGACTACACACACACACACACACACACACACACACACACACACACACACACACACACACACACACACACACACACACACACAGGTGTGTGTGTGTGTGTGTGTGTGTGTGTGTGTGTGTACATAGATACATACATACATATGGAATGATTTGTAATTTTGTAATCTACATGGCATGTTTCTAGTTTGTGTGTCTATTTGTGTATCATAATTTTGTTAGAATATATATTTTTACTATATATTCAAATCATTATTTTTAATGGCATATCATAAAGTTATATAATATTTTTCAATACATTATCAATCTTAGTTTGGAGAAGATAAATCCTACTTAAAATTTTGATTGGGGATACATTAGATAATTGGGGTCATGAAAAATATGGATATCTTACCATAATAATATCACTAGGGAGGGTTCCAAATCCTCCAGTCAAGTAAAACTACACAATAACCCTAACTAGGTCCTATGTTTTCATATTCACTAACCTAATAACAAGTAAAATAAAATCTAATCTAGTGCTCACTAGAGCTTGTGGCACAAAGTGGGGGGGGGGGATAGGTAGGGGTAATGAACACTAAAATTAAACATGCATAGAAGACATATACTCACATCAATGTATACGTAAGAATAATTCATAGAAGAGAAGTACAAATGCATGTCTATCTACTCTTATAAAGGAGGAATAAAGTTAGGAATACTTACCTTCGAAGATGAACCTGTTGAGCCTCAATATTTCCCTTGGCCAAGGTTCTTCACAATAAGTTGATATGGTATGTAAGTATGAAAAGGATAAATAAGCTCTAGGCTACACAACCTATCAATGCATCAAAAATACTTCTCCAAAAAATAAGATCCATATCTCCAAATAAAGTATGAAACCTTAAGCTTGTTCCTCAAGTAGAATGGTTGGTAAGTAGATGCATAATATATATTACTTATTCTCTTCATGATAAATGATGGAAATGAATGTGTTTATATGGAAAATCTAAGCCTAAACCTTTCCAAAAATTGAGGTCAACAAGGTCAACTTGGTCGACCTAGTATTGAAATTAACAAAAACTAATTAGGTTATGAATTATGTTGGCCATGGCTGACCGAGTTCTTAGAAAGCTTTTGTAAATAAAAATACAAGGTCAATGTGGCTGATGTAGTAATGTAAATCACCAAAAGGGGGTTTAGGTTAGGGAAAGGGATAATGAAGGTGGTAAAAGACTGGAGGAGGGTTCAAAATAGGAGGCAAAGATTAGGGGAATGGTTTTTAGGATAGAAGTGTGTATTTAGCAAGTGGAAAAATGGGATAACAATCTCTAAAAGAACCAATGATTTGCCCACCCCTTTCTTGATGCATCCTTTAGGGCGTGCACTCAAAGAGATTGAGATTTGATGGGTTCCTACAATATAGAAAGCATCAGTAATTGATAAAGTTTGAAAATATTATGTGTATACACATAGTAGATAATGGAAACTTCAATAACATAATTAATCGTCGTAAAAATAAGAGAGGCATACTAAAAAATTATCATATACAAAACATATATCAAGAACATGAAAAATAAGAGACATGCCCCAAATAGTAAGAAAAAATAACTATGCAAGTTATAATCAAATCAAAATAAAGGAAGAAAATAACTCATAAAACTAAGCATAAAGAAAAAACTAATTTAAAAGTAAGTACAACATGAATATGAGCACACATAGAATCATTGAGCATGCAAAGAGACACACTAATCAAGATAAACCACATAAACCACAATATATATAATCACATGAAGACTCAATTTGATAAAGGAAATCATAAGAGATAGAAACTAAAACACTATTAGGAAATTCCCTTAAAATTCCCCAAGAATGAGAATGAAAGGTTCCCCCAAGAAACTATGAATCCATAATCTTATGTATATAGATGCACATATCATCCATCTATATAAAAATATTATTAGTAGCACACATATAAGTAATAGAAAATCTACCAATAGGTGGATAATTATGAGAATATAATGTGTATTCTAGCATAGTCATGGCTTAGATAATCATTCAAGAAAATAAGGAAATGAAAATAAGTGATATCATTGTAGAGAGATTGTTTCTTATAAGGAAACTATAGACATATAAAGTAAAGGGGGAAAAAATTGATTATACATTTCTTTATCTCTATGGTTTGAATATTTTGCAACATGAGGAAGATAACATAAATGATTGTTTATGTAAATTAATGAGTATAAAATAAGGTAAATAACATGCTCCTGAGAAATAACTATGCAGCGGGACACATTTTTATAAGCATATTCTTACAAAAAATACATTATACTTCCCATTTCTTGAGAGTAATTTTTTATAGACTTCTGAAAGAGGACATCAAGGGTATATATTTCCTTATGAATATATTGAAAAGGTTTTTTACCATTGAAATTTTAATGAGAACCAAAATATCTATTATTAATATTAATAATTCTATCATGTGATCTATCATTCATAAGTTCATATGTGGAATCCTTATGTGATTGATCATCATTTTTAAAAATGAATCCTTGTTTAAATTTATAAGTATTTAGAGAAATTAGATCTATTATAGTTTTCTTACATTATTTTTGATAAAACACTAAATGTGAGTTAAGAAGTGTTTATTATGTATATAGGTGTAAAACTAGAAATATCAGAATGGTAAAGTATAAAATAGTCAACTATTATGATTTTGAAAATAATGAATATGGAAAGTTATTATTTTTGGAAAGTACTAATAGAAAATTTACTTATATTTCACATTGATCTATATTTATTTTTCTAGTTGCTTGAATGTGAAAATTAGAAGAAGATATGATTTTGAAGACCTAGTATCAGAATCAAGAACATACAAAATAATTGGATAGGTCTACTATAAGTGGATGGTAGTGAAATGTGTTTCAGTATGTTGAATACAAAATGGTCTTAGTTTATTATGATAGAAAATAGAAAAAATATATATAGAAAACAAAATATATAAATGAAAGATCATAGGCAGAAGTAGAAGATGAATTTGGATAGGAGCACATTAGGTTAATAAAAGTGTAGTACATTGAATTTATTTACCATAGACATGTTTGGATGACTAGGGATTTAAACTTATCACTATGCATATTATGCCTGTAAATGAGGGGAAATTAGATATATTTCACTTATGGTTTTTCCATGCAAAAATTGTTATTTTCCTTCTCTTACATTTGAATTTGTTAGGGCACTTTGATAGTTTGGAAACCTATAAAAAATGAGAGTGTAATGCGTTGAGCTAACCAAAATCACCCCATTGATGATTGATCACTATATATGTACCTAATACTCTAGGGATGGAATTCAAGCCCACTTTAGACACTAAATATGATTTATATAGCAACTTAATCTTATATTCTTGGAAATTACTTCTCATGGTTTTATCCTCTAGTTCCAAGACTTATTTATTGCTGAAAGGCTTGTATCCACTATGTCTTGTGCCTATTGCTTATCTCTTTGTCTAAACCTATGTTATCCTAATAATTAGGCCTTATATATAGATCAAAATTATATAAACTTGCTTAATATCATCCTCTACATATTTTGGACCTGTACCTATTTTATAGCTTCCTAGACACTTTCATTCTAGCTAGACACCTACATCGAAGCTAGTGTCTTGTACTAAACTAAGTGTCTAGTTCCTTAAAGTCATCAAATTTTTAGATGAAATGTATCCCTTTGGTAGGCTTAAGTTGTTTAATGTGATATATTTTAAAAATTATTTGGTATATATATACAAGATCAATTCTCATTCAGTCCTCATCTAGTATATACCTAGTAACTCACAAAGCAACTTACCAAAAACATTAAATCAATCATTCAAGTGAGAAAAGCTTCCCTATTATTTCATATTTAAATATCAATAATAGGGAAAAAACATCTACATGTATCATTCTAAAGGAGCATTCCATGAACCATATTTTCTAAATTATAAGTTAGGTCACTCTATTACTTGCTTATCACACATTGCATCCTTATGCACACATAAGACAACACATAGGAGAGAAATACACAAATATGAGACCTTATTTAAAGTATTGTCTATGTAGGCAACACATATTGATATATGGGTTCTTGGGGTAGCTAGACACTATGTGCCCACTAACCCATTTTTTCCATAGTCACTCTAAGAGTGAGGAATCTAGGGTTTGATAATTTAACTAAGAGTGATAGTTTATGCATGAGATATGAACACACCAAATTAAAGGTGATATAAAATCCAAAATGTTCTAGGTGGTCACACTTTGATATAATTGATATTCCATACTAGGCACCTATATCTAAGTTAGATAGTAGCATCAATATAACTTGCTAAATCTGACACAAACATCTGAGGTCACATAGTACAATTTTATAAAGTCTAAAGATTATTGGGAGTATAGATCTGGTCTACCTCAAACTACTTATAAATCAAATTTTTATGTGTATAGTAAAATAACTAAGTACTTTTATTTTAAATGCATTACAATATCAATCAATAGTTGTACTTTCTATTTTACAATATCTTAACATTTAAATGAAGAATATTGTTTATATGATTTTGCAATTAATTGGTTTGTTATAGATATTTTTATCACCCTTATGCTTATTCATTTATATATTATCAACCTTATACTATATTGACCCATCTTAATTTAGGTTTAAACATTTTGGTGAATGCGATCATTGAGTCTTCCTTTGCAAACTTAACCTGATCTATAGTTTCTAACCTCCTAGGCTTTTAGCTACTTGTGATGGATTTTTAGATTTAAAATGTTACCCTATGGTTTTACACTCATCTAGTTACAAGGGTTTCCTGTTCATATGATTGAAACTTCATTATAATTGATTGGAACATTTCAACCTCAAAACATATCCATTTAAAAATTTCTAAGAGGTATTTTCTACTCCAGTTGGTATACTCAAAAATATTTTTCTAACCCAAATTCGGTATATATTTTTCAAGTTTTACAAATAACTATTTTTAGTAAATATTGACATACAAGGTGAATGGTGTACTTATTTACTAATAAATTTATAGGTTTCTTCAAAAGTTCTATTTTATTCATGCACCTCTCTCATATCTCTGAAAGGAATTCCCATTTTATCTAAATTTATGATTCTTTATTGGGAACATTCTAGGGTTTTGCTTATGAAGCATTCCACATTATTTGTCCTATATATGATTCATAATAGATAATTTTTCAAATTATTCAAATTTTTTTCACAAGTTTATTGATATAGACAAAAACCTCTTTTAGTTTGCCAAAAATATAGTACAAATTTCACAAATTTAGAATTTTACTAGTTTTATTATATTTAGACCTAGAGGTTATACATTGTACTTTTGTTTCCCTATTTTTATAGGTTCATCTCATTTCCTATTTTCCCTAAAAAATCTATTTCATATTCCAAAATTTCTTATCCAATTACTTTATATTTCTTTATCTTCATTTGGTAGGTTGTGGTGACCCTAACCTTTGGTCTCCAAACCCTAGTTGACCTAAGGTTTCATGTTTTATTTATTTTTTATAAATTTTGATTACGGATTTAAAATTATTCAAAATTTAAAAATCATAATTTATTTTCATATAATTATTCTAAATATAGATACATATGTTGAGTACTTTTATTTCTGATATCTTATTGTTATAATTGATTATTATCTTATCTACATTGTTAAAAATCTCAAAACCACAAAATTAGAGAATTATCCTAATAAATATAACACTCAAACTTCTCTTTACTAATCTTGCTACAATAATATTTAAACTCTTCCTCCTAAACCTAATGAGGGTGATATCTACCATGCCTCTAACCAAGTATATGCTATCACTTCTTCAAGGGGTAAGGTAGATGGTATATGTATCCATATTCAATCAAAGTTGCCTAGGGTTTGTACTTATGAAGCCCTAAAATATCAAAACATAACTATGAAAATTTAATAATATCATTATGAAATCAAAACCAATTTTTTAGTTGAAGGCTCACATCATTGAAAAATCAGATTACATACATGTAAAATCCAAAACATGCTAGTCTTACTCATGTGTGTGTATAGTCATCTACTAATGTTGTGAAAAACAAGGTTTTTTAAAATCAAAATGCAAAGATACAATAGGAAACATATAAAAAAAGTGATTCAAGTATTATACAAAAAGTTACTAAGAGACCAAGTGATCAAATAACCTCCACTACATCCTATTAGGAAATCCAAACATTATTGTGAATATCATAGAATGCATGGGCATCATACAGATTGTTGTTTTGCATTAAATAAAAAATACAAAGTCACAAATATAGTGGTGATCCTATCATCGATACACTAACCAAGAAACCCACTCATATTATGAGTACCTCTCATAAAGCACAAGTGCTAAAACAACAAATATGGGTACCAAAGAATAATTTATAATAAAAAGATTCAAAAGGTAGTATTATAAAAAGAGAAATAACTAAATTTTCAAATTCAAACTTGAGATAAGCAAACAAGCATTCTAAAAATAGGTTTTCTGAGAAAAGGAATTATCAAAGTAAAACATGCCTACAAAATAAAATGATACCAATATGGTTACTAAGGACACAAACATCATATATATTTCATGCATAAAGGAAAAAAAAAATAAGTGTAATAATACAAAGACTATGTTTTCATCCTCTAATAAAGAAGTCAAGACACATTAAAAATTTCTTAGTGTGAAAGAAAAGATACATGACTCTTCTCTATCCCATAATGAGATGCAACATTTTGACAATGACGAACATACTCAAGAAAAATAAACTTTCAAGAAGGAAAATTCAATCTATGGTGTAGTTGTTTTTTCATATATGAATTCTCAAAATGACACATCACAAGTTCAAGAACAGCTTAGGAAGTTCCATGTATCCTATAATAATGGTTACATTGATGATTATGATCTGAATAATATCTAATATTAGTAAGATCCTAATGATACTGATTATTTAATATATGAATATGGTACACATGATACATAGCCTTCAGAAAAGCATCTCCTTAATGAGTAAATTTTATTCTAGTAGCACTTTCCCTTGTACATGTGTTCCTTGCTTATCTTTCCAAATATTCCCAAAAATACCAAAATAATACATTGGCTCATTGCCATCTATGTTTTTAGTTCCATCTTGGTATATAACATATCAATCCTTCTATATACACATATGTTTCACACATCTTTTGAGTGTGATACATGCATACCCAGGCACATGATCTATACACTTTTAGATGTTGGGACTTCCCTCTACACATGTCATATGGACATTGGTTTCATTTGATTCTTTGATTATGATACACCTAGGTTACATTATTCTATGATCATTTTCCATTATCATGTTTGAGATTATATCCTTACACATGCCTTTAACCATGCTTATATCCTTCAAATTTTACTTGATATGTTATGTACGTAACCATTTTTACTAGATTATATCCTTACACATGCCTTTATCCATGATTATATCATTCACATTTTACTTGATATGTTATGTATGTAACCATTTTTACTAACACTTATCCAGGAACTAGTATGATATATTTATGTTGGTTGCTTATGTTCCGTGATTTCATTTTTTTCAATTATTTGTGTGTGATCTTTGCTTACCATTTTCATGTACAATATTACTTGTTCGATAATTTGAGTATGCTCTTTTAATTGTGGCCCCCATGCCTATGTTTGTCTATTATAATATTTACATATGTCACAATTAGTTATGTGGAAATTTGAACATATATTTATATGCTCTAGGTATATTTGACTAATTCATGTCCATTAAATTGTGTGACATTTGAACATGCCCCTTATTTGAATTCTCCTTGGATCATTATCTTTTGAATTACTTCTGAGTGTTCTTATGTGTGTGCTTGATTTTTAATTGAGATTGTACTGCTAGTATCTATATGTTTCCATGATTCACATGATGCATCTTAGGATTTTATGTGATCACATATTTTATGCCTCATTTTTATATCTACCTACAACTGCTACTCCTATATGCTACATGATCTATACATAAATTATAAAGTTATCTTATCTTTTAAAGGTAAGGTAAATACCATTTTATACTTACCTTCACCTTAAAAGGGGGGCATATCAGTGGGGGAATGTAATAGAGGCATAAATTTCACACCTTCATAGTTTCATATTTTAGTGGGGGCATACCAAAAAGGCATGACTTACACATTTATTTAGTATTCAATATTTTAAGACTACAATGGGGGCATGTTATGGAAACATGTTCTCCACACTTATACCAGTTCTTAGTTTCATATTTCAAAGGGGGAATGTCATGGGAACATGTATTACACACTTTAAAGTTTTTAAATTGGTCAAAATTACACAATTATATGATTTAGATACACATTTATTGCATTATTCTATACATTGGTACCATAATTATACCCAGGTTTTAGTTTGAGACATATATTAAGTGCATATGCCATGTAAAAGAGCACCTTAAATTATAAAATTAAATATGCTTTAAGATTTCAAATACATCTATGGGATTTAGCATACATTGATGGACTTTTATGGACTGTTATTGAGCTAATGTACTATAGTATATGGTTCATATTTGGAAAGGTTGTGGTGATTGCATCACTCAATCTTACCAAGTTTATAAGATGGAGTGATTAAATAGTCTATCCTCACTAGATTAATAGTGTGAGTTGACTTAGATCATTCATGTTCTCTAGGTTATAATTATGATTGGGTTATGTGTTTGATCTAATATCAATTTTCTGATCATAACCCACCTTTTTTCAAAGGTTTGGGGTAAGTTATCCTCTAATATATATATATATATACATATATATATATATACATATATATACATATATATATATATATATATATATATATATACATATATATATATATATATACATATACATATATATATATATATATATATATACATATATATATATATATATATATATATATATATATATATACTTTCAATCTTTTAATTTGTTCCAATCTCAGCTCCAATACTTCATATTAAAGCTTCTATTCAAATCTTATTACCAAAAGGCAAGATGGTTGCATCGATACACATGTACTCCTAACCTTGATCTCTTTAATTTAAAGCATTTCAAATTATTTCAATTCTAGATTGTATACTATAAAATATTCTTGGTTTTACGATATTCACCAATAAATCACACAAATTAGACTTGTGCAAATACAAGGTGTGTTATACACACCCAAGTACATATTTCTTTTTATTTAAACTAGTAATTTCATTATTCAATTTAGGTGGGAGGGGGGGTGTCAGTGTGGCATAATGTAGACACTAAATCTTAATTATATAAAACCTTAGTCTTGTATACATAGACATTAATTCTCATGGTAGTACACTTCAATTCTAAGACCTTCTTGCTACTGAAAGGATTACATCCTTTATATCTTGTGCCTATTTCTTATCTCATATTCTAACCATATGCTAATGTAATGACCAAGTGTTATATATATCTCAAAATTATATAAACCTAATTATTATCATCCTCTACTTTTTTTGGATATGTACTTATTTTATAGGTTCTTGACACTTGCATTCTATCTAGATACCTACGTTGACACTAGTGTCCTATGCCAAACTAAGTGTCAAGTTTCCTAAATTCACCAAAATTACAATTGAAACATATACATATGGTTGGCCTAATTTATTTAGTGTAATATATTTCTAAAATGGATTGGTATATATATAATATCAATCCTCATTCATTCCTCATGTAGTAAATGCCTATAAATTCACAAGGAAACTTTCCAAAAAAATTCAATGAAACTTTCATTCAAGTGATAAAAACTTCCCTTTTCTTTTCTATTTCAATATCAATCATAGGGGCAACTCATCTACATGTCTAATGTATTGAATTAGAATTACATGAGTCATATTTTTCAAGTTACAAGGTAGGTCACTCTATGTATTTGTTTATCACACATTACGACCTCATGCATAAATAAGATAACATTTAGGGAAGAACTATGTAATTTTAAGGCACTTTTCAAAGTAATAGATATGAAGGAAATGCCCATTGATAGAGAGGTCCTTGGATCAGATCGACATCGTGTACCCACTAAACTATTTTTCCCACAGTCACTCCAAGGATGAGGATGTTAGGGTTTGATCATTTGACAAAGAGTGGAAACTTGTACATGAGATATGAACACACTAGAGTAAAGGTGAAAAAATCTATAAGGTTTTAGGTGGTTGCACCCAGATCTAGATGATATTCCATACTAGAAATCTATGTCCAAGTTAGATAGTAGTGTCAATGTAACTGTCTAGATCTAATGCAAGCATCCAATGCCATAGCTCATGTAATTTTTCATAATTTAAAAATTAATCCAGAATGTAGATCCAATATGCTTCCAACTTGATCCGTATCATATATTCACATGCACATTAAACCAACTAAGTCTTTTGTTTTAAATTCATTACAATATCAATCAATATTTGTACTTTTCATTTTTAGCATATCTCAACATTTAAATTCAAAATATTATTTATCTATGTTTACAATTAATTAACATACTATTGATCTATTTATCACCCTTGTGAGTTTTTATTTCTATATTCTTAACCCTATACTATATTGACACATATCAATTTATGGTTAAACACCCACATAGTTCTCCTACATAGAGTCAATGTGAAATTGTGATCCTTTGACTATGTGTATATAGCTATAAGATGGCTTAGACACTTGACAATGATAGCTCTTCACTTGATTTATAATATTCTTGACATGGATTATAGGTACTCCTTATGAATAATGTAAAATGTGAGAATAATACGATAAATTTGCTAAGGTAAATAGTTTTTAGTGTAACTATAAATGTAAAGGTCTTAAGGGTCATATGGGAGGAGATCATCAAGGGGATATTTGAAAATGTCAAAAGTGTAAAACATGATTTCATTAGGATTCTTACAGGAATTGTCATAAATGGGAGGACCATATTGATAATCTTCACTCTCACTAGAAGTATCATCATAGGTGGGAAGAGTATCATTGGGATCCTCAGAAAAAGTGAATTATAATTGCTTCATGAGGACTGGGATCCTCAGAAATAGTGAATTATAATTGCTTCATGAGGACTTACATTGAATTGTTGTCATATAAGGTATAAAGGAGTAACCCATGAAAAAGTGGAATAGTTTTAGGCTCACACGAAATATTATAAAAAAGACATCAAGATTAAGATGACTAAAAATCAGAGGTGATAAAAAAAACATATGGTATCAGGTTGGCTGATATAGGCATTTATTGAGTTTATAAAAATAGATTGTGTCATCTAGGATGATATAGTCAACTATAAAAATATATGGTATTGAGTTAGCCACTACAATATACTAAAAAGATGGTGCTAGTAGTGGATGGAGAAAATGATTGTATCAGCCATATTGATGTAGTTGGAAATACACAACTATTTTGGGTTGGTTAATAAATTCTAAAAACACATAAAATGAAACTAAGTTGGTTGATACCACTCACATGCAAGTAGATAAAGGTATTAGGCTAGATGATATAGTTAGACTACAAAAGATATACTAGTTTGAATTTTTTGTAAGTAGCTAAAAATAAAAAACCTAAAAATGATCCAACTGAAAGAGGGATAAGATTCACATCAGGTTCATTAGAATGTATTCATCTGCTAGAATGACCTACAATTATTCTCTTTATATCAATAGACTAGGAATTGAATAAGGTTAATCAAATAGATACTACAACACTTAGATGATCAGGTAAGGACCAAATGAATTTCTTAGATACAACAAAGGATTACTTACAACATGAATGTCAATAGGAAAGGGTTCCAAATCCTAATCCTATGGCACAAGGATGTAGCTCTCACTAGAACTCAATAAATATGTATTATGGTTTTAAACTAGATGGTTTTACAAGGTGTTAAATAAACTAAATGATAGGTAAGAATGATCATCAATGGTTAAGGTGTTATGGTTAACCAAATGGGGGTCTAGGCAACCTAAAGTGATTTATGACACACCTAAGCAATCATATATCCACACAAACTGATTCAGTGTGGATAATGCCTAAATAAGGATACACATACATATATTCAAAAAATAACAAGCAACATATAATCTACTAAGTAAATAAATGGAAGAGTATAGGGATAAAAATACTTACCTTGGGGTGGAACTCTTGATGCTTAAATCTCCCCATTGCCTCAAGAGGAATTTTGAAAGATAATGTTGTAGGTTGAAGACCTCAAATTTTTGGATGAAGACCTAGGATATCCTCTATTAGTAACTCTTAATGACTCCTCTAATTGAGATTTATTGACACCATAAGATAATAATCCTCAAGATAAGGTTTTATTCCACTAACTCTCCGAAATTTACATAAGGAAGATGTGAGAGTGAAATCTAAACAAATAAATTGTATATAATTTGATATGAATTGAATATAACCCCTATATATATTAATCCAATACCTAAAACCAACCCTAGACTCTAGGCAGATATTATTGGCTTGATTGATACAATTAGAAGGTATCGGTTAACAAAAAATGATATCGACCAAGATGATACAATACAACAGTCAAAAAAGAGGATGAAATCTATATTTGGCTCATAGATATAGTATATGAAGGGTGAAGGAAAAAAATAAATAGTGTCAACTAGGTGGATATCATAGGATATAAAAAAGATAAGAAATATGGATAAGAGACATACATGAGAGATAGATGGATAGACATTTAGAGGAGTTCACATTGATGATAACAATGGTGTAATCAGGATATAACATCTCTTTTGAATCACCATGAGGCTTTCCCACCTCATTCCCAATACACCCTCTAATGAAGGAACTTGAGGAGATTAATGTGTCAATGATCCGGGCAATAATTTAGGCAACAATTCAGGTGACGGGTCCACCCCAAATGATGATGGAACTTTCGGGAGCCATAAATTTTACATCGTAGCTCCAATTGACTCACCGTTTGAACTGTTGGAAAGCTAATAATGAGGGGAACGTCGTGAGATGGCATTGAGCTTTGCTCAATGAAGTTTGACCCCTCAAAAACCCAATGGAAGGGACCCAAATTTCAATTTTAGTAGTGCAGTCTAAAAATAGTAAGTTTCTAAAAATAATAATCCCTCGAATTCTATATTGTTGTAAATTGTGGAAGTCAAACCAATCGATCTCCCTTGAGATTGGTGACCTTCCACATTCACCTCCCACCTTAAAAACATGTATAAATTAATATGTAACAAAAAATGGAAAGTAGACATCTCTTCTCAAAGATAGGCATATGTTTGGGTCTGCAAATTTGATCAATAAAACATCTCTTCTTAGAGATAAAATTATTTTGAATTGTGTTATTCTTGTTTCTTGTATTATCTTTCAACCAAAGCTTTTGAGTTTTGGATCAGTGGTATCATATTGGTTTGTCTTTAGAGTGTATGATCTCGAGGATGAGGTCAGATTATAGGAAGCTTTGGTGGAAAATAGAACCAACAAACTATCCACCTATTCGCTCCAAATGACTTCAAATGGCAGACAACACCGAGACATCCGATACTTTCAAGGAAATGGTGAATGAAGCCCTCCAACAGTAACAAGCATAGATGCTACAAAAATTCACTCAAATTCTCCAACAAATCTTGATGGGAAATTCTAGCTCATCATCTACACCCCCACATCCTTTCAGTGCCCCAACACCCTTCAAGGTTTAGGTGAATTTTGATATCCCTACATATGAAGGAAAAATCAATGCTGATGCAGTAGAAAATTGGTTGGATCAATTTTCATCTTATTTTTTTAAAATAAATTCACCAATAAATAGAAGATCACCTTTGCTCTTTTGAAAGCATCATTTCCTGTCAAAAATTGGTGGGAAGTATACAAAAAGAGATTTAGTGTAGATGATATTGGACTTGAGGTGGAGCCTACCTGGGATGATTTCATAGAAGATGTAAAGGAAGAATACTACCCCATTGGAGCATATGACGATCTGTATATAGAGTGGAAAAAACTTTGCCAAGGTAAGGAACAATCTGTTCAAGATTACACTGATATTTTTCATTCTCTATCTATGAGTTTAGGCATCCAAGAAAGTGATAAACACAAGGTTATCAAATATCGTGGTGGACTACAATGATACATATGGGGAGAAATGGAACTCTTCAATTTGGAAACCCTTGGTGAGGCATACAAGTTTATAGTGAAGATTGAACAGAAGCATGGAAGAATGAATATGAAGAGTCAACCTTCAAAATGGAAAAGTGATAAAGAAGGTCAAACACTAGGACAAAATTGGAAGCAAAAGGAAGGAAAGACTGGGAAGTGGTGTGATTATCACAAATCTGGAACTCACTCCAAAGAAGAATTTTGAGCCATCAAGTCCCTAATTTTTGAATCACAATTCTCAACATCTACTACTCTGCCTCATACAGACCCTGCAATTGAAGAGGTTAAAGAAGAGATTATAGATGATAAGCCTGAAGCCATTGTTGCTTCATCACAGACCCATGAGGAGAGGCTAGATGACAAGGAAAGGTTGTTTCACTCTAAATTATGGGTGAAAGGTAAGCCTTTGCATTTCATTCTTGATAGTGGAAGTCAAAAGAATTTAATCTATGCTAATGTTGTGAAAATCCTAAATATGTCCATGAAGCCTCACCCAAATCCATACATTATTGGATGGTTGAGTCCAAGGAGAAACCTCCGTGTCACCCACCAATGTCTTCTCTCATATGCAATAAAACCTTTCCAAGATGAGGTCCTATGTGATGTGGTCAATCTAGATGTTTGTGATATACTCTTTGGTCAGCCATTCATGTACGATCGACATGGAATCTATGAATCAAGAACTCGAAGGATCACTCTCACTCTTGGAACATGGCAATACAGGGTACTAGAGGTACCACCTTCTACATTTGTCTCTCTGATTAGTGCCAAGAAATTTGTTCTCATGGTGGTCAAGCCACAAGAATATAAAAGGGCCGATGTTGCATTCCTAACTACACAAACAACACAACAATAGAAGCAAATAGATACCAAGCTAAATAAGTTCACGGCCTTTCATCCATAGACTGATGGTCGGATAGAAATGGTGAATAATCAAGCCCTGCACAGCTCCATAAAGCACAGTCCATTTCGAGTATGCATCGAGAATCAAATCAAAATACAATTGCCACACTTGATGAAAAATATTGACGTAATGGGGACCATTGATTCTAAATGAGGGAGGAATGATCCGGGCAACAATTCAGGGAACAATTCAGGTGACGGGTCCACCCCAATTGATGACAGAACTTCTAGGAGCCATAACTTTTGCACTGTAGCTCTAATTGACTCGCCGTTTGAACCGTTAGAAAGATAATAATGAGGGGAATTTTTTGAGATGGAATGAGATTCACTAAATGAATTTTGACCCCCAAAAACCCAACGGAATGGCCCCAAATTTCAATTTTAGTAGTGCAGTCTAAAAATAGTAAGTTTCTAAAAATAGTAATCCCTTGAATTCTGTATTGTTGTAAATCATGGAAGTCAAACCACTTGATCTCCCTCAAGATTGGTGACCTTCCACATTATCCTCCCACCTTCAAAAAATGTATAAATTAAGATGTAACCCAAAATATAAATTAGACATCTCTTCTCAGAGATAGGCATATGTTTGGGTCTGCAAATTTGATTAATAAAACATCTCTTCTCAGAGATAACATTATTTTGAATTGTGTTATTCTTGTTTCTTGAATTATATTTAAACCAAATATTTTGAGTTTTGGATTATTCAAGAAGCCACTAAAATAGAAAACATCAGTAAATGGTAATGTGGAAATTATTATGTGCATACACAAACTACTACTGTAATATCTTTCTTGCAAACATATGCAGATTAGACACTCTAGATCATGATTTAATCACTTTTCTCTCTACCCACCCACACAAGATGGAGAAAAGTAAACTCATCTCATTGTACAATACTCATTCCCTCTCAAAATTATTTCCTAATATAAGAAAAATGCCATCTTAGAGTTATTGCCTTTGATACCAATTAATGTAGTCAATGATAGGTATTCTAGTTAATGACACCTTATTCCTTATAGTTTAACAATTTTCACACATCGATACAATGAAATTAGAAATAATAAAACTTTTATTGATATTTGAGAAGTGCATAGATTACACACACACACATTCAATTTCACTATGAATACATAATTTGTATAATGTTACATATTCTTTTGCTAGACCGAAAAGTTACCTTTGACCCTCTAGGCTTACTCTTGAAACTCCATACTTAATTGGAATATCTCACTCCAACATCAAACTACCTTCTCTGAATCCATTTCCTCCTTTTATGTTTTGGTCAGTTACTCTTTAGATTCGGATCAACCTTGAAAAATATTCAAATGGGCAGTTGAATGTTTATGGGCCATTATTAGGCATGGTTAACCCCTGCAAGTGAAATCCTTGCTTATTATACAATAGTAGTTATGTAAATGTTAGTTAACATAGAGAAAATTCCATCCTCTAAAATATTTTTGAAGTGTGAGTGAGTCCATGTAAGTTTATGTTTGTCATGAGAAACACAAAACACATAATATATCTTTTTGGATGATGCAAAATTTCTTTATCTCTCAGATTCTCCATTAAAAATACGTGTATGATTTAACATAGGTTCTATGAATTAGATTTATATATTGTCATTATTAATTATCATAAATTTGGAGATGTAGGGAACTCATGTCGGGGAATCCTCACATGTTCCAACCACATAAATAACATCCATTCTAATTTATATCTTATGGAGTTAAGTAGGATATTATTGTAAACACTTATCTATACATATGATGTTAATGTTTCTAGATACAATTGTGTAAGTCTATTTGGATAAATGTTTTAGATCACACTTAATGATATATCATTAGGGGGAGAATAGAATGATTGAAGATTTCAAACTTTTGTCACTTTATAAATATATAATATGTCAGGATGAGGAAATAAAGTGAGTACTTAGTTTTTAAGATAATAGAAAACTTAGTGCTCAAATATAAGTTTTTTATTATCTTAAAAACTAAGTACTCACTTTCTCTACTCATCTTAACATCTTTTATATTTATAAAATGACCTTAGTTTTCAGTTTTCAATCTTCAATCATTATATTCTCTTCTTGATGATGGATCAATGAGTGTGATCTAAGACATCAATAAAAAAACACTTGGTTGTATTGAAAAGCATTCACTATATTTTACATGGACTGTGAAAATACTATTGATATTATAAATTTTTTATTTTCATTCAAATCATAAGAACACTCACATAAATTCATGGAAGTTAAAGACTCACACTGGGATCACTACCAAATATATAGCCAAAATGAAGTATAATTGTTTCATTTGTCATTTTATTGATTTAAAAGTTTCTTTTAATTTTAGGAACTTATCCACACACACGTCTTTTTGTAGGTCTATATAAGCATTAAATTTGATATAAGATATTTGAGAGCAAAAATTCTTGATTTTTTCCTCCCCATTTTATTTGAAATATATGCATGTGTGCGCACACACACACATCAAATTAGATAATTATGTAGATACCTAGTCTTGGTATGGGGGTAGCTATTACTTGTAAATTTGTATTATTCTAGTAAACTTATGTCTTTTTTAATTATCAATTCATATCATGCTTTTATAAGTGTACTTCCTGATGTTTCTAGTTCTCCCATGTTTTCTTTCCCCTCATTCCTCTCCTCTCATTCTCTTTCCCCCCTTCCATATTTTCCTTTTTTGAGCCTTTGTCTAGAATTGTATACTATGTGGTTCTATGGTGAACCTTATGACCAATTTCTTTGGGTCTCTCATGCATTGTATCCCTGATTTTTCATCTTTCCTACCTATTTTGTGTTGGCATGCACTACAGTAAGGTCCTAATTTGAATTTAGTTTTAGTCTATAAATACATATGTGCATTAGTGCATATAAGACACAATAAAAAAGACAAGGACTAAACATGTTTTAATTGAATGGATTTTATTGTGAAACTGAAAGATAAATTGATCTAAGGTCCTTTAGATTCAAATTAAATAAAAATATGAATATTTTATTTCTTTGTCATGTGTTTATTCTAGCACAAAATGTCATATAGGACTAGGATCTAAACTTATTGGATTGTTTGCTAACATACATTGAATGTTGATTGTCAAGTTCATTCTTTGCCTAGAGACTAGATAATAGTTGAGGGACAACACAAGCCCTTGAGTGCATCCCCCATTTTTTTTGGGTATGTGATGATCTGTTAGGATTTTGGAGAAGGTGGTTAGTTTCCATGGATTGACACATTATTTGGAAAAGTGACCAAGGTTTTCAAAACCCTGGAGAAAATGAACATGTTTATCAAAGTCATTTTCGTATGTCTATATTTTTCCAAAAAAATGACCCTAATCTTTCAAATTTGGATTTACTCTTCTAGAAGAGTGCCCTGTAGAGATCTAAGGAGTAATCTAAGTTCATTATTATTATTGTGTTTTTTGTTCTCATCATCGTCTAGGCTTGTTCTATGCTATTTTTTCTAAAGATTATCTATAAATTCATGACAAATAAAATATTTTTCTAAAACCCCTCTTGTCATTTATTACTATATTTTAGAATGTTATTTTATGTAATTAATATTCATTTTTTATTTACACCTATTTAGATCTAGTTTGGATATTTCATAGATAAATATATTACATTGTCATGTAATTTGACATAGATCCATTTTTTAATAGAATAATTTATAGGTTTTTCATTAGTATATCAGTCAAAATAGGGACTATACAATAAAGGGGGGCTAAAAAATAATAAGAAGTGATGGCATCATTTTATACATTGGTACCATAATTATACTCAGGTTTTAGTTTGAGACATATATGAGGTGCATATGCCATGCTAAAAGCATCTTAAATTATAAAATCAAATCAGCTTTTAGATTTCAAATACTTATATGGACTTTAGCATACACCAAAATGGACTTTTATGGAATATTATTGAGCCATTGTACTACAGTAGTTGGTTCACTTTTGGCAGGGTTGAGGTGATTACATCACTCAATCTTACCTATTTTATAGGATGGAGTGATTAAATAATCCATCCTCACTAGATTAATAATGAGAGTGGACTTGAATCACTCATTCTCTCTAGGTTATAAGTATGATTGGGTTACATGGTTGATTTATTCTAACTTTCTGATGAAAACTCACCTTTTATTGAAGGTTAGGGGTAAGTTGTCCTTCAATATATATATATATATGCACTTTCAATTTTTTAAATTATCCCAATCTCAGCTCTAATGCTTCATATTGAAGCTTCTCTTCAATTCTTATTGCCAAAAGGAAAGACGCTTGCATCAATGCATAGGTGTACTCCTAACATTGCTCTCTTTTATTTTAAACATTTCAAATTCTTTTAATTCAAGATTATATTTACTGATTATTTATTATAACACACTCTTTGTTTCAAGGCAATCACTAACAAAAAACTCAAGTTGGACTCACGCAAAGAGAAAGTATGTTATACACACCCAAGTACACATTTATTTTCCTTTAAAATAGTAATTTCATTATTAGATTAAGGGGGATGGGAATGTAGACACTAAATATTAATTATATAATACCTTAGTCTTGTATACTTGGAAAGTAAATCTCATGGTCGTATAATTCAACTCTAAAACCTTCTTGCTACTGAAAGGATTGTGTCTATTATATCTTGTGCCTATTTATTATTTCATAGTTTGACCATATGTCATTCTAATGACAAGATCTTCTATATAGCTCAAAATTATATAAAACTACTTATTATCATCCTATTCAAGTTTTGGACATTTACTTATTTCTAGTTTCTTAGACACTTGCATTCCATCTAGATACCTACATCAATGCTAGTGTCTTATGACAAACTAAGTGTCAAGTGTCCTAAATTCATAAAATTTTTCAGATGAAATATATCCTTATGATATGCAAGATATTTCCAAAATGGATTGGTACAGATACAATATCAATCCCCATCCATTCCTCACCAACTAAAGACCTAGCAACTCACATAGAAACTTACCAAAAATATTCAATCAAAATTTTATTCAAGTGAGAAAATATTTTCTATTTCAATATCGGTCATAGGAATAACCCATCTACATGTCTTATGTATTGAATGAGAATTATGAGTCATATTTTCTAAGTTACAAGCTAGGTCACTCTATGTACTTATTTATCACATATTGCGTCCTTATGCACACACAAGACAACATGTAGGGGAAAACTACATAAGTCTAAGACACTCTTTAGAGTATTTCCTATGTAGACAATGCCCATTGATAGAGGGATCCTTTGGGTAGCTCGACACCATGTGCCCACTAACCCATTTTTCTATAGTCATTCCAAGGGTGAAGATGCTAGGGCTTGATCATTTGACATAGAGTGACAACTTGTGCATGAGATATGCACACACTAGAGTAAAGGTGAAAAAACTTATAAAGTTTTAGGTGGTCTCACCTAGATCCAAATGATATTCCATAGTATAAACCTATGTCCAACTTAGACATTAGCGTTGATATAATTTTTAGATCTGACACAAGCATCTGAGGTCACAAAATGTAATTTTTCATAATTTGATGATTGATCTAGAATCCAAATCCAATCTTCTTCCAACTTTATCCATATCAAATATTCACATGCACATTAAACCAACTAAGTCTCTTTTTTCAAGTTCATTACAATATCAAGATTGTACTTTCTATTTTTAGCATATCTCAACATTTAAATTCAAAATATTATTTATCTAAGTTTATAATTAATTGGCATACTATATATCTCTTTATCACCCTTCTACTTATTCATTTATATATTATTAACCCTATACTATATAGACACATATCAATTTAAGGTTAAACACCCACATATTTCTCTCACATAAAGTGAATGTGAAATTGTGCTCATTTGACTTGTGCATGTAGCTAGAAGATGGCTTAGATACTTGATAAAGATAGCTCTTCAATTTATTTAGAGGACTCTTGACATGTATTATAGCTACTCCTTATGAATAACGTAAAATGTGGGCATAATAGGGTAGATTTACTAAGTAAGATAGTTTTTAGTGTAGTTATAAATGTAAAGGTCATAAGGATCGTATGGGAGGAGATCATCAAGGGGATCTTTGCCAATGTCAAAATTTTCAAACATAATGTTATTAGGATTCTCATAGAAATCGTCATAAATGGTAGGACCATATTGATAATCATCACTCTCATTAGAAGTATCATCATAAGTGGGAAGAGTATCATTAATATCCTAAAAAATGGTGTATTATAATTGCACCATGAGGAGTTACATTCAATGGTGGTCATAGAAGGTACAAAGGAGAAACCCATATAAAAGTGGAATAGTTTTAGGCTCACAAGAAATATTCTAAAAAGAAACATCATGATTAAGATGACTAAAAATTAGAGGTGGAAAAAGTTTGATCAAAAGAAACATATGGTATCAGGTTGGTTGATACAAGTATTTATTGGGTCTAAAAAAATAGATTATATCGGCTACGATGATATTGTCAATTATAAAAATATATGGTATCGAGTTAGTCGATATAATATAGTAAAAAGGTAGTGCTAATAATGGTTGGAGAAAATGAATTATATTGGCCAAATTGATGCAGTTGGAAATACATAACTATTTTGGGTTGGCTAATAGATTCTCAAAACACATAAAACACAACTAAATTGGTTGCTATCATTCACATGCAAGTAGATAAAGGTATTAGGCTCGTTGATATAGTTAGACTATAAAACTAAGTTGGTTGATACCATTCACTTGTTATATGTTTCTAAAGATTATGTCTAGATACACGACAAATTTTTTTTTTTTCTAAAACACCTCTTGTCATTTATACTATATTTTAGAATATTATTTTATGCAATTGAGATTATTTTTCTATTTACACCTATTTTGATCTAGTTTGGATGTTTTATAGGTAAATATGTTATATTGTCATGTCATTTGACATAGATCCATTTATTCATAGAACAATTTATAGTTTTTTCATTAGTATATCAGTCAAAATAGGGACTATACAATAAAGGGGAGGCTAAAAAATAATATGAGGTGATGGTAAATTAAAAAAATAAGGGGTAGTACATCGAAACCTATGAATATACATGAACATGTTACATCATCTGTTGAACTTTCTCCAATTGTAAGAGTTCATTTGCTACTAGGGTTATGCCCTCTCCATTATGAGCAAGTTTCCCTCAAATGGTGATAATTCTCCCAAGATTCAACCAACATAGGTGGATATCCCTAGATAAAAAGGTATGGAGAGGTAGTCTTTTTTATTTTGGTTGTTTGCCTTTACCCTTTTGTGGTAGGAGTTGTGATTTAGTGAACCTCAAGAATATTTTTTTTTTATGTCTCTTTATCATATTTCGTACTTGTCAAAGTTTTGGTAGGAAAAAAAGATCACAAAGAAAAAGATATTTTTTCTTGATAATGAATCTCACGTTGACATCCTAAATATCTAATAAATAACTTTGTCAGAATTATTTTCAAAAAAATTATCTCTAATATATTAAAAACTATAAAATTCTTAATAATTATAAATAAAGAAATATCAAAACGAGTTGTTTGAAAATGTATATAATAAATAACTTAATAAATTATTAAATGAATTAATTGTCAATACACAAATCCATTGCACTCTTAGATGTGGAGTTAAATGATAGGGTAAAGTTTTTTTTTTTTAACCTAATACAAAAGACCATGCATAATTGAAAAGTAATAATGATTGTATACTATACAAAGCTGGGACATGCATTATTCTTGTGACTTGGGTGGAACAATCTTGTTTTTAAGTTTTTCTTTTATAAATGTGGTGTTAAAGTAGTTCCTTCTTAATTTCTAATGTTGATTATGACATTTGAATCTTAAACACTACTTTATAATCTTATAATACCTTTATATGTGAAAAATAATTACTTAAGTCTCTGTCATGTATACATTCCTGTAATATGGCATGCACAATTTCCTAGCGTATATAATCTTTCTCAATCAATCAATCATATCAATCATACTGAAATAAAGAAATATACTCGAAAGATCATTAAATCTAATTATTCAATCGAACTTTATTAATACTTAGTTATATGTCAATCCGTCAATCCAATGCTGAAACAAAGAAAAAAAAGGCCCTAAATCATTAAATCCCATCCCTAAGTCAAACTTTATCAATACGCTCAACTATGACTGGGTGTTGCATGGCTGTAATCAAGTAATAGATTTGCACGTTAAAAAGTTTGAAATAGCCATGGGAAACTGTGGAGATAGATAAAAGGAAATGTTTTTATGTTTAAAAATGATGAATTGTGAATAAGGTGGAAAGCCATTTTGTATTAGCTTTTTTAAATTGATTGATAAATATTTTGGTTGTTGGGTGTAAGCATAATTTATTTTTAATTTAATGATTAAAAAAATAATAAATATATGATTTGTTAAATTTTTTAGATGATAGTAAGTTTCAAAAATTATATTATTTACTAAAAGATTTAAAAATAATAATCATTAAAAAAAAAAACAATTAATTTTAATATAAAATTATTTGACAAATAACATTTTAAAGTCAGATTTATGAATCAGAGAAGTGAGGGTTTTGATAACTAGTTTTACAACTAAAAAAAGGTTTTAAATAACGGACTCACAACCAAGAGGATTTGAAGGATACTATAACTATATTATATCAGAACAAGAGGGTTTGAAGGATACTATAATTATATCATATCAAAACAAGAGGGTTTGATGGCTCCCACAATCATATCAGAGCAAGAGGGTTTGATAGCTCCCACAACTATTATAGATCACAACAATAAGAAGGTTTGACAGATCCCACAACCATATCACCGAGAGGGTTTGAAAGATCCCACAACCTTAACAAATCAAGGAAAGCAGCTGCTTAACTAACGGATAATATAAACGATAACTATCACGTTTTAAGAAAACTTCCCCAAAACTTACACTGTAGAGAATAAATAAAAATTTATATATAGTCATCTTTATTTCAATTAAATTATTTTCAGCGAAATTATTTCATTCAATCATAAATATATTTTAAATAATTTTGAAAATATATAAACTTTTATCTTAATTTTTTCATATATATATATATATATATATAATTAAAAATAAAAGGTAGAGTTTCACTATGTCTCATTTCAAATATAATTTTAAAAGTATATAAACTTTTATCTTAATTTTTTCATATATATATATATAATTAAAAATAAAAGGTAAAGTTTCACTGTCTCATTTCAAATATAAATAAATAATTAATTTATATTTTTATTATTATTTTTAACTAATTTTTTATTTATTGGTGATACATCATATCTATTTAATTATATTAATATATTAAGTTCAAAATAATTTTTATGAGTGACAGTCACGTCAAATATAAAGTTGAAATTAAAAACAAACGCATTCAATACATTACAACTCATCACTACCATAAAAATATCATTATAGAACGCGAATTAATAATCTATTTAAAAATAGATAATAAGATTTTAAATAAAATTTAATTGAAAAGATCTAAATTTAGAAATTTTATGAAATGGCGCTTCTAGAGGACGTCTCTGTCCCGCGGGAGATGGACGTTAAATAGAAAACCATCAAATCTAGTGGGTGGCCGTGTCCACCACAATGAGTGGTCCATACATAATCTACTTTAAGCCGCCCTTTACGTGAAATTGTCTATCAAATGCCAACAAAAAGGTTGAGCCAGTTCATTCCTAATATTGTGCCAACACCAACTCCTATTTTAATGATTACGAAAAATGTTATCAACATTGAAGTCCGTATCTCAATAATAATTACTCACATCCTTGTCCATGTTACTCTTTAATTCATGTGATGGACATTGCAGAATATTTTACATAAAATAAAATATTTGTATTGTTACGAAAATTGTCACTATTTGATTACATCAGATCTAATTAATTAATTTTATAATAAAAATAGATAAAATATGTAAGGGTTATTGATATATCATGAATATTGACACTGGTTAAAATTTAATAGTGAAAAATAGTGATTAAAATATAACACATAAAATTCATGGAGATTAAAGAAGGATGCTAATATATGGTATTTAAAGTGTTCAATATATAGATATTGAAATTATTTTTATGATAGAAATAATTTTTTGTGTCTTTGTTTAAATTAATGGGGAAATGGAGGTGTGTGTGTGTGTGTGTGTGTGAGAGAGAGAGAGAGAGAGAGAGAGAGATTAAAGAAGGATCTTTAATATATAGTATTTAAATTGTTTAATATTTAGACTTTGAAGTTAATCTTGTGACATAAATTAGAAATGTTTTGACCATTGTTTTTACCTAATCCAAATCTTAAATTCACACAAATTTTTATGTCATTAACCAGTTTTGTAGGGAAATAGAATTCTTCTTCTTGTCTTAATTGGGCACCCTGATATGAAACGTGTGTGTGTGTGTGTGGATGGATGGTGGCGGGCGGGGGGAAGGGTGGGATAACACATACCTCCCATTGATATGTGTTAGGATCCCACACACACATTACATATCAATAGGGCCCCAATTTGAAATCATGCCATAACACATATCAATGGGGTATGTGTTATACTGTGAAATAATTGAGTTACCCTGATATTTCTAAGCCCTTAAATGGTGAACAATATTGAAAACAATGCTCCAATAAGTACATTAATCCATTAGTTTGGTAAACCAGTGTAATGTGATATGTCTCTAACACAAACTTTAATGTTTTAATGAATGCTCTAATTATTTCTTGATATCTATAGAATTCTTGTAAATACTTTATAGATTACTATGAATAATAATGAATTCATTATGAGTGATAGATGATTTCTAGATTGATGATGGATACTTAAATGCATTATGGTGCTTGTATATTTATACATGACTTGATTTCAAATTGAAACCCTATTGATATGTAAACTGACATGATTTCAAATCGGGGTCCTATTGATATGTAAAATGACATATAACAATCGAAAAATTAAAAAAGATGGAACAAGAGTCACATGTGGTGAGGGAAGACTAGTGTGAAGGAACAACCCATAAACTTACAATAACACTTTGGACATGTCCAAAGCTTCAATGCATGCTTTATATAGCCATAAACATGACATCATACTTTGTACATGGAGGGAATAATGAGACAAAATATTTGGATAAGGAAGATGAAAAATAGAGGGTGTTTAGGGAAAGTGTTGAGGACCACTTAAAGTTATCCAGTGCACTAATACACCAACACATAATTTAAACCAATAATTGATAAGTACGAAAACCTCCTAAAAATATGTAATTTAATAATAAGTAAATGCCTCTATTTTTTTTTCACTTTAATATGTGTATATGTGAATCCTATAAAAACATCCTTATTTTTTCTACACATACATGGGTGAGTGCCAATAATTACAATCTATTGAAATATAAAAAACTTGAAATGGTAGACTTTATTTTACTAAAGGTGTGTATAACACCTATGTGAGATACATGCCTTTAAACATGGGCTCAATCATGCACACATTTATGAAACTAATGTTTAGTAATAAATTCAACAGGTAAAGAATTAATTTGAATACTACAAAAGACAATGCTAAAAAAATCCTAAACATATCTATTTATAGGTTTACGTGATACATCTTGATTACATCCTATCATGGGGATGAGTTAAATATAAATACCCCACTTATAGGATATACATGCAAGGGGTGTGGTCAGTAGTACGCTTGGTATGCGACTGAGAGCTTACCATTTTGAAGTCATCAATTCAAAACATGTGCCCTCGAGGGTTTCACTCACTCTAGATAGACTTGACCGAGATGAGAATGGGTTATAGTGGATGTGACCCTAAATCAAAAGCCTAGACATAGCAAGAGCCAAGAAGGATGAAGAATGAAGGTAGTTCGTTAGTTACTAGAGTATAACTCTGAACCTGGGTGGAGATAATGAAAGGTGGTAACCGATTCCCATTGTAACAAAATTACAGGATATAAATGTAAGAATTTTTTAATCAAATGCAAAATATATAAGAAATGTAAGATAAATAAATCTGTATCATGTGAACATAGGATGTAAGAAATATAAAATTAATATCATGAGATATAATAGTATAAAACTCAAGTATGGGATCTTTTGCCTTATACATGCATGATAGGAATAATGTAAACATTGGTAAGTAATAAAATGATTGTTCATTGGTGTCACTATGGTATGGGTTCCCAATGAATAAAATCCAATCCATATAGCTTAGGGTCCTCACACGCACACACTTACAATAACTTAAGGATATTTCTAACACTTATTTAAAATAGAGTACATATATTTTCCCAAAACATAATCTATAATTCAATCACATTAACATTGCACCAAAAGACCTGAGCTTGCAAAGATCACACTTTCCATATATCTTTGGAGTTGCCTTATTCCTTCCCACTATCTTGGATATAAATTTTAGAAAAGTATTCTTTCTTCTCTTACATACATTTTCTTGAATGATCAACCAAGTACTTTATTTAAATACCCTTCATATGTCTCAAAGATCAACTTATCTCCAATTGATTCAACTACCAGAGTAATTTACTATTAATGTTTCTAACCCAAGTTGGTAGCTAAAGATTAAAATGTGGTTTGACCACGAAAAACCTAACTAACATATTTATTGCATTTATTATTGAATTCCCACCTTTCATATACATGTAAGCTTAATTAAAATTTGGTTTTCATGGTGACATGGTTTCCAGGTGAAAAGGTTTGACTTTCTAGTAGATTTTGTGCCAATCTACATGTTGGGGTTTAAACATTTCATTTGCATGTGCAATTTGGGTTCTGCACTTGACTAGTCCAAACATGCACACTAATGTTCTACACTATTACACTCCCTTTCATTAAGCATACTCAAACTTGGGTGCAAAAGTGTTATTCTTAAAATTTGCATATAGTTTTCTTACATTAGATATCCATCTATTTAGGTGCACTCAAATACTTAATGAAATAATACTTAACTACCAAAATGATGCAAGATGGTTTTGCACGTGGGATGCTCCTACATCAGACACCCTGAGTAACTAAAATTTAAACTCCAACTCACAATTAAAAAATTATGACATGATATCCATATTGGCCAATCTCAGAAAAATATAGTAATGATGCGTCTTCTATCATGCATTTCTTATATTTCACCAAATATTTCTTATGTTCTATTTTATATCTCCTCTTCATGACTTTGGAGTTAAAAATTATCTTTATTTCCTCTCTTTATTTTTTAGGAAATTGTGTATGTATGCATCTAAATTTGCTCACTTTTATCAGCTTGCTAATTTTGACACTAACATCACTAATTTCATATAATTACCACTAATCTAATCTAATATTATCTAATCCATCCTTACTAATCCTCCTAATCTTTTTTCTAATACCCCTTTCCATTATTATTCATCTACTAATCTTATTCACATCCCAAAAAATATTAATCCTTTTACTATCCCAATTATTAATCTCCCATTTACCTAAATAACCCTTCTTACACCCACTTGTCATTTTAAAAATTCCATTTAATCCCCACTTGCCCACTTGCTAATTTTAAATTATAAAAAAAACTACCCACTTATCTCTTAGGTTCTCTTACATGCCTAGTACCTAGTCTCCACCTAATTCTCCTACAAACCTAGCTAAACCCCCACTAAACCCCATTACGCTCCTCTAATGGAGTCTAGAATGATCCAATCCTCATGCAACTCCTTAGATAATTCTCTCTCTAAATAATTTCATGGAATTTTAAATTCCATAAAATCTCCCTTCCTTCTCTCTATTTAAACACACAATATCCTTCCATTTGGAACAATGATTTGAATGTGCAGGAAATCCATGTTAATCCAATACATTAATACTTTCATCAAGATATCAATTAATCCATGCAATCCAAGTCTTGAATCAATTCAATATCATGCTAAAAATTTGAGTCTATAAACAATCCATGATCATTTAATCTTTTTCTTGTCTTAAATCTTGTTTGGAACATTTAAATTTAGATTCATAATGCTGGTTTTTATTGTTTATTTATGTGCATTGTGATTTAATGTCTCTAAATTTATGAATTATATTGTAGATTTGGGTGATCTTGATATAACTGTATATCATATTTCATTGCTAAAATTTATCATATCACATTGATGACCCACTGTGATCAGCAATGTATTATGTAAAATTTAAGAAATAGATTTGAACTTCACATAATATGCTATAATATACTCAAAATTCACAAAATCATCAAGGGAAAGAGATTATAATCAATCAGTACTAATTAGAACAATCTTACCATCATCTTGTCTCCTTAAGTCTTCCCTCTAAGATCATAGATGTTGTTCTAAGACAAAATTTTCAATGAATGTTGGATTGCAAGATGGATTCAATATTTAGTTGCAACAATGGTCTCAATGAATGCTAAAGATCAATGGTTATGGATGCAATATGACAAGCAAAGGATTATGAGTGCAATAGCAATTATTAAAAAAAACATGGAGGATTCAAAAGTTTGCTATATTTATTCCTATTACCATGGCTAAGAGCTTTACATGGTTTATATAGAAGGAGGGAGGGTAAATGGAGGGATCAAATTTAAATTTGGATCTTTGAAAATCAAGGGTTTTCATTTTTCCAAGGAATTAAAAATTCCTTGGAGGACAAATCATTAAACAAGCCCTTGATTAAAAAACTTATTAAAATTCCCTAGAAAGGGAATTAAGGGGCTCAAGGTGGGTTATGGAGACTTCTAGAGAGGATTAGGGGATTTAATGGGGTTAATTGGAGTTTTAAAATGTGATTAAGAACTAGGTTTTTAGGAAAGGCTATGGATATATGGATATGGGGTAGTTAGAATTTTTGAATTTTAAATGGGTGAGTGGGCATGGAATGGGATTATTAAGCTGATAAGTAGATAATGGGTAATTAATATATTATGGGTTATATATATAAGTTTGCGATGAGAAATGAAGGGAGTTTAGTCATATTCGTTAGATTTATGCATGATATCTACACTTTTATGAAATCTTCATCATTAAGATATAAATCTTTTACTGAATAAAAACCCAATACATCGATTCTCATCTCATTCAAACTCAATGATATCCTACTTAGTGCATCTTCTACCTTGTTTGATCTTTTAATTTTGTGCTTCAATAGGAAGGTGCAAGTCTATATATATATATATATTACACCCACTTTATATGCATTTGGTTTAATTTCCCTTGACTGTTAATTCAAATTATAGAACTTGATGCTCTATTTATAGTACAAACTCCTTTGGTAATAAATAGTGCCTCTACATCTTTAGTGTTTGTACCATGGCATAAAATTCTTGGTTATCGACTAAATATCTATGCTTTGCATCATTTATATATTTTTTAAATAATGCTCTAGGCATTACCTATTGAATTATTACTATTATTATCACTATGACACTTATATTATAATCAACTTGGAATAATTTATTGAAGTTAGGTAGTGCCAACACTACCTACTCCATCACCTTGTTTTTTAGTTCCTCGAAACTGCACTCTACTTCCTCTGTCTAGACAAAAGCCTTGTGATCCCTCCGTAATGTTTCTATGATTTTTGTGCATATTACATTCAATTTTTTTATGATATTCCTATATAATATTTACAAACCATTAAATTTTTGTGCCTCAAAAGTTATTCTGGGAGATAGCCATTCTACTATCATGTGCACCTTCTTAAGGTTCATCTTTAATCCTTTCTTGGACATGGAAAAACATAAATATACCAAATCAGTACTTGTAAATCTACACTTACATTAATGGTAAACTTCTCTGAGCACATAATTTTTTCAACACATTTATCAAATGTGCCACATGTGTTTTATTTTTTCTTCTAAAAAAAAAATTGTCACCCAAGTACTTGATAATGTACATTCTCAAGAATGGTTTCAATAATTAATTCATTAGCCTCATGATTGTAATATTTATATTGGATATACAAAATGGCATAAATAACCACTTGTAAAATCATTATTTTGTCTGAAATGTTATCTTCCACTTATCTCCCTCATGGATTCTAATATGGTGATATCCACTCTTTAACTTGATCCTACTGAAATATCTTGCAACACTCAAGTAGTCCATCATATATTCCATGCATGGAATGGAAATATATACTTTATTATTAATTTTTTATGGCTCATGATTATGTTCACTTGTGCCATTATCCATTCTTATTTGGTGCCAATATTATAAATACGTGATGCAAGCTCAAGACTTCCCTTCTTATCAATTTCTTAAATAACTTGTGCACTTGATTATACAATTCCTCATTATCTATAGGTGTCATCCTATGGATGACCTTGTTTGGTAAAATATCTATTGAAATTGGATCCACGTGGTAAATAACGATCCTCACCAAGTCACTCTAGATAATGTCACCAATTATTATAACGACCTTTTCATTTCACATGGGAGTGTCTCATCTATATTCACTTTAGATTTTGTGATAATCTCTTACATAATATTGGGTATATGTGTATAAAATTCCTTATCCCACTTTTTTCATGGGAACACTTTTCACAAAACCATTGAAACTCTTGTGCACAACTATTGCACCCTCATTATTCTTTATCCTAAAAAGTGATCAAGGTATACCTCCTTCCATATATTTCTAAGAAGTACATATTTACAAGCCCATATTATACTTCCTTGAGAGAAAATTACTATAGTATTTTTAAAAGTACATTTCTCACATCCATAAATATCACATCACACCACACTTTGTATTTATATGCACATATGTGAAACTTTACTAGAAATTTCTCATTGACTAACACTTGTTGGCCTTTCTATAGCCATGAGACTTTGTAGGGTTTAGGATGTACTATCTCATTTAGTTCTAAATTCTCAAACATATTTGTGGAGACTAGATTTTTCATGTTGCCATTATCAACTATCATATTGCAACATTTACCACTTGACTTGCATATGGTCCTAAAAATAATCTTCCTTTACACAGGTTCATTATATTCCTTTAGTAGATTCAATAAGAATCTCTTGAATATTATCTCATCTTCATGATCAAGTTTCTTTGAGTATTCAATAAACCCTATTGATTCCTTATCTCCATGAAATTTATGTGTGACTATGTCTGTCCTTCTACTATAATCATTATGTGCTTTCAAGAAATCATATGCTCAATGCCTAGGTTTTTCACACCATAAAAATATTCTTAGGAAATTTCATCCCCTTCCTTGGCTAAATTTGCCTCTCCTTTGATATTGGTAGAATCCACCTTCTTTTCACACATTGTCTTGTTCAAATTAGTGATCCCCTCTTTGGTCCTAGATATGTATGTCACTTTGTGTGGAGACTTTTTATTGGTTTCTTCTAGTGATTCCTCTTCCTCTTTATGATGATCTTACTCTACCTCATGCACTATTTTGTTGTCTCCATGATGAATTATATTATGCCTTAAGATAAAAATGATAATCTTATTCAACCATTTATATATGTGTAAGGCTTAGATCCTCCTAGATTCTAAAGTGCAATTCATTTATTTATTACATGAACTTTTCCTTAACCACCTCACTTTGACCAAACCTATTGGTAATATTATATAACTCCTCGATATACCCTTTAACTGATATTTATTTTTCCTAGGGTTTTGGAGTCTTTTGAATAGCTCCATCTGATAGTCTCTACAAAAAAATATCCTTTCATTTTGAAAACTATCATGTCCTATCTTGTTACCTTAGCCTTTTCTCTTCAACCTCATTCACTCTGAACTTCCTTTCACCATAACAATATATGTGCTTTCAACTTTGTTTGAACCATCTTGATGTTCTAGGGATCAAAAATATTTTCATACTAAAATTAATCTTCCATGTAATTGATCTATCTGATAATCTCTTATAGATTTAGATTTCCCAAGAAATAGGTAAATTCTATCTTTTTACCCTTATGAATGTGGGATATATATCTCAGGAGCCTCTCCTTACTAGTTTCATTTTGATCCTTAACATCCTATCAACCTTAAACACCTTAAAATCCTATGATGTATTATCATACTCCATCATCACTCTCATCATTCCTTGGAATGAATCAATGTTGGTCATCCTCGATAGCATCTAGATGTGTTTGTGTAACACGTAACATGTCTATAAATTCTAGTCTACTTGTTATTCTTGAAACTATGACTCATTTTCTAGTGGCTCTCCTCAGCGACATATTTTCATATGTAATCACACGCTACTGTTTTAATTCTTCCAATTATAATGCTATATAGGAAAAATTCTTCACCCTTGATAGGGTTCAAAACCCACTCTAATACCAATTGGTATAGTCATGTTTTGGGTTGCCATTTAAGAGAAGCCAATCCATATAGCCTATGGTCCTCTTCTACACATAAACACACTTACAAAGACCTCAGGAATATTTTTACTACTCATTATAAATAGAGTACATATATTTTATTATAACATGAGATATAATTAATTTTCACCAGGAAACCTTAGCTTGCAAGGTTGACTCTCTCCATCTCTCTCTAGCAACACCTTTTTTATTTGTGCTATCTTGGATATAAGTTTGGAAAGATTATCCTTCATTATTATACATACATATACTTGAATGATCCACACAATACTTTATAAAAATATAATTTGAAATTGGCTTGAGGATTAACTTCTCGCTAGCCAATTCAACTACTAGATTAATTTCCTACTGACATGTCTAGGATAAATTAGAGGTTATATATTAAAATGTGGCTTGCCTTCCTAAATAAAAAATAATGAATTAATTTAATTTGTTTTTAGATTCCCAATTTTCATGTTTATATAGTATTTATTCAAATTTGGTGGTCATGGTGGCGTGGCCTCTAGGTCACAAGTTTTGGGTTGCTAGCAGCTTCTATGGGCCTATGTCGTGCTAATGTCTAAAATTTTCATGTGTGCATGTAATTTGTGTTCCATGTGTAAATCCTTAGTAAAAAATTTCATGATAGTTATTTGTGTCATTATACTCCCTTCTATTTGGGATAGTTGAACTTGCATGCATGAGATCTATATTACATGCATGAATTATATCAAAATTTACATGTCTATATTTTACATTGGATATCCATATATTTCAGCACACTCGAATACTTCATGGAATAGTAACTACCTTAAAAAATGATGCAAGTTGGTTTTTTTAATGGGATGCTCATGAATCATTCATGATACAGATCATACCACCATAAAAGACACTTAGAATGTTATGCCATGAACTAGAACATGAAAGGTTTCACATGTGTGGCCAAACATGTAAACAACATTTTATATGTCTTAAGCACAAAAAAAAAAATAGAAAATACATAAAATAATTAATAAAAACAAATAAAAATATAATTATAAAAGAAGGTAAATAAATGTCAAACACTTTAACAATAATTTCAAGCATGCTAAAGACACACCAAACATTGGGCATGAAAAGTAAGTTATTGGGGATATTTTTGTGCAATCCTAAAACATTGTGCACAACTTTTATGAGTCATTAGATAACACATTCATAAATTGGCTTATAACTTAATATTTTAATTTAAGCAACCAACAAAGGTGTATAGAGAAATACTATCAAGAACTTGTTAAGTTGGCAGTAGAGAATATGAAAAACCATTAAATTAATCTTTAACATTGTGCATGTAATAACTAAAAACAAAAATATATGGTAAATGTTGAATAAACATTGCATGCATGTAACACCCTTCATACCTACATAGGATTTGCGATATATTATTCATAATAATGTATAATTTTAACTGACATATATACATTACAATAGTCTTATATCAATTGAGGTAATCTCTAATTACAATTTATTTTATTAGTAACAATTCAATAATCCTTGAAAATTCAAAATGACCCTCTATTATAATGGTAAGGTAGGTTTATATAGATAAAACCCTACCTTTCTCTCTATGCCAACTCATCAATGTTAAAATGTAGCTAGTCTTATCTTAACAATCTCAAACATTTCTCCTTAATATTTATTTTTTAGCTTCCTTGACTTTTATTATGTTTATTTCAAAGGGTTATGATTTATAAAACAATGTAATTTGGTTGTATTACGTGCATCGTTCATGTGTGGAGTTTATATAAAGGTTATCTTTTTGTGTGGTTATTATTTTTTTGAATTCAACATTCTTTAGCTTAAAGCCAACACTACTTTACTTACTATCCTTCTATATATTAATCCTTACACATGACCTTACTTAGCAAAAGCAAGGTTTAATTTGATTTAGGATATCTATGTTACTATGATTGCACAGACTTGTCCTTAGCCAAAAATTGAGATCAACATATCCCAACATTAAATATATTATCCATCTTTGGATAAGTTATTTCCTTAAACCTATATGTTCAATGAAATTAGCCATTTCTATTGTAATTCACATTAAAAACAAATTTAGTGTTGAATATCAATTGTGACCTACATTATTTTGGCTGACATTTATCTAAGAAAGGTATCAACTTCTAAAAAATTGCTTCCACTCTTATTCCCTTTTCATTTCAATTTCTAGAACTATATGGTATGACCACAATATGCTTCTCATTTAGTATTGTCCTCATTACTAACATTTAGATGTAATCATTTGATAATATTGGTTAGCTCTTTATGATGTTTTTAAGTTGATTCCTTTATTTCCTTTACCTCATTAAATTTTAATCTTTCTAGTTTAGAATTAATTGTAAGTATTTTGGGTTAAAACTCTTCCTAATGGCTCTCTTATTTTTTCATTATTATATTGTTATCTATCCTATTTATGAGAACTTTTGAAAGACTATCTCTCTTATTTTTTCCTTATCATGTAAAGTGTTTACTATATTTTAAAATTATTCATTGATTTTATTTAGATATTCTTCCTTATCCATTATCTCTTGTTGCTTAGTCTCCTTCCTAAGGAATCTATTTTCATAGCTTATCAAGAAAAATATTTTCCTCACCAATAGCTCAAGGTTTTCAATTTGCTCCATGTTTTTCTTCCTTAGATTTTATTAGTGTAATAATTCATTTGGCTAAGGATAGATCATTGATTTGGTATCTACCTAGTGATTATATGAATATCAATTCACATTGTTTAGGATGTTCTTGTATGCCATTTTTATTTATAGGTGAATCAAATGACTTATATTATACTTCATTCAAAGATTTTGGGTTAATGGTTGTAGTACTTGCTTCTTTTTCCTTTCACCTCTTTTACTAATGGTTCCTATATTTTGAATAACTTTGAAGGTAAAATATTTCACTATTGTAGTGGGATTAAAACATAAAATAGAGGTGTCTTTGAGAGGTGCTTAAAGAATTTTAATCTATAAGTACATCCAAGCGTAATGGTTCAATTCATTCTACACACCACAAATGGTTTATTCTTTATACATCTTTTGATGATTCTTCCTCCTTAGTAATTTACATAGAGCACTCATATTATTTAGGCTCCTCAAAGAATATATTTATTAGTGAGATTTGTTGACCTACCTCCTCAACATAATTTTTTTTATCTATAGGATCCATATCCTCTTCATGCACCTCTTATTCCTCATATGCATCTTCATTTGCTTCTTTCCATTCAATTGCTTTTCAATGTGTGATTCTTATTTATTGGTTTCTTTATATTGGTCCTTTTATTAATTTATTTATCCACTTCACCTAAATCTACTTCATCATCTCTATTTTATTCTTTTGGCCTTCCTTGTGTGCCTCTTACACATTTTCTTCTTTTTTTAAACCTAATTTTGATTTTATATATATATATATATATATATATATCATAATGCTAAAGATATACAATATTAGATTATTATGATTTTAGCTTGCACATTGAATTTTATTGACTATCCTAACTATTTCACAATGACAATTAAAAAAAGAGGTGATTGTACATGTTCAAGATTATAATCAAGAATAGTAAAAAAATATGGATAGGTCTACTATAATTAGATAATAACATAATGGGTTACAAGCCTTTGACTATAAAATTGTCTTAGTTAACCATGACATATCGTTGATAAGAAAATATGGAAAGTATAAATATGGAAATGAAATATTAAAGGCAAAATTAAAACATATTTATTGATAAGTTCGCTATAGATTGAAAACATCATAATGCACCTGAGTCCATTGACCATGGACTTATATTGGTTGAATATGGATAAAAATTTATCATTGCACCTTATACACCTATGGATGCTGAGTAATCTGAGATATCACCATTAGGGTTTGGCATCACATAAATTGTTGTTTATCTTCGCTTGTCTCTTAAACCCTTAGGGCACTTTTCTAGCTTGAAAAACTTGAAGAACAAGAAGGGAGTGTAATGGGTTTAATTAATTTCAATCAACCCATTTATGATTGATTGTTTCCTATGTATCCAATTCTCCAAGGAGGGAAATCAAGCTAATTTAGTTCTCCCACCTAGAGTAAATTTTTAAGTTTGCTCCTTTGACTATGTGTATGTAGTTAGAAAATGGATTTCATACTTCAAAATTATAGCTTTTGACTTGCTTTAGATGGTTATTGACATGACTTATGGATTCTCCTTGTGAATGATTTAGAGTTTGGGCATAAAGGGCATATTTTATTAATGTGTATAAGCTTGAATCAAGTAAATAACAAGTCCATGTTAATGTGTGACTCTTGATATGCATTTATAAATGAATATTTTTAAAATTTATCTTAGATAGCAATGTGAATTGGATGGGAAGAGCCATAAGGATGTTTTAAATTGTAATAAATAGCTATTATTTATCATGGGGAATGGTTGTTATAAGTAGATAGGGGAAAACTACACCCCTTTTTGCCTAACACGAACCCATCTACGAGGATTAAGTACACGTATCCTGAATTGGAAGAAGTATATTATTATTTTTAGATAAGAGGAGAATTTAAAATTGGAAGTAATATACATAGTAATGGAAAAAAAAGGGGAGAGGCCACATCACATATAAACAAATGGCTTAGAGGAATGGTGAATAAGAGTCATGTATTTGTGTGCAAGTCATGTGGTTTGGAATGTGTCATGAACTAGCATTTTAAAGTACCCATGACCATATTTATATGTCTACTTTTGTGATCCTTTTTTTTAGAAATTAAATTTATAGAGTAAAGGAGAAAGATTTAAACCTGATTACATACAACACACTTTGTATTTGAGAAGACAATTCAACTATTTATGGAACTCAATTTTAGAAAACCCTATAATAAATCATGAATTAGCCATTTTTTTAAATTTAAAATATGAAAAGGTTTAACTTTGAAATTTGAAAAATTTAAAAGAGAGAAATAAAGGAGTACACTTGTATATAGGTGAAACCAAATTTCCTTGTAGCTTGTATCTTATAATGGATAACCATGCCTCCTTGTTGAATAAGTTATATAAATTAAAACAATGGAAAATTAAGAGTGATTAAGTCCCAAATTTAATAACTAATCCTCTTGAGTTAGAAATATGCATTATTCAAACTTTTATGAATAAGGAATAGTACTCGATGTACTAATCCAAAAAGGTGGAATAATTATAGGTCTTTCTATGATGACAAGTTCTTTGAGTTTTACGAGACTAAAATGCACATTGTCTCTATCTAATTTTTGCTTTTTCCTAAGTGTGAAAAGAAGAAACTAGTTATGGAGGGTGTAGAAAAATACCTATTAAAGTGCACACATTAGATCCAAGTGATTATGTAGAGCTCATTTTTGGATTGGGAGGATGACATATAAATAAGAAAACACTAAAATAAACTTGTTTTTTAGAAAAGTAGATGGGTGGATTGCCTAGCGTGAGCTAGATCCTAGAATTGAAAGCTTTCTAAGAAGCTATCAATCCACCTTCTTCGAAACACTTGAGTTGGAATGATAAAAGAAATAGATTTTTCATAAAAACAACAAATAAATGATACTAAAACAAGAAATAACTAAATTTTATATAATAAAGTTAAATTATTTTCAAAAGATAACTCAATGAACGCAATAGTTTAATTAATACTAATGCTAAAAATTGGTAAAGGTTATGGTTTTGGTTTGGTAAAGTGGTGAGGGTCAAAAGGATTATTTTATTGGTTTGGGTAGATGGTCAAGTATAAAAGTATACAAAGAAATGAATAGATAAATGAGGAAAATAATTAAATATGGTAAAGGAAAAAAAAGGTAAAGATGGCAAAGAGGGAAAAGAGGTAAATGAGGCAAAGAGGTGAATGTGATAAAGGGGATAAATGAAATAGAAATAGAAAAAGGGATTAAATAGGATGAATGGGATAAAGAGGAAGAGGTTAAGGGCTCAATATTATGGAGGTTAAGAAAATAAAAGGACAAAGGGAAATAAAGAAAGAACTAAAATTAAAAAACAAAGTAAATTATCTCAATGTTGTTGAAGTGGCTTGAAGATGTTGATAATGGTTGAATATTGATGAAGCTTAAAGTAATTTCGATAAAGGTTAATTGATTTGATATTTTATCCTCTAAGAGGATTATGACCTCCAAGATGATGAACTCCTCCAAAAACTTGCAACAAGATATTAAAAACCAATGACTAACTTCCAACTTAACCTTTGGTGAAGGAGAGGGGGGTGGGGTGTTTATAGAATTTGATGTTGGGAAACATGCAAAAAGAGTGGAATAGTGAATAAATTCAAAATTTTCCAAGTGGTGCATGATTTATTAAAGGTGAGGTTGGTGGGGATTCCCATCTGGGTTATAAAATATCCCTCTTTGCACATTAATCCAAGTTTAACTGGAAATCATGCACATTTGTTTGAATGAGACTGAAGACTTTTTACCACCCTTATTTTTCTTCATTCAAGAACTTAAAGATGTGGCACACCAAATGTGTCACCATTTTCCATGTGGGGGATGAAAATTCCAAGGTGATGTTGGTGGGGATTCCCATGTGGGTTGGAAAGTCTCGCATTTGGGTTAAAAAGTCAAAAATGGGTGCCCTCTGTCTTTTCTAAAGTCTTAAAGAGGTAGGTATCTCTTTTAAAGTCTAACTTCATGTGGGAAGACAAAAATATATGTTTAATAATATCCACTTAAGGGGAAATTCACCACATTTCAAGGGGGAGCCTTGTGATGCTTGAATGAGGTCATCAAGTACTTTGGGAAGGGTCCCAAATTAGGTATAATGTCCCACATCAAGCCACATCAATTCTTAGCCAAGTCACTTGCCATATCACCTCCAAAATCACCTCCCATGTCACTTGACATGTCACTTTCCATGTCATCATGAATAGTGATAGTGGGTCCCATAGTGAATAGTGATAGTGAATAGTACTTTTGAATAGTACTTTCAAATAGTGATTTTGATAGATATTTATGACTAAGAGAATAGTGATTTAGTTAGGTTAAGGGGGTTTTTAGGAAGGTTTAAGAAGTTTTAGGGGATCTTGAGGCATTAGTCATCAAAAAATATAAATGTGCAATTTTTTAGTGTCTACATTTTACCCCTTTTTATTATGTAACTTTAAATTATAAAGCTAAAAAACAAAAACAAATCACTTGGTTAAAGGTCAAGATTCCCCAAGTATGGGAGGAAGTGTTCCCTCAAACTGAGAGTCGATGAGGAAAGGTAAAATCAGGTGTAGGTTTGATAAGTAGTTGATGGGGAGGCACTAGGTGGTGCCACACAGTAGCTAGGTGTATGAAATGCCAATGGGTTCACAAAATATAACTAAGCGCAATAGTCAAGATTATGCAGAGACTAAAGGTGCCGATGTTAATAACAAAAAGGTTAGGTTTAAAGATAAATGATAAGGTAACCAATCCTCAATGTTGGTCATAGTTGATTAGGTTAGTCTTATGAAGGCTCCTAGATAGTGTCATTGTGGGTAAAAGTTATTACAAAAACACCAATGTTCTAGGTCAAAAGCAACTAACATCAAGGTGGACATGGTGAAAGCATGGGTGGATTGGGTATGGGTTGGAAGGGTATGGTTGAGCTGACACTAGATTCATGGGGAAAGTGGATGCTACCTACATAGTTCCATGGATAGGAATCCAAAAAAGAACATCAGGACAAATGTAGTTCATTTGAGGTGAATGGTGTTGGTTAACTTGGTTTCCCTAATTTGATATCATGTAGGTAGGTCCAGGAGAAGGATGCTGGAGAAAGGAAAGTACCAAAGGGTGGAAAAGATGGCTATTAAATAGTTTTTTATGGGTGTGGTAGAAATGGTGGATGAGATTACTTAAGATGCAAAAGGAAAGGTATAAATATGTGGTACCAAGATTTGGAAAATCTAAAACTACTCAAATTGCTGTAGTCATCTGATGGGTTCTTTCATCACCATACAAATAAGCTAATATTATGCACATTCCACAATAATGTCGTTAATAGGATATGGAAGGTTATTATTCAATGGTTCGGGGAAGCAAAGTAGCAGAGTGGGTAAACAAGAAGTGGTGAAGATTTGAACCCTTGACCCTTGAGTCAGTGGGGCCCCAAAATAAGTAAGCATTGAGTTTTTGAGGGAATTCAGAGAAAGATGCTGAAGGGTTTTAGAATATGGAGTGAGGTGAATAATAATACCATTAATTAATTGAAGGAGTAGGTCATGGATTGTGATTAAAGAGTAGGGTTATTTCAAGGTGTAAGAAGATGTAGTCTGAAAAGGGAGAATCAATGGAAACTATTGGTTGGAAGGTTAGGGTGTGTGAGAGGGCATAGTTTTCATCCCCACAAGGGTATCCCAAACCTTCCATTTGGAGGTGGTTTTAGTTTTTATTCTAACATATTCAAAGGTTGGAGTAAAATGGGTTGAAAATTGGAAAGACTAGAGGGATGGGGAAGGAATTTTCATCCTAATTGTTGAATGACACTCAGGTTTATGGATTGTTCATATGATCCCAAAATCCTAGACAATTGTGTTATAGAGCCATAGGAATGGTATATATCCCATAGTAAACCAAAATCGAGTGGAAGACCTTGGAGGCCATAGCATGATAAAAATGGATAGCGGGTTGAAGAGGAAAAAGGTGATAGGGAGGGTGAAGGGAGTAGTTGGATGGGGACAAAAAAAGAGTTTGATCACAACATATAGAGGCATTAAAGGAAGAAAGGGGTACTCCTAAAATAAGGAACTTGACCAAATTTCATGCATTAAAGTAAGGACATGGAGGATATGAGGAAGAGATAAGGAGATGTACATAAAATGAATACAATTGGTGACCACACTCTAAAGAGGTGGAGGTGAAATTGGAAAACATAAGGGAGATCTAATAAGGGATGAGGTAAAGGTGGAATTAGAGATGGATGAAGAGAAAATAATGAGGTTATAGATAAAGATGAAGGTGGAGAAGGATGTAAGAAGCTAGGCATGGTCATATACGTTGGGAAGAACAAGGAAGGGCATCAAGGGAGATGAAAAAAATGAAATGAAGTAGATAAAAGAGAAGAAGAATAAAATGTATAATATTGGTAGTGAGAGATACACTAAAAAATGACAAATTGGAGAATTGAAAAGGATGGGGAGAGAAGTGTAAGAATCATGAAGGGTAAGGGGATAATGAGGGATATGGGTGGCCATGAAAGGTTTGAAAACAAGTCTAAAAAAGATGAAAGAGAAAATATTTTGGTGATGAAAAAGAAAAACAAGGAAATAAATGGAAGAAAAGGAAATATGAGGAAAAAAGGAGTGAAATGAGGACATAAAGAGGATGATGGGAGAGGGAAGAAGTAGGTGGTATCTTGACCAAGTAAGCATGGGTCATGATATGAAAGGAGAGGAATAATGAAGCAAAGAAGATGGTGGCTTTGGTGATGAGAATGGGATGGACAATGGGAAAGTGGTGAAGAACGAGGGGAATCAAAGGATGGGTGGACAAGAAGGTGAAGAAAGAAGGTAGGTGTTAATAAACTTGTTAGATGAGATTCATAAGCTAAAGGGGTGATTAGAAGAGATTGAAAAGCTAAAAAATTGGTGAGGTGGTGAAGAAATAGGGGATGCAATGAAAGGGAGTGAGATGAAACTAAGGGATGAAGATCAAGGATGATAAGAGACAAAAAATAAGAATTAAAGCAAGGATACAACGCATGGATAATCACATAGATGCAAAAGATAAGTGAGTACCGAGATGGAAAGAAGAAAATGGGAATGTAAAAAGGGCCATAGACAAAAAGAGATAAGAATAAAATGGAAATTATGGAAGGCTTCTCAAAGGATAAATACCCAGGAAGAAACTAGTTATAGAGGAAAAAGGGGAAGATAAAAAGGATGGAAAAAAAGTAAATGGGAAGAATGGAAAATGGGTATGGTGAGAAGAGTGTCAAAATGGTAGAGAGTGGTGGTACATGTAAATAAAAAGTGTAGCAATAAAAGAAACTTAAGGCTTGCAAGATGCATAGTGTGATGTAGAATGGGTGAGGGAATGAGAGTGATTAGGAGGGTACACAAAATATCCAAGGGCAAGGGGAGATGATGAGGACAGAGAAATAATTTGAAGGGGATAAAAGGAAAGGTTGGTAATAAAGTGAAAGAGAGGTATAAAATGCAAAAGGTGGGTGGGGAAGTCATTCATGAAGCATATGCAATGAAAGGTGACAGGGAGGCCAATGAAGTAAAATAGGAGTGGCTTTATGGGAGATAAGGGGGGTGAATGGGGAACATTGTCAACCCTTATGTTAAAAGAGATTGACAAGATGGAAAAGTGGTTAAAAGATATTGACAAATTGGAGGTAGGGAGAGGGTTAGGAGATAGGTAGAGAAGTGGACGAAAAGACATGAGGTGGGGTGAGAAGGGGAAATAAAATAAAGGATGTGGTTGAGTTGACCTTAGTAATTGAGCACTACCTACATAGTCCAAAAAGTCCTCAGGCCAATGTTGTTCTCCTGATAATGGGGGAAAAACTTTAGAGGAAGTATTAGATGGTGTTAAAACATAAGGATGCTTGAGAAAGATTTCAAATCTTCCTTGATGTAGTATGCCCTAAGTAAGAGGGTGCTATTAGTGATGGAAATGAGTGAGAAGAAAAAGGGGAGGGGAATTATTTGTTAGTGATTGAGCTAACCCTAAAATAGTGCCTACATAGTCAGTGGACATCAGGACAATGTAGTTCAACAAGGTTTGGGTGAGTGGTGTTCAAATTGGCTATCACAATTTGATGGACCACATGGGCTGGTTTGGGCTAATAGAGAAGGTTTTGTAAAATAAAGGTTTTGGGTTTTGGTAAAAGTATCAATGAAATTGAATGGGGTAGGTTGGTAAGTAGTTACCATAATGATCCCACATTTAGTAGGATGAGAGATATGGATGGGCAAGGTAGGATGAATTAGAAGGGAACACAATGCTAAGTACCATAAAAGATCTTCAATGGAGCTAATCCAAAGAAGAGGTGATTTTGTGAGGAGGTTGCACCTTCTAAAATTGTGTGAGGGTAGGAGTTTGTAGATAATGTCTACTACTATGAATTGAGTTTTAGGAGGTGGGGGTCTATTCGGATCTATAGAGTCATTATGGCCAAAGTTCACCACTGCTATGAGCTGAGTTTTAAGGGTAGTAGTAAAGTGATGACTTGTAAAGGATTTATTTGATGGTCAAGGAGATTCTACAAGTAAGGAAGTTAGAAACATGGTGAAGAATAGAGGATGGACCTTGTCTGACTCAAGAGCTAGATAGGTAGGCTAAAAAAATGGTGTCCATATCTACATCCTGTGCCCTAGCTCTATTGAATCAATGACTTATTGGTTCTACTAGGTCAAGCTTAACTAATATGAAGCTTTGTGGATAGGATAAGGTGATCATTCCCCTACTATGGATGACCTTTCAGTAGGTACAAAAGAAAAGGTTGCTATGTTTGAGCAAACATTGCCAATGGTTGAGGTCTGACATTCAAAGCATGTGGTAATGGGTTGGTAGGAATAGGAGGGTAAAAGGAGAAAAAAGGTGAATGTATCACTACAAAAGACCCAGAGCAGAGTATGATTATTTTCCTATGGGGATGAATGTGGGAGAGGAGAATAGATTACACCCTTTATCAATCGCTAAGATAGGGAATGGTATAGATTCTAGTTTAGGAAGTAATCTGATAGAAAAATGGATGAACACAAATCTAGAGTCACCAAATAATTGATCTAAGGCTTAGGTATGAAAATAATGTATGTAGAGGCCTTAAGTGAAGTGTGGATATTTTGATAAATTTGTATGTGTCATGCAATTCCTTGCACCCTAAATGAAATATTACATAGTTTGACATAACCCTATATAAAATGTTTTGGATGTTGTTGGTTGAATGTTATGGTTATGGTTGTTGTAATCTCACTTAATGTAAAAAAGATGATTAAGGTTGTTTCAATATTGGATGGTAAAAGTTGTGATGAAAACATCAACCAAGAATATTAAGATGAGAATAGGGCATGATGTTTTATTTTTGATAAGGACTAAAAACAAAATAGAAGTGGGATCAGATTAATGAATATAATCCCTTCAAATGCTATGCATGAGTGGTTGTTAGTTGATAAAAAAGGTTTTTTGATCATAGGGTGTCAAGTAAATTCTAAATCCCTTGATTTACAGATAGTCAAAAGGGAAGATGGGTGATAGGTAGTGTGAAGGGTAACAGGTGATATGTATGGTAACCACATGTGAATTAGTTTACCCCTTCTATAGGTGGCCTAAGAATGGTAATAGACAAGTTCATGTCATATGATAGATGTAGACTAATCAATATGGGAAGTCTACATGTGAAAGCCAATTATGGCTTTAGATTTTTTTTTATAGTGGGTCTTTTTCTTTATTGTTGTATATAGGAAGCTGATCGATGTAAGAAGATTCTAAAAAATTTCTCTACTTTTGACAAAGTTAACTTAGCCATCCTTCAAGGGATTGGTCTAAGCTTATTGGATTTGTTTTAATGTTCTTGATAGCTATCCTTCAAGCGAGCAGTCTACCTTACATGTGGAGAATTTTATTTTAGTTTTTGGCAACTATCCTTTAAGGGAGTAGTTTGCAATGCTTAATATATTGACTAAATTAATTGTTACAAGATGAAATGTGTTTAGACATGGACTAGTCTAATTAGGTTTAGAGGTTTACCTTTACAAGGGAAAAACTTTACATAAGAAAGTAAATGATATGTGAAAGGGTGTGGTTTTGAGAAACAATGACCATGGGATTCCATCTTGTTAGAGATGAATAGTATACATGAGAACCATGTTATGGGTAGAGCTATGGTACCCATATTTAGGATTAGGCCATGACTGTGATTATTAATCACATGGTTCTATGCTGTAATCAATTGTCTTCAAAAGGGGAGGAGGAAGCTAGGTGAAGGTGAAATAGTCATAATCAAGGGATGAGCTTAAGTTAGATAAACATGTGAGCTTGATCCTTCTTTAACAAAAATTTAGATGTAGATTCAAAGCATTGACAGGCTCAGGTTTGGATTTGCCTTTAAGAGAGGACAAATGATAAGCTCCTGATCCATACTTATGGGTGATGATGTAGGGTCTAAGTGAATTGAAAACAAACTTGCCTCATTTACTCTTCTCCATATTGGTCATATGTTGGTTTTGTTTTAGGATGAGATCTCTGATATTGAATTCCCATTATTTGAGGTGCTTGTTATAAGTGTGTGTGATATGATCTTGATAGGTATGAAGGTGGGTGAGAGGTGATAAATGATGTTAATCAAGTAGCTCAAGTTGAGCTAAATGATGTTGACAAAAATCTTCGTCAGAAATGAGTTCTTTCAAAGATATGCAAAGAGAGGGAATTTGGAATTCAAGAGGCAAGACAACCTCTGCTCTAAAGACTAGAGATAAAGGGGCAGAACTAGTGGAGGTTTGAATGCTAGTGTGATAGGCCCATAAGGTGAATGGGATGTGTAAGTACCAATCTTGACCTAAAACACTGATAAATTTGATTAATATTTTGGTGAGGGTTTTATTAGAGGCTTTCACTTGTCCATTTGATTATGGTCGATAAGGTGAGAAAAAGCTTAAATAGATGCCAAATGAATCACATAAACCTTGGATATGCTTATTCTTGAAGGTTTTGACATTATCGGTGATGATCTTGTGAGGAACACCAAAGCGACAGATGATATGGTGGTGGATAAAGTTGGCAATCTTTTTTACTTTGGTAGAGATTAGAGGAATATCTTGCACCCACTTGGTGAAGTATTTGGTGGCTATGATGATGGAGCTATGCCAATGCAAAGAATTGGGGTTAATTTCCCCAATGAAATTGAGCTCCCATTGAGAGAAAGGCCAAAAGTACTTAGATACTTAGAGGTTACTAGTTGGCACATGATGTTAATTAACATGATATTGACATTTAACACACTTTTTTAGATAATCACAATAGTCTTGGTTGAGGGTGGGCCAATAGTAACCAAGGTGAAGGATACGTTTAGCAACCGCTAGGCCACTAAAGTGTTCCCAAAGATGCCATCATGTGTTTCTTCATAGCTATGTAGGCAACAAAGAAGGAGACTGTCAAAACAATGTTTGTAAAGGATTCCCCATAGTATGGTGTAATGAGAGGTGCCCTAAATAAAATCTCTTTAGGCATTCCTAGAGAGGTTGGGAGGAACAATGCCTAGGTTGAGGTAGTTGAAAGTTTGGTCATGCCAAATATTGGATGGGGATTCCTCTAATTACAAATGGTAGGGAGGTCAAATTAGCCATAAGAGGGTGTGGTAAAATGTTAAATAGTGACAAATATTTTAGAATTAGAAGGCTGAGAAAGGATTTGAGAAGCAAGGTAAGCCATTATATCGATAAATTTATTGATAGATTGGGTAACAGATTGGACTTGATAATGTTTGAATGATTTTAAGAGTTTATCAACTATAATATTATATTCTAACAAGACATCATTCTTACATTGATAGGATCCATTGACCTGGTTGACCATAAGCTATGAATCACCAAAGACATGGATTGTCTTAATTCCCAAGCTTTGAGTAGTTCAGAGACCTATCACTAGGGCTTCATATTCGACCATATTATAAGTGCATTCAAACTCAAGTTTGAAGGAGAGGGGAAGGGGTTCACCATCAAGAGGAATGCGAATAACTTTGGTACCCCTTCTTTGTGGCATTTTGAGCCATCGAAGAACATGGTCATTTGATAGGTTATGTCATATTTTTGAAAAAGAGTCATGATAGACTTGTCTAGAAAGGCAAAAGGAGGTAATTAGTTATTTACTAGAGGAAGTTTAGCCAATTGATCAATAATGACCTGACCTTTAATTGACTTTCATTAGAGTAATTCAAGGTCAAATTTATCTAAAAGCATGAGCCACTTAGACATATGCTGATTTTGGTATGGTTTAGAGTGCATGCATTTTAGTAGGTCAATATTAATGATGACACAGGTTTTATGGTTAAGAAGGTAGTGGTAGAGTTTGGTGGCCACAAAGGTCAATGCCAAGTAGAGTTTCTTAGTGTGTGTATATTGAATTTTATATTCTACAATCATATGGCTAATGTAATATACAACTTGCTCTTTGTGTTGTTCATCTCGACGATCCAACATTGCTCCTTGGGAATGGTCAGTGATAGAGATATATAGGTAAAAGGGGTGGTCATCCTTCAGAGGGGTGAGGAGAAGTGGTGACAAAAGGTATTATTTGAATGAATCAAAGGAATTTTGATAATCACTAATACATTTGAAAGAGGCATCCTTCTTCAGAAGGTGATGGAAAGATTGGCACCAGTCTCAAAGTTGGGAAATGAAATGGTGAATGGATTGAAGTTTTCCTTGAAGGCTATGGAGATGCTTAAGGTTGGCTAGAGGAGGCATGGCAAAAATTACTTTGACTTTAGTAGGGTCTACTTCAATTTTATGAAGAGAGATGATAAAGACAAGAAGCTTTCCTGAAAGGACTCTAAAATAAATTTCTTGGGATTTAGATAAACATAAAAATGGATGAGAAATTCAAATATAATTATAAGAGTAGTCGAGTGATCTGTTCAGAGTTTGGATTTACCAAGAAGGTCATACACATAGTCTTATACAATATTAAGGATGTTATCATGTAAAATATAAGTCATGGCACATTGGTAGGTTGTACCAGTGTTCTTTAACCTGAAAGGCATGAATCTATAGTAGAAAGTTCCCCAAGGGGTTGTAAAGGTAGTTTGATGTTGATCTTCAAGAGCAATCAAGATCTAATTATAACCCAAAAAACCATCCATGATAGATAACATCTCATGGTCGGCTGTAAGATCAACAAGCTAGTCAATGCTAGGTAGAGGGAAATCATCCTTGGGGTAGGTGAGGTTAAGGTCATGAAAGTCCACACAAATGCATAGAATCCCAATGGCTTTGGTGATAGGTACAATTTTTGAGACCCATTGGGGATAGTCAATGGGTTGATTGAATTTTATAGATAGGAGATGTTGAAGCTCTTCTTTGATGAGAAGGGCTATGTGAGGATGCATGTGATGAATTTTTTATTTAACAAGCTTGACATCACGGTGAGTGACTATGTTATGGGTAGTAATAGTGGGGTCAATCCCAGACATATCATTGTAAGACCAAGTGAATGCTATGCTATGATCTTGGAGGAAAGAGGAGAAATATTGAAGTTCCTTGGTATTCAATAATTGACCCAATTTGATGATGTGGGGGTTATCTAGAGTGTCCAAATTGATATAAATGGTAGATTCATTCAACATAGTTAGGACCTCAGGAAGAAGGGATTTATGGATAGAAGAATCCCTCACACTGAGGTAGGTAAGAATGGAATCGTCATCTTGATGTTGGATGGTTTTGATGGTGGGAGAATCATTCTCTACAATTTTAGGGTGTATGAGTGGAAGGATTTTGGTTTGGCCACACTTATGGTAAATGAGAAGGCCCAAAATTATAGTATTGATAAAAAAAAGTTAAGAGGGATAATATCAGGGTCTTCATGTGGAGAAAGTGGTTGGGTTGGCAAGGATGGGATATATTCCTCTATGATGGAAATGGGTTTTGGTGAATTTGTGGATTCTTGAGGTGGTTCATACCCAAGGCCAACTAAATCATGAGGTTGTAGAGTTTTGAGATGGGGCAACTCATGAGGCTCTTATTCATAATGACTAAGGCCAAATCCTTTCCAAGCACACCTATTGAGATATAGTCTAGTGAATTTTGGTTTGATAAGATAGGAAAAGTTAGAGGTAAATGGTTAGATTGATGATGCAGTGGTAGGGGCTGGAAGTGGCTGATCAAGTCCCCCATAAATGAAATTCATTTGATGGTTAGGGAGACCAATGGGGATGATGGTTCTAATGTTAGGGTTGTAAGAAGGGTCATGTTTAAGATTCCCATATTATTGGGGAGTAGGGAAGGCATCTAAGGCTAAGAGTCTATACTCCCCTAAAAAAAGATGTTGGAATTTGGTTCTCATGGGGTCTTCTATAAGAATATGGGAAGAGGGGATAGATGATCTAGTGGAAGTTTCATCAACATTAGGTGTGGAAATGCTATGGGTTTTGACTGGTGAGGTTGTCTTGTTGGAAAATAGTTACATGATGGATAACAGAGGAAAAAAGATACCATTGGGTTGATCATCATATTACAAGATGTGAAAGGACTAGGGTCAGCTTGGATAGTCACAACTTACCCTTTGTGTTTAAACTTGATGCATCGATGTAGGGTGGAATAGACACAAATCATGACACAAATACAAGGGCATCCAAGTAAAATGTTGTATTGAAACTCTCCTTCTACAACATAAAAGAGTTGAAAAATATTTTGAGGCCATACACAGATGTGGAGGAAAAATATGCCCAAGGTGGTAGCCATAGTATCATTGAAAGAATGAAGGACCACTGAGCTTTTAGACATGATGTTTTTAGGTAACTACAGTTGGTCATAAGCATGGGAGGAGATAATATTGATGCTAGCTTCCCCATCGACCATCAAATTTTTTATGTGGGTTTGATTGATGTATGCTATAATGAATAGGGGAGGATCGAGATCCTCTAAATGAACAGAAGGTATTTTTTTATTCTTGAAGGTGACAAAGTTAGAAGTCTTAAGGGCACCAACAAAAGTGGCTATAGGTTGAGGATCATTAGGTTGGACCTCGATGGATTGTAGAGCCTCTATGAGTATTTGACAGTGAGGGGAGAGGTAGAGATTAACTCACACAAGCTCATCTTTGTTAGAGTTTGGTGAAGTTACTTGAGGACAGATTTTTGGATGGATATCGCATATGGTTTAGGGTATGGAGGGTTAGATGGGGAAGTACCTAATATAGATACCTTGGGTTTATCTGAAGAAGAAGCAAGTTAGGTATTATTTGCTTGGGAGTTCAAAGAGGGGTAAGTCCAAGAAATGGATGCCTTAGTCTTCCCGTTATCCTTCTATTGGGTTTGAGATCAAGTAATCATGTGAATAATGTGGATAAAAGGTTCTCTAGATTGGGTGATTTCTTTGGTTCCTCCTCTTCACTTTTGGGTGAGATCAAAGATCGGATGGGTTGAGTCAATGGTTAGATTGGAAATGGGAATGAAGGAGGTTTGTCTAATAATAGATCATCATCTTCATATATGTTGTGAAAAAACACTTGGAGAGATTTATATTTCTTTATGTCATGTCCTAGTGCCCTATGATATGCACATATCAAGTCATCATTAAAACAAGAGGGTTTGCTACATGAATGGTCAAAGGGTTTGATGGGTGGTAAGCTCAAGGAAGAATTTTTCAATGGGGATGGTTAAGTAAGATTCAACTAAAGATGGTAAAGGTTTAGTGGGGTTTTTTTTTTTGGTGTGGAAGTAGAAGGTTGTGAGGCCATGGGTTTGGTGATAGGTGTCTTGGGTAAAGTGTTATACTTATTTGATGGTTTTGGTTTGGGTAAGATGGTAGATGATCTAGAGGTAGATGATGGTAAGGTAGGTAACCTAAGAGTAATCGGTGTATTGGGGAAAGGTGCTTTAGAAAGAAAGTATGAAGGTGTCAATAAAGGTGGTGGGGTTTGGTAAAAATGGTGGACATTGTGTTTAAGGTAGGGGATGGGGACCCAAAATGGAGGGTAAGGTTGAGGGAGGTAAAGTTTAGTGTTTTGGGACCTTTGGTGGTTTTACCTCTTTATTTGTTTTAGTTATTGGTTTTGGAGGGGATTTGGTCACTTTAATTATCTTGGTGGGTTTAGGTGTTTGAGGGTCAATCAATTTGGAGGAGGTTTTAGTTGGTTGGGTGGAGGTTTTAGTTAGCTTAGAAAGGCTATCTTGGTTTACCAAAGAAGGGGTTAGGAGTTCTAGTTTGGTTCCCTTACCTTTATCTTGACCTCTGATAGAAGGTTTTGCAATTAGAGGTTGGGTGGGTGGAGTCATCTTCTCTACATTGATAAGGCTCCCCAAGTAGAGTAAATGGCTGATGGTTATTCCAAGTTTGGTTCCTTTGGTTTTGGTTTGGATAGTTGAAGGGGTCAGAGGTTTGGTTCCTTGGGTTCTATTGGTTGGTAGATGGCAAAGGTGAAGCTTTGAGGACAATAGTGTTGTTGGTGGCTTTGCTCTTGGAATTGGTATTGGTTGGGTTGTTTAGTTTGGAAGAAGAGGGCTCATTCGGTTTGTAAGTTGGGTTTTTGTTCTTCAAATTTAATATTCCCTCATCAATGGCTTTGTTTTCTATTTTATGAGCCATGGTAAAAGCTTCATCAAATTTTTGGAAGCTTTGGACACACAATGTGGATGAGATGTGTTTTGCACATGCCTGGGCAAAGAGCTCTATAAGCTCAGGTTGAGGCAATGTAAAATAAAGTTGGTTGATTAAGCTCCTCCAATGAGCCACAAAATTAGTAATGGATTCATCTTCAAATTTACAAATGGATTATGGGTCGATAATAGAAAATTTATTAGATATATTAATCGAAAAGTGATCCAAAAAAATTTGGGCTAGTTAGGCAAAGGAGAAGATGGAGTGTTTTGGGATGGCACTATACCAATCTAATGCTGGTCTAAATAAGGACATAGGAAAAGTACATAGGAGAAGAGAATCATCATGAGAAATCAAGTAACATACGTGTCTAAATTCTCTTAAATGTTGTTGGGGGTCCTCCTTGCTTTCAAATTTAGAGAGTTTTGGCAATTCCCATTGTAGAGGATATGGTTAGAGAGGGACAGATGGATGGATGGGTCCACTAAAAATTTGGTCATAAGAGATAAGGTTATGTGATCTTGAGATGGATGACTCAAGGGTAGTCATCTTCTCCATTATCATCTTGACCAAGTCCGTTTGGGGTTATTGGGTTAGATAGGTATATGACACATTTTGTTGGGGTTGGGTGACATGGGAATAACAAGTGGATGGTTGGGATGATGTTATGTGTATGTGTGAGGTCACCTAAGGTTAGGTGGAAGGTAAAGGTATGCATACTTGTGTGTTAGGAATATATTGACAAGATGTCATGGGTATGTGTTGGAAGGTTGAGGTTGGGGGTTTAATTGTGGCATCGAAGTGTTTAGTGGGTTAGTTGGTTTAAGGTTAGTAGTGACCAAAGTACATAGAGGGGGATGTTTTTGTGGTATGGAGAGAACTAGATTTTGAGATTGGGTTGTGATTGAGGTATTGATTTTTGTCAAAGGGAGGATGGAAGTAGTATTGGAGGATAATGGCATTGTAGGTGGGGCACAAGTGACTAAGGGTAAGGTTGAACCCACTTGGGGTGTGACAAGAAGTTTTTTGTTGGGGGGTGGAAGGTTAGTTTGGGTTTGGGTGGATGGGATATTGGAAGAGGTGTGGGTCAATAATTTTTGGGTTGAAGTGGTACCCACCATAAGGTGGAGTGGAATGCCAAGAGGGGGTTTGGTAGAGGAAACTAAAGCAAAAGAGGTGCGGTGTTGCATGGTATTGAGGTAGTGCTATAAATCAACCTAATTATTGTCAAGGAAGGCAAAAAAGTTAGGACCTCCTTTAGATACTATCAAGAACCTAGAAGGAGAGGGAGGAGTGGAACTCTCAATGTGAGGGGAAATCTCAATGTCCAAGGTATATTCCATAGCTGCAAAAGAGGATAGGGGTTGGTTAACTTGATTTCTAAGTTGTTGTCTAGTAGTGACCATATGAGAAAATAAGGAATGAAAAGTTAAAACTCTCAACTCAAACAAGAAGAAACCAAAAATATTTCAAAGCAATCAACACAAACACTAGAAATGTGTTTACCCTAGGATTATTTTTAAATCGCTTTTGGCTTATGCCTTAAAGAGTGTGAAGGGGAAGTTGGTTTGATATAGCTATTAAAAATGAAAACTATGGTTGGTTTTGGGTTGTTTGAGCACTAAAAAAAAAATATTTGTGTTTAAATTTGGTACATGGCTTGGTATTAGGGCCTACCACCTCAATTCCCAATCTTATAGCAATAAGGGTGAAGGGTGCTTAGCCAAGATATACCGAGTCCAGAGTTTATATCCAAATAGAGAGCTAAGTTAGTTCTCCCCTTGGTGGTGAAATCCAAGTGGGATAGCTGAGAAGGGGTAAGGTTGATACTAGATGATGAAATAATAGTTGGTCCTTGTCTCAAGTATTGTTTTGATGTGTTAATTATTTATTGGTTTGGATTAGTGTGTGAATACAAGTGAAATCTATGATAAAATTACGGTTCCTCCTAGTTACTATATGAACTACGATCAAAAAGCAATTCAATGGGTACAAAGTGTTTTTTTAAAACCCAAAATAAAATTTTAGATTTATTTAAATGCATAAAAAATATACAAATTAAATAAAAATAAAATATGAAAATTCAAGTCCTAATCCTAGGATGATTGTTTTTTTAATTTATTTTAAAGATGCAAGGAAAATAAACTTTAACTTTTCTAAAAATGCAACTAAAACTTGTGTTTTTGTTTTTTTTAAAGTAAGAAGGAAAGCTTAATTTTCCTATAATGAAACTAGATGAATTTCACTACTTCAATTCTAAATGCCTTAAAATATCCATGAACCCAATAAAAATCAAGGGTCCCACTGAGCGTGCCAAAATATTTCTATCTAATTTTTGATTTTTTCTAAGTGTGAAAAGAAGAAACTAGTTGTGGAGGGTGTAGAAGAATACCTATTAAAGTGCACGTGTTAGATCCAAGTGATTGTGTATATATACTCTTTGGCTTGGGAGGATGACCTGAAAATAAGAAAATAGTAAAATAAACTTGTTTGTTAGACAAGTAGGTGGGTGGATTGCCTAGCATGAGCTAGATCCTAGAAGCAAAAGCTTTCTAGGAGGCTGTCAATCCACCTTATTCAAAACACTTAAGTTAAAATGATAAAATAAGTAGATTTTTCATAAAAATAGAAAATTAATGATACTAAAATAACAAATAATTAAATTTGATACAATAAAGTTAAATGCTTTACAAAATATAACTAAATGAGCGCAATAGTTTAATTAAAACTAATGTTGAAAATTGGTAAAGGTTATGGTTTTGGTTTGGTAAAGTGGTGAGGGTCAAAAGGTTTGTTTTATTGGTTTGGGTAGATGGTCAAGTCTACAAGTATACAAAGAAATGAATAGATAAATGAGGCAAATAAGTAAATATGGTAAAGGAAAAAGAAATGTAAAGATGGAAAAGAGGGAAAAGAGGCAAAGAGGCGAATGTGATAAAGGGGATAAATGAAATATAAATAGCCAAAGGGATTAAATGGGATAAAAAGGAAGAGGTTAAGGGCTCAAGAGTATGGAGGTTAAGAAAATAAAAGGTCAAAGGGAAATAAAAAAAGAACTAAAATTACAAAATAAAGTAAATTACCTTAATGTTGTTGAAGTGGCTTAAAGATGTTGATGATGGTTGAATATTAATGAAGATTGAAGCAATTTCGATAGAGCTTCGTTGATTTGATATTTTTTCCTTCAAGAGGATGATGACTTCCAAGATGATGAACTCCTCCAAAAACATGCAACAAGATGTTAAAAACCAAAGACTAACTTCCAACTTAACCTTTGGTGAAGGAGAGTGGGCGGGGGGGGGGGGGGGGGGGTATTTATAGCATTTGATGTTGGGAAACATGCCAAAAGAGTGGAATAGTGAAGAAAATAAAATTATTCCAAGTGGTGCTTTATTTATTCAAGGTGAGGTTGGTGGGGATTCCCATGTGGGTTGGAAAATCTCCCTCTTTGCACATGAATCCACGTTTGAATTGAAATCATGCACATGGATTTAAATGAGATCAGAGACTTTTTACCACCCTTATTTATCTTCATTAAAGCAATTAAAGAGGTGGCACACCAAATTTGGTATCATTTTCCATGTGGGGGATGAAAATTCCAAGGTGAGGTTGGTGGGGATTCCCATGTGGGTTGGATAGTCTCCCATTTGGGTTGGTGAGCCTCGATTTGGGTTAAAAAGATAAAAATGGGTGCCCTTTGACTTTCCCAAAGTCTTACAGAGGTAGGTATCTATTTTAAATTCTAATTTCATGTGGGAAGACAAAAATACATGTTGAATAATGAGCTCTTAAGGGAAATTTTCCATATTTTAAGGGAGGGCCCTTGTGATGCTTGAATGAGGTCATCAAGTACTTTGGGAAGGGTCCTAAGTGGGGTATGATGTCCCACATCAAGCCACATCACTTCTAAGCCATGTCACTTTCAATATCACCTCCAAAATAACATGCCATGTCACTTGACATGTCACATGACATGTCACATGCCATGTCACTTACCATGTCATCATGAATAGTGATAATGGGTCCCATAGTGAATAATGATGGTGAATAGTACTTTCAAATGATGATTTTGAATGATATTTGTGATTAGGAGAATAATGATTTAGTTGGGTTAAGGTAGGTTTTGAGAAGGTTTAATAAGTTTTAGGGGATCTTGAGGCATTTAGTCATTGAAAATTGTAAATGTGTAGTTTTTTAGTGTCTACACACATCACTCACACATATTAGAATCACACCAATAAAAATGGATGTAGATTATAAATATGATTGATCAAAAGAGAGTGAATAATACTCATGTACCCATCATGACCATATTCCCATATTTATTTTTTAAAATGATTATTTTTATTTAAAGTTTCAACTTTGAAAATATGAATGAAAAAGTATCATGCCTTTTTTCTACTCTAAAATTTTGAAACTTTAAATTTACAATTTTGAAACTTTGAACAGGATTGAACATGAATGTGTATCATGCACTTTATAACTATGTGCCAATGATATTTAAATCTATTTGTATACACACAATATTTTAAAATAATTTATCAATTACTAATACTATCTCTCTTTTAGGAACTTATTGAATCTCAATCTCTATAAATGCACACCTTAAAGGGTGCACCAATAAAGGGTTGGTAGAATTTTGGTGCTTCATAGGATTGTTGGCCCTTATACCACCACTTAAGACTAAGACAAGATAATCTATCCATTTACCTAGGCTTTGAAACCCCATTTATACATTTCCTTAATCAACTCAGCACCCAAAATAGCTCTTAACTAAGTAAAACCATGTTTTACCATGTTTCATACTAGGTCAATCAGGGTGACCCCATTTTAGGATATATCAGATGTTATGAAACTAGGTCAGCCTAAGTTGACATAGTTAGAGACTTAATAACTCTATTTCCCTCCTAATGAGGTTGACTAGGCTAACTCCATCATCTTCATTCTAGGAGGGTTTAGAGTAAATTTGTGGCTATATATATACCCCATTTCATTTCATTTGTAATAGTGAATCAACCAATTATGCATCATTAATAATTGAAAATATGATTATACAATCAATAGAGGCTTTAATTTCTTAGGTTTTTTCCCTTAGAGAAGTATCAATTGTCTTGTGAAAGTCTTGGATGCATAGGAAAGGTATTATATCTTAGAACTGATTTATCCTTGTGATCCTTACAAGCCCACCACAACCTATTGCAAAACACCATTGGCCAAGGGAGAGATTAAGGCATGACAAGTTCACTTAAAAAAGGGTAAGTATATTCCTAAGCCCTTCATATTTTAGTAAGTATATATTATAGAGTTAATATACATATTGATTTATATCTCTCCTTGCTTAAATTGTATCTATGTTAGAGATAGATTTGTCTTTACATGTTTATTATCTTCCCAATTTGTGCCAAAAGCTTTGGTGAGAAATAGATTAGATTGCATATGCATTTATTAGATTAAAATACATAGTTGTTTAAAATATTAGATTGCTTAATATTATTTATAATCATAGATACCTAGCTATGGTTTTCACAAGATAACATTTGACTAGAGGCCTTATAAACCTCTCATTTACTATTGTGTGATAGGTAACCCCTTAGTGTAGGTTTAACAGATCCATTATTAGTCATGAACCCAACTTAAATGTATCCCAAAATATTCTTGTTAGTGTATTACCTTATTTGATTTTGAATATTTTTAACTATGATAAGTTATAGAATTGTCTAGTTTTGCTTGCGTACATTCTAGTGAACCCAAAGTGAATCTAACCATTGCATATTTTTATTTTATTTAATAGATAATTGGATTGACCCCATCGATCTAGTTTATCATTATATGTATAGGTTTTCAAACCTTGTCAACCCTATCAACCCTATTTAATATTTTATGTGTAGGTTTATATATACTTAGTAAACCCTATCAACTTAATTTGACTTTGTATACATGTTTATACAAATTAATCGACTCGATCTACCTAGTTAGGACATGTTTTCATATGTTTTCCAAATAAGTCAACCTTGTTTATTTCATTGGCTCTCTGTTCACAAATTTCTAGATTAAAAAAACTAGATTGACCCCATCGATCAAGTTTCTTTTCCTATTTTTCATGATATAACTAGATTGCCTAATTCAATTCCTTTATTTTTTATTCATTTTATTCAATTTTCTAGGTCAATTCACTCACCATAGTTTGATTTTATTTTATTTTTTATCATTTTTATTTATAGTCAATCGACCATCTTGACTCCATCTAGATATTATGTATTCCTCCTATACGTCTAAAATTCTATCTAGACAACATAACTCAAAATAAAACTCAACAAATTTAGATAAACTACTAGATTGACCTAACCAACTTAATTTATAGTTCTAGGTTCATTATAAACATCTCAATAATTAATCTATAAAATTTTAAACTAATTTCATTTCCTTTTAATTTTTAAAATTCAAAATTTAGTATTGTTTTTATCAAATTTTTAGTTCTATAAAATTATAGTTTTACAGTCAACTAAGTCAATTAGATTGACTTAAAAATGTATCTACTTTATATTTAGGAAATTAATTTGACTCACTTGACTACATTCCTTTTGGATTCTCTTTTAGTAGACTGAGTCAACCAACTCAACTTTATTTTGTTCTATTTGTACAACTAAGTTGACCAGATCAATTTCATTTTGTTTATTTTTATCTTAGCTCATTCAATGAGAATTAACCTACATGGATAATAATTAAACTCATTTTACTTTTTAGTTGGCTGCCTATTTATTTGCATTCTAAAAACTACATAAATAGCTTTCAAAAATTTGATTTTTGCCTTTATTTTTCACTTTGTTTGGAGTTCCCTAAAAATTGTGTATTGAAAACTTTCAAACTACTTAGCTACTTTTGTGAATGGATACTATATACTCTATTTATGATCCTTATCTATAATTTATAGATATCATGCCATGAGAGAGTTTCCCCAATACTATAGCTATAGTATAGATATAAACACGGTCCTTAATTTTTGCTTACCTTAGGGTATTTTAGAAACACCTAGGATTTCCCTCTTTATTGAACCTTAGGAATCCAACCATCTATTTGTTTGTGTGTTGTATTGGTTAGCGGTTAGAATTGAGAAGTTACTTCTAACTTACCATTGAAATTGGCTTCAATGGGATATGGTAATGGTAATTTCACCATAGTCAGTTATTTGAAACATTGGGCCAATACTATCCAACAAACAAGTATCTTTGGGAGCCTACACTTTCAATCAAAACCTTTAGTCAACTTCTTGATCTTATTTTAAAGAAATTAGTCTGTTAAATTATAAAAATAGCTATTGTTTCTTATTTTTTTCTATTATATGTTGTATTTCAAACTTGTATTAGTCAGCATTGATACAAGATTTGTGTTGTGTGTTATTACTAAATCGACCAACTCAACCTAGTTGTATATGTGTTCAGTTATATTTTTTACAAGTAAAGAGTACATCATCCAGGATTAGACCATTTATATTATTTTTTAACCTAAAGAACTATGTGGACTAGCTTGACCTAGTATTTTATAGGTTTTTCTATTTATATCCCTATAGAACTACACTAACTATCTAGACCTAATATGTTATAGACTATTATATTTATTTTCCTACAAGACTAAGTTGACACCATCAATTTGGTTTTTATTCAAGTTCTTCCATTTGTCTATCTATAATATTGTGTTTATGTGGTTGAATATTTACTTATTGTCCAATTTAGTTCTATCACATACTAAATTAAATACTACTATGTTAACATGGTCAACTCTATACTACCTGGTCAATCTAGTCTTCTACTCCCCTTATCTAATTACACAATATTTGACCAACATAGTTATGTATAAACCCATCTGGATGATCCCATACAATATTTGGATGAATTCATATTTTTTATCCTTAAAATATAATTTGAACTTTCTTATCTTACGTCATTTAAGCATCATGAAATCACCTATCCAAATATTTCTTGATAACCTTAACCCATTTAGATGATACATAGGTTTTCCATTCTTACCTAGATTAAATAACCAAGAGGATAACCACTCTTTGTTTATTTATTCCCATCCTTCATCTATTGATTGAAAAATGGTGAAAATTACCCAAACTCATGAGGTGGATGGTTCTAAGCCATTTCACACTTATCAGGATATTACCTTATTTGAATTACCTTACTACACTATTTGGGCAATTGATACAAACTTAATGAATAACACTATAGGGAGTCCCTTAATAATAAATATCCTTACCCTAAATAATGGGAGTGTTCCTCATACCAATACTAGCATCCATCCCCTTAATAATCCAAATACCCCATTTTCAAATACTAATAATCAAAATACACAAGTTGATATTATTTAAATTCTTACACAAATTGTCCAACAAATGAATGTTATGTAAACACATAACACCTCCAAAATGATGCAAATGTGACATCATTTATTAAAAATTACTAATAAACCTCTTATCATATTACCTCAAAATAATCAAAACTTTATTCCTCCCCCTCTTAGAGATACAAACAAGAAACTTATTCCCCAACCTCTTATGATAATAAGATGCTACAAAATATCTAAAATGAAAATTTAGCTCCTTTCATTGTTTCCATTGATATTGGAAACATTTCTCCAACTATTAAATATTTTGAAACTAAATATTGTGCATCCTTTATTAAATCATTTGATAATCTCTATAAGGAATGGATCCAAACAAATACCATTGCTACCACTAAAATTTTAGTTAAAACATTTATAGGTGACATTTTATAATGGTATAATCATTTTACATAACTTTCCATATCATAATTAATATACTTGGTTAATTCTCTTGTAAAAAAATATCAACAAAATAACCTTCCATAAAATTATTTTAGTCATGTTATCAATGTGATGCAGGAGCATCTACGGGTGCATAATATATTTCATTTTGTCTCAAGTATATTGAATGAGTTTTCCTACAAAAATTTGTAATTCAAATTGTAATTTGTGTTAGAGGAGGTTAATATTGTTGTAAAGATTTAAAAATGACATTTTGGGCAAAATAAGCCATGACACCTTATCACTATATGGAATAAGGCGAGTCAAAACACAATTAGTGTGTATTAGTTGTTAGTGGAAGGATTATTTAGCTGAAGGATATTGTTGAGTCACTTTAGGAGGTTGTTGAAGCTGTTGAGAAACTCTAGGAAGATTTTTCTAAGCATAGTTAAGACAAGTATAACTGGCGCCCACCCTTGGAGAATTCATTAAAGAGGACAGAGGGATGAAGAGGAAAAAAAGGAGGATCTCTTTTAGAGGGAGGAAGAGTCACGAAGGCCATTTGGCCTGTATTATCTTTTTTTGACCATGGTGACAAAACCGAAAGGGTGAACTAGTGAAGGTTTTTGCAAATGACCAAAAAATAATAATTTGTGGCTGCAGAGCAAGATCGATCAGTTTTTGTATCAGCACTATTACCTTTATTGGTAGAGTATGATTTTCAACCTGTCGTTATAGATTCTCACTCAATAGTCAGCAATGTCAAGGTTCTAATCACATGGCCGAATGCCTGCTTTGCCCCCTTCGCATAGTCATAATACTGGAGGAGATTGGGATCCCTCAGTAGGAAAATATCAGCTTGTTGGTAATAGTTGTGACATGTATCACGGTGCGGGCCATGAACACTTGAAGCAAACATCGTATTCTCATTAATCAAATGAGACCTTTGAACCCCAAGCTCATGTTGTTATCCCTCTTTAGCATTTAATGATGTGCATTCAATTTTTTCCTAGTGATGAAGAAGGTGTTGTATAGGTGCCAGTAAATGATCACGGCTACAAGACCTGAGCTCGAGCCACAAGAAGGAGTCCATCACAGATCTAGCTCGCTATGCATGTAGCCTAGGCTCTGGTAGGCATTAGAGTGAGTTGCCAATTTGAATCCCATGAATTTTGACAAATTTTGAGCTCCTTTCACATTTTAAGGTGAAAGTGCAAGATTTAATCATGTTGGAAGAGCTTGAAGGTTAATTTTCTTATTTTCCAAGAACCAGATTTATCTTATGAATGTAATTCAGCGTCTTGGAGGACCAAGTAGCACAACAAGCTTCACTATCATCAAACCAGGTGCTCGAGGGTTTCACGGCCGAGCAAGTTTATCTATGTCAAAATACTTGGAGTTTACTCATGGATGTCTATGTTCAGACGGCCGCTGAGGCTTTGTTCTTTTCGAGTGTTTTAAGGAGGATGCATATATAGTTACATCTATTTTTAATCCAGGGTGAGGGCTATTTTATTACAGGATATTTGGGGCTGGACTTAATTTTTTGTTTGTGCTGGTTCTGGCATTTTAGAATCAAAGTACAAGGATAAAAAGGGATTATGATTAATATCTCTTGAAGGAAACCTTGATAAAGATTTTGTAGATAGAATTGGCCATTGTTAGATAGAATGAAATTACACCATTTTTGGTATCAGAGCTTGAAGCTCTTGGGATTTGGTAACTGATCATGGTTGCTAATAAGTTGCTGTAGGATTGAGAAAAGGATCAACAAGACAAAGCACTAGAGGACCCTGTTGAGGAAAGGTATGAGTAAACTTTGATATTTGATTTGAGTTTATTGTGTTTGAGAAGAAAACAGGTGAAAAGGAAGGCTTAAAGCCATTAAGGCTCGATAAGAGAGAAGAGAAGCTTGGAAAGCTCAAAAGTAAGGGAGCAAGTGAATGCTCAAGAGAAAGATCCAAAGCAAGGTAAGCTTGGATTTTTGAAATTATTGATATTTGGTTAAATTAGTGTCATATTGTAGACCATTGACTCAATATGAAGCTCTATAAAACCATTAAGTAGGATCAAAAGACTAGGATACAAAAGGCCTAGGTGAGATCAAGGAAATTGTCAAAAGACCAGTCAAGGATAAAGGCTTGGGTGAGACAAGAGGATGTAAAGGGATCAAGAGACCAAGGTGGAAAAGACTTGGGTGAAGATCTTAGAAATGGAAATATTGCTGAGAAAAGAGCAGAGCAACAAGGTACATGAGGGCACCAAGAAGAAAGAAAGCATCCAAAATAAGAAAGGTATGAATAGTATTGAAATTGATAAAGAGATTGATAATTTGAAAAGAGATTTAGCTAATTTTTTAGATAGATATGAGTCTTGGATGTAGATGGACAAGAAAGCATGGGTATGGCCAATGAAGAAGAGGATGAAGTGGCCAATATATCTCCTAATGAAGAGGAGAAGAAGGCAAAATGAGATTTTCAAGAAGAGAGAAGCCCATAAAGGCAAGAGGATGAGTAGGTTGCCAAGTGAGCAACTAGAGAAAGAGGTGGAGAAGAAGGTTCTCATTGAGGAGAACAAGAGAAGATAAGAAAGAAAAGATGAAGTGCCAGGAAGAGAACTTGAAAAGATAAGAGTGTTGGTGAAGAGAACACTCATAGGGACCTTGTGGTCTCTTATGTTTATATCTAATGTTGTCTTTGTATGGGTAATTGTAGGTATGAGCAGCCTTGTGAAGGTCAAAAGAAAGGCCTTGAAGAATGAAAAGATTGGTGCAAGAGAGAGAAGTGAGTTTGTTGTTGATGACAAAGAAGAAGAGATGCATTGGTTAATGCATGAGAAATATGTTGGAGACCTTGTGCAAGAAAATGTTGAGATGGAGGAGGAAATTGCATTCCATGATGCCATGGAGTACCTTGAAGAAGCAAGTGAAAAATTATGCACAAAATATTATAGTGCAATCAAAGAATCCATGCAAATGAAGAAAACCATGAAGCAGCCCATCAAGGAGGTAAAGGTGAATTATAGTACTGATTTTTTTCATCCACTTAATTATGGAATAGCTGTTGAACAGGTTACAAAATTCCACAAGGAAGTAGTGGAAGTCCTTCATCATGCAAATGAAGAAGAGGGTATAGAATACTATGATGACTTGAAAAACATTCCAATAGAACAAAGGAAGGAAACACACCTAAAGAAAGTGAATGAAATCAAGGAAACTATGAGGAAAAGTATGGATAAACATCAAGCCATTAAAAAGGTAAAAATAAGTTCAAATTCTGATTTTGCACATGCATATAAGAGTAAGACTACTGATGTATAGATGGACATGAAGAAGATCAATAAAAAGCCTTCAAATCTAGCAATAGATCATGGCTATGTGGTACCAAAATGGCTCAAGGGATCAACAAATATAAAGAAAGACATAAAGCTCAATCAAGATGAAGACTCAAGCAAGAAGCAAATACAAAGCATGAAGGAAGAAGTAGAATGCAAAGTGAGCGAGGCCAGCTATCAAGCAAGACAACATGAAGATGTCAAAGAAAATAAATTGGTTGGTGAATTGAACAAGTGTCATCCTAAAGCTATGAAGAAGGTATGGATGGCTAAAGGTGAGAAAGAAAACTTCTCAAAGAATAATGAGGTAGAGCATGAGGATACAAATATGAAAGGTAAGTCAATTTCTTGCAATGAATGGGATAATGATTTTTTTGAATCATTTAATAATATTTTTATGGAAAATGAGGAATGGAAAATGTCTATGAAAACTAATGTGTAGTAAGGAGAGAGTTCCAAGAGGATGGATGATGAAACTGAAGATGTGAAATCAGTTCACATGTTTGAAAAGAACAAGGAGAGACAAGGTAATAGTGTTCCTATTATTTTTGATAAGTATATTGATGTTGATGAAGAAGTTGACTTGTATGAAGAAACCATAGAGTGGATGAATGTATCTATAGAGGATGAAAGACAATTTGGTCCTAAGTTTGATATAGGACATGAAGATTTGGATGAACTTGTGTTGAGTGAAGAGTTGAAGAGGATAGAAGAGCTGTTGAATCCTCCAAGAGAGTTGTGTAGAGGCACATATCACCATGATGGCACCATTGATCAGATGGAAAATCAATTGAGGCAAGAACAAAGAAAGATGGTAAGGGAAGATTTGGACAAAGAAGAACAACATGAAGACAATCAAGGGGCCTCACGGCCTCAATGTTTTTATACTAAGGTTTCTTTTGATGTTTTGAATGCAGGTATAGAAGATGAAAACTTTGGAGACACATATGAAGATGAAACATGGACATGGAAGATTGTAGCTGAGAAAGAGATGAGAAGAAAGAAATACAAGAAGAAAAAGAAAAACCAAAGAAAGAAGAAAGATTGGTTTGAGAAAACCAATGATTTTGAAAATGAATTTGCATCATGTGTAGGAATGAACAAGAAGTCCAAGAAAGGAATCAAATGTGGTGCTATGGAACATGTGCATCAATATGAAGAAACAATTGAGGTAGATAACAATGGATGGCTTTTAATTGCAACAAAAAGAGCAAATAAGCATACATGAGTAGGGGCTCATGACAAGTTTCAAGCATAGTAGTCTGATGCAGGAGCATCTACGGGTGCATAATATATTTCATTTTGTCTCAAGTATATTGAATGAGTTTTCATACAAAATTTTTTAATTCAAATTGTAATTTGTGTTAGAGGAGGTTAATATTGTTGTAAAGATTTAAAAATGACATTTTGGGCAAAATAAGCCATGACACCTTATCACTATATGGAATAAGGTGAGTCAAAACATAATTAGTGTGTATTAGTTGTTAGTGGAAGGATTCTTCGGCTGAAGGATATTGTTGAGTCACTTTAGGAGGTTGTTGAAGCTATTGAGAAACTCTAAGAAGATTTTTCTAAGCATAGTTAAGATAAGTATATCTGGCGCCCACCCTTGGAGAATTCATTAAAGAGGACAGAGGGACAAAGAGGAAAAAAATGAGGATCTCTTTTAGAGGGAGGAAGAGTCACGAAGGCCATACGACCTATATTATCTTGTTTTGACCATGGTGACAAAACCGAAAGGGTGAACTAGTGAAAGTTTTTGCAAATGACCAGAAAAAAATAATTTGTGGCTGCGGAGCAAGATCGATCAGTTTTTATATCAGCACTATTACCTTTATTGGCAGAGTATGATTTTCAACCTACTATTATAAATGCTCACTCAATAGTCAGCAATGTCAAGGTTCTAATCACATGGCCGAATCCCTGCTTCGCCCCCTTTGCGTAGTCATAATACTAGAGGAGATTGGGATCCCTCAGCAGGGAAATATCAGTCTATTGGTAATAGTGGTGACATGTATCATGGTGCAGGCCATGAACACTTGAGGTAAACACCATATTCTCATTAATCAAATGAGACCTTTGAACCCCAAGCTCATGTTATTAGCCCTCCTCAGCATCAAATGATGTGCATTCAGTTTTTTCCTAGTGATGAAGAAGGTGCTGTATAGGTGCCAGTAATTGCTCACGGCTACAAGACCTAGGCTCAATCTGCAACGAGGAATCCATCACAGTTCTAGCTCACTATGCGTGTAGCCTAGGCTCTGGTAGGTATTGGAGTGAGTTGCCAATTTGAATCCCATGAATTTTGATGAATTTTGAGCTCCTTTCACATTCTGAGGTGAAAGTGTGAGATTTAATCATGTTGGAAGAGCTTGATTGTCAATTTTCTTGTTTTACAAGCACTAGATTTATCTTCTGAATGTAATTCAGTGTCTTGGAGGACCAAGTAGCGCAACAAGCTTCACTATCATCAAACTAGGTGCTCAAGGGTTTCATGGCTGAGCAAGTTTATCTATGTTAAAAGACTTGGAGTTTACTCATGGATGTCTGTGTTCAGACGACCGCTAAGGCTTTGTTATTTTTGAGTGTTTTTAGGAGGATGCATATATAGTTACATCTATTTTTAATCCATGGGTGAGGGCTATTTTATTACAAGATATTTGGGGCTGGACTTGTTTTTCTATTTGTGTTGGTTCTAAAATTTTAGAATCAAAGTATAGGGATAAAAAGGTATTATGATTAATATCTCTTAAAGGAAACCTTGATAAAGATTTTGCAGATAGAATTGGCCATTGTTAGATAGAATGAAATTACACCACAATGTTAAGCAATCAATTTTAGAATCAAACCATAATTTCAAAAAATGATGGAAATCATTAGATGACAAAGCATATCATAACATGAATGATGATAATCTATTTAAATTATTAATTACTACTTTAACACCTTCACTTAAGTATAGAGTCCAAACTTTATCCCAACAAAATTTAAATAAAGCATTCGATTAAGTCAAAAGATAAGATTTCCTTATGAAACAACTTTAGACAAGTCATAGATCAATTATGGAGTCTTTCCAAACCTCAAATAATGAAATTACAACTCCTCAAACAAAATAATGTATTTCTGATTAAATATTCCATTATTAGATACCCCATGGGTAATTGAAGAACTCTTTACTTGATAATCCTCTAAACTTTATACACAATCTATTCCTCCTTCTTATGATCACATCAATACCATTGAAGTTATACAACTCAATAAGAATGACATTTTACCCATTTGACAAATTAAAATAGATAATAAAAAATTGGCTGACTCTACTCAACCAAATATTTCCAATATAGAATCTATAAACACTATTAAACTAGAAATTAACTTAGACACTAAAGCCACTAAATTAATTTAAATACATTATGAATATGATCACAATGGTAATAAAATCATTGATTTGGAAGTATATATCAAATATTATGGACCATTACCTATGCTTCCTAGTGACAAAGCTATACTTGAGCTACTCCATGGTAGAGAACCTCAAATTCCTTGTCAACACCATAAACATGGTAAATTTAAATAAAAGGTTCCTTGTTTTAATAATTTCATTACTAGTGTCAATCCTAAAACACACCTTATTTATTCCCTCCCTCATTATTCATACCATTTCCAATATGTAAATGGTATGCTCATTGAGGAAACCACAAAAATATAATATCGTACATCAACATGTTCTCGACCTATTACTATATTTAAATAACTCATTCTACAAGAGTATGATAAATTTAGTTTTTTATTTGAAAAATATCATGAATAATTCACTTGTTCGTATGAAAATATTTCACACATTTATACTATCATCATTTCACATAATATCATCACTTTTCTATATGCTAAACCCATTAGACAAAAGTAACAAAAAATTCCACCTAAAATATCTACCTTATGTCATAAAGAAATCATTAAAATTTTTGATGCTAAATTTATCAAACTCATTGAATACTGAGAATGGATATCAAACATCATTACCATTTAAAAAAAAATCACAATGGTTATTTATATGCATTAATTTTCATAATCTTAATGTAGCATGTCTAAAATACAACTTTCCCTTACCTTTAATAGATGTTATTTTTGATTCCACCACTCGGTATGAAACATTATCATGTATGGAAAAATTTTCAATTTATAAATATTTTATCCTAAAATTTCACCCTATAGAAGTCAATAATAACTTCTCAAGTTTAGGATAACATTGAACTATCTCCCTTCATAGACAAGGCACTACAAGAGATAGATCTCTAGGTTTGAAATGGCTATCTCCATTGATTTATCTTTTAGGCTCACACTACACTAGACTAATCACTATTAGGGGTGAATAGGGAATAATAAAATATATAATAAACCTATGATAATGATTTGATACACCAATATAAATCCACACAACACACTTGCATCTACACTTAAGAAAGAAGACCACTAAAACTGAGTTCAACTCTAAGTTCTTCTAGCATAAATATTTATCATAGAGGTAGATTGATATACCTATATAGAGGTGGGTGAAAATAATGTCTAATAAGAGACACTTCTAGTCCCTTTCCCACTTCAAGATAAATTTAACAAACAATACACTTTATGAAACATTTTAGAAGAGTTATCAATCACACAAGATATGCAAGAGTTGGATGGAAGCAAGGTGAGCATGTTCATCACTTGTCAACCACCTAAACCACTTAATACATTGAGGTAAAATATTTTAGATTTTAAAAAAAAATATTCAAAGGCAAATGAGGTGTCAAAACCAATAGGGCTTCACCATACAAATTATGGATCCATTATAAAGCCAAAAAGGCTTGAATATATAGACATAAGAGAAGAGAGAGAAGTGAAGATGAAAGGTCACAAGACCAAGTGTAAAATTCAAGAAAATAGTTATAATTTCCATGAAATGAAGTGGAAAATAATTAAAGAGGTTGTTATGAACATGTGCTAATCCTAAACAAAGCACCTTCCTCAAGTTGGCATAGACCCTTCATTGTCTCACTTTGAAACTACCTTCATGATGGTCAGGGGTTCAATTGATTACTTTAAAATACCACAGGAACCCTTAAAACATATGATAAAACATGAGAAGGTAGAAAAGAGTTAATTTTAGGTCATTTATGCATCCCTAACTGATACATTCATCTTTGTCATCTATCATTCACTACTTGTAATCATTTGTCACTAGTTCTCTAGGTCTGCCCTCACACTTGTCATATTAGTGGCTTGAAATTGCTCATGGAGATACATTATAGAGGATTAAAGACACCTATTCAAGACCTATTTTTTATATGGTATATAAAATATAACTCAAATTATTTCAAGTTACCTCTTTCACTATCTCGCTAGGTAGTCACATTATGCTCACTAGGTTATATTTTGACTGTCTGCCATGAATGGTCTCATAGAGACGTTTTCATGCTTCATTGTGGTAGGAATTAAGTTTTATAAGCTAGAAAATGTACCTAAATGAATCCATTAATGGTTATTACTTGTTTTTCCTCCTTTATACCTTTAAAAGATATCTAATCCTATAAGAAACAAAGTATTAGACTAGTCCGTATAAATGCTAGTATGACCAAAGTGTATGTCATGGAGTCTAGGAGAGTTATAGACATGTCTATGGAACCTTTATGGTTTTTTGATCCATATTTTAATAATTTACCACTTTATATTTCTCATTGTTTTCAAAGAATGGTTTTGAGAGGGTTTTAGGAGGTTTGGACTATTAAGTATTGTTCATAAAATCTTGATGTCCAACCTTAGGCCACACCAATTTTAAGAGTTAGATCACATCCATAGACCAATAAAACCTTAAATTATTTAATAATAGATCACTATAACCTTGAATTTAGGTAAGGTTTTGGAATGGCTAAGTACGACATTTGAAAACTAGTCTTTGCCCTATTTTTTTTGTTTTAAGATCTCCTAAAAAAATGTTAGACAAATGTGAGAATGCATTCAACATAGTTATCAATATTTTTTCCTTTTCAAACTTGCCTCTTACATTAGTTCAGACTGGTCTACTAACTATGTTAGACTGTAAGTTGCAACTCAGACTTATCAAGTTTGTTTTAGGTGTATATTCATGTATGACTACTGTGTTTAGCTCCTACAATTTCTTCTATGGTTGATGAGTGCATCTTACACCTGGATGTATTCATCTCATACTTCTGACATCATGTTTTCATACTTTCACCATCCATACACCATAGGTTTATAGTTAGAATATATATATTACCTTAAGAAGAGCTATGAGGTTCTTGTAGGTGGGTATTTCAAGTCTAAGCATCACATCTCTATTTCTCTTATAGTCATTAGGACCATTACACTTAAATAAACTCATTGATGTTTTCAGGCCATGCCTTCATACCATTATACTCAATAGACCAAAGGTCACTACAAATTATAGGTTTATTTTGATTGAAAGCACTATTTTTTTCACTAAGTGTCTATACTGAAAAGTTGATTAGATTGAAATCATCTAACCATTATCCCCTCTTAACCTAACAATCTTCCTTTCATGTTGAGAGGTGACATATCCATTCAAGGTATAATAATAAAGTGGTTAGACTTGCACAAAGCACATGATCACTTACCAAAAGATGATTCATTATCTAATCAAAGAAATCATTTAGAGATATTAAGGTAATTGAGCTCATTTTCACTTTTCTAAACTTTGGTTGACTAGGATCCTTGAGATGACTATCAGGTGTAAATTATTAACTTTGAATAGACTTGATAAATTTCATTCAATTCATGGAAATGTATATAACCTTTTATTTGGATTTTAGATGATCTTTATATTATCTATACACACCTTATGCAGAAAATCATGAGGTGATCACTCCAAACTCAGGGATGAACTTGCTTATCTCCTCATGCTCACACATGAAAACCAAGTTATAAACAATATGGAGAGGAATGAAATACTCTACAAGATCATGCACAATAGTTAGAAACATCAAAAAAATTCAAACAAATAAGAAAATCAAAGGCCATAGGGATGAGAAAATAATTTTAAGTCATCAACAATCTTAATGATTGTTCATAAAGCATAGTACACCAAACCTACAAATATTGCCATGAAAATGAAGTGAATGAAGGATACAACTTATACCAAATGCATTTAGTCAAACTTCTCCTCTATTGTTCATACTAAAAGCAAGCATGTTGACATGTTTGACCTTTTCTAGGAGAGTGATGAAAAAATATGGATAGGTTTTTGCCAAATTTGAACCTATCATAACTTCTTAAGCATGGAAATGGAATGTGGGAATCTGAAGGGACACTCTTGAGTAGTCACACATGCCAAGTATACTATCTTTATCTATACAACTACCCTTAACTACATGAAACTACTATTATCTTCTCCTTTCCATGTTGAACCTATATTATATCAGTTATAGAATAGTTTATATGACCAAATTTGATATATTTTATTTTGGACATTCACTAAATATAGTTGGCTTCTTATGGAAATCGTATAAGTCATTAGAAAGGCCAAAAATGTGACATAAGGAAATATTAAGATAAATGACCAAAATGTCTAAGGTTAAACATATTAAGTGACCTTAAACATGACTATGTGACCATATTATGACCTATCAATACCCTATAGGAATTTTTAATATATAGGGGAGGGTGTTGATGTATTTGACCAGGGGTCAAATTAGTCAATAATTTAATGATTTCCTAGGGGTAATAAGCCTAATATTCTAAGGACCAATTACCTTCTCCTATCCATTGGGATATGGGGTCACATATGTACTACTATTGACATTGATAAACATTTAAAAAGATTCCAAACCCACCACACACAACAAGGAAAAGAATAAAAAGATAAGAAATAAAACTCACACTTATATTCTCATGAACACTTAGGGAAAACACAAACCAACTGAAAGCAATCAAACCTATCCTAGTATGTACAATACCTCAAGACACTTGAGGTGAATAACCTTATTCATCACTTCAACCAAGGTCAAAGACAATGCCTCTAGCATCACTACTGCTCCAAGAAAACAAATCGTCATATGGTGCATATTTTTCAACAAAAATTTGCTTATGAAGATAATCAAGTGACTTAACATGATTAGGTCTCCTACTGACTACAATTTTGTCAATTTGAATACTCAAGAAGACTCCATATAACTCACTAAGGGACTTGTTCATCTTTTTGGTTTACTTATACTTTGACATGATCATTTGACATTCCTTTATATGATCATTGGAGATCACCATAGCATTCTCAAATTTAGATGTAGTTGAGGTAAGACATGACTTCTAATAAGAACCCTAAATGTTGTGTTCTTGTTCACCAAACACTATTTGGTTTATCAAAGTTATTATTTGTTTGGAAGAGACATCAATATTTTCTTTACGCTCATCAATCACATCATATTCTACCAAGGTTTCTTCTTTTTTGATAGAGATCTCAAGCTCCTCCTTATACTTATTTAGTGCATGTTTGTCTTCATCATTAGGTTTGTACTCAATTTGAAGGGATGAAGGTCTTCTAACTTCCTTGAATTCCTAAACAAAGGTATTGAATTTTTTCCATATCTCATCTATATCTTCATGATGTTCATGTTCAAGAATGTTTTCTTATTTTGAAGGTAGAATGGATTAATCATTAGGACTGTCATATCTTGACAAAGTTGGGATAATCACATCATCATCCACATGTATAAGGTCGTTTCCCAATAAAATTTATTATAGGACGTTATCATGATTTGATTTAAGTACTCCATCATAATATTCATGAAGAATATAAGTCCCAAGGCATGTCTCTTCAAAACCACCTTCCTCTATAAATTAGATATGCCATCAAAGAGAGTTAGAGGCTCTTGATCACTAGGGTGATCATCTTCTTCAATCACATTGAAATTCATGTTATAAGTGTAAGGTATATAAGGTTTAACATGAAAAATAGAAAGAGGTTCATACTTGATTGTCACTTTTGAACCATATCTAGTCTTAAAAACTAGGTAGGACCAGCCTAAAGTCAGATAACGTCCAATTTTAGTATTAAACTCTCTAGACAAACAAAGAGGAAAATGGGGAGGCACATGTACCACTATAACATCCTAAGAAATATTAAAGTTAGGACAAACATGGAGAATTATTTTCAAAACTTTTATTGTTCCAAAGGTCTTGTCAGTTGACCCATCTAGTTATAATAGTCTTTTAGCATGGGATTCATACTTCAAGTTCAATTTATTAGCTATGAACTTGGGCATGACACAAGTACTAGATTTAATATCAATGAGATAATTGTGAACCAAGGAATCTCCAATAATAATGGATATATAGAAATGAGGAGGTTTATCTACCTTTTCAAGTTTTTTTGACTATCCTTCACTTGGATTCATAGTGTTTATCAAGGCTGCCTCTCTTTGGATAGTCTATTTGGATGTCAAACAGAGCTTTGATAGATCCTCCAAAAGTAGGTCTACTTGTCTAGGAAATTTTAATATATCCCACATTGACAGATTCACTTGAGACCTCTTCATTTTCTCCATAATGTTATTGAAAGGGCCACTAACGTTTGTTTGTCCACTAGTAAAAATCATGTTTCCTACACCTTGATAATTTTGAGGTATGAAATCATTTATAACATTATGATCTCTTTGAGTTGCTTGTGCATTTTAAATGACATTAGACATACCTAGTATTGTAATTATTTAAACATTCATTTGAGAACCATTAGCATCCCTTTAAACTTATTCAGCTACCTTCCTTTTGCTCCTTATGTTTGCATCTATATAATTCAAATCTATGTTTGACTACCCTTGATGAGTAACTACACATGAGTCATATTTTTACCAATTTTGCAATATAGACCATATTTGATCACCCTTTCCATCAGTCACTCCTTCATTTGATCCATTATCTTGATTCATAGCTGGCATAGTCCCCAAATTTTCCATAAAGGCTTAATTATGGATCTATTACAAAGACAAAAGGTTTGAATATGTAGACATAGGAGAAGATAGAGAAGAAGTGAAGATGAAAGGTCATAAGACCAGGTGTCAAAATTTAGAAACAAGTTATATTTTTCATGGAATGAAGTGGAAAAGAAGTTAGGAGGTTGTTATGAACATGTGTCAATCTTAAACAAAGCACCTTCCTCAAGTTTTCATAGACCCTTCATTATCTTGCTTTGAAACTATCTTCATAATGGTGAGGGGTGTACTTGATTGGCTTAAACTACCATAGGAATACTTGACACATATGATCACATGATAAGGTAGAGAAGAGGTCAGTGTATGTCATCTATGCCTCCTTAACTAATACATTCATCTTTGTCATCTATTATTCAATGCTTGTAATCATTTGTCACTAGTTTTGTAGGTCTATCCACATACTTATCACATTAGTGGCTTGTAGTTGCTTAGGGAGATACATTGTAGAGGATGAAAAACACCTATTTAATGCCTCTTTTTCCTCTAGTCTATCAAATATACCTCAAATAATTTCAAGTCACCTCTCTCACTATCTCACTAGGTAGTCACATTTTCCTCACTATGTTATATTCTAACAATCTTCCATGAATGGTCTCACAAAGATGTTTTCATGATTCACTATGGTAAGAAATGAGTTTGAGAAGATGAAACAAGTCCCTAAGATATTTAAAGGTTATTAATTGTCTATTCTCCTCTGCACCTATCAAACATATCAAATCCTATAAGAAACTTAGTATTAGACTAGTCCATAAAGATGATAATACGACCAAAGTGTATGTCATGGAGTCTAGGAGAGTGTTATGCTTATTTTTAACAACCCCCCCCACCAATTTTTTTGAAATAACAAGATAACACTTTTTATACCATAGAGATGACACAGTCATGAAATTTAAAACTTTGTTAGGGACTCGGTCAATTAATAGTATTTTTGGATGCATATTTTTTATTATGAATTGATGATGATTTGTTGATGAATTCATGTTTATATTTTGAGTGGTTTCAAAAAGCATAGTGGATAAATGAATAAAATGTGCATATGTATTTATCATTATGAATGTTTGTGATCAGTTATCTTGTTTTTCAGTCATGATCAGGTTATGATGTAGCATTTCAATTTAGAATGGTCTCAAATTTGGAAGTACATATATTTTCTATCATATTTTTAGATATCTATTTAATCTCAATGAATATGGATTATCATAACAACATCTAGATTATACTTTCAATTTGGTAGATCGACTAGTCTATTTTGATTATTTGGTATATGTGGACTATGCTATACTTGGTTGAAACATATACTATGATTTTATAGACAAATCAGTAATAATTACTGCAAAAAACACTTTATTCATGGTCAAATGCATCATTTCATTTGTTTTGGAAATTATATAGTTCTCATTTTGAAAATGAACCTCAATTAGATAGATTTTAGTCATAAGGTAGATCATTTTGAATCAATACATTTCATTTTACAAAGACAATTATGATTATTTTATTAGTTCTTTTGAGATCTCACTTTCATTTCTATGATATAATGGACTTTTGAACCTATGGACATAATAAGGTTGATTTTTTACTTGAATTAATTGATTGTAAGGATATAAAGGGATATTAAAATGCTAAGTGTTTAATTATCTATTTTTAAAGATTCCTAGTTCAAATATTTACTATGCCTAAGTTATAAAGGTAATATAGTGCTTTAAAAAACACCTTACCTTTGGATGATTTATCCTAAATATTGAAATGATATTACTAAACTCATAGAATCATGGTGAAGTGTATAAGTCTTATGGCTTTTATGTTTTTGAGGACATAAGAATTTGTTGGAAGGTAAATCAAGTTTTCTAAAATCTAAGTCTTAAAGATTTTGGTGTTTTCAAAGGGAAAGTATGAATGTTAATATGAATTCATGTTTTAAGATATTAACACAGTGAGTTGGCACCCAATTGGTAGCATGTTTTCATGACACATTGAGTTGGCAAAGGTGTTTAATGCAAATGATCTTGAAGCATCGATATAAAGTTGGAGATTTGGTGGTAAATAAGAATCTAATATGAAGTGTGCATGCCTTGATTCATGGAAGTTGGTGAGGGGTTTATTAGGCATCTTGGGTATTGATTAATATGATGGTTTTGTTAAAATTGTTAGCATATTGCTAAAATTTAATGCTAGTTGGATGAGCCAATAGAAATTGAGCATGTCAACAAGTCAGTTATGACAGAGGGTGGAAATTACAAATAGGTCATTTTTCTAGGATTTTAGTCATTTCATGAAGCTTTCTTATAGGAGTGAAGCTCTGGTAGTTTATATTTTAAGTGGATTTTGAGTTGTAGAGAAGGATTTTTTAAAGGATTCTAGGTAGAAAGACTACAAAAGTGCATTACTAGGTATGCCATAAATAGGATAAATGATTTTTTGATAATTATTTGTTTGATATTTTGAACAACAAAGTGATTCCATTCTACATGGAATAAACTTTATTTTATGATCTATGCATGTGTATCATGGAAGTTGAATAAAAATGTAGTGGTTGAGTATTCAGTTTATTTGCATGAGTGAGTTAGTTTTGGTTTTTTTTGATGGAAGATGAGAATAAATCATGCATGATTAATTCTGTGAATATCCATTCATGGTTTCTATAGGTTTGTCTATGCATGAATATTTTGAAAGATGAATGGTGCTTGATTCTTGAATATCCTTCTCATACATGCATATTGGCAAAGAGTGGTTATGGGTTTGGTATATTATTTTCATCATTGAAATATAAAATGATACTGTAGTCTTGGATGTATTTATCATGCATGAATGTTGGTAAAGAATGGTTCTAATGCTTCAAAAAAAATTGTTTCAAGTCTCAAAGTTTTCATCAAAAATTTTAGATGAAAAGATAAGTTTTGCATGTTTACGCTTCGCAAATCTAATGAAATTTGTGGTATGATCTGCCATGAAAGGATTATGGTGTATATATATCAATTTTAGATTCTAAATAAAGTTTACATGCATGTCAAGGAAATGATATTGTTTAGTTTGAATTAAAGGATGAATATCTCATATTTGTGTTTAAATTTTGGGTTTCAGCGGGTATATTATTTTTGGAGTATATGATGTTTCAGTTTTCAAAACCATATCCTTGTGCTTATGGGATTTGTTAAGCTTTTGGAAACTTGTTAATCTATGTTTGGGTTTTGATGGAATGTCAATGTATATATGCCTTTAAATATTGATGTTTAAGCCATAAGTTTCATCAGCTAGTTTTATTTTCAAATATTGGTTTTAAAGAGAGTTTAATAAAATATGAAATTCATGTTGAATTTACACCTCAATATCAAAGTCCTAGGTTTGGTTTTTGAAATTGGATGTTGAAATAATAGTACCTTGAAGAAGTCAGTTGTTTCTCAATTGAAATTTTAATGAGGATTATATTTTGAAAAAGTGGTTTCTACTTTAAAATATTATTTGGTGTTATATTTTGAAAGTATTAAGCTAGAATCATTTTGTAGAACCATTGCGGATTTGATTCAAGAATTTGAGTAGAATTTATTATGAAATTTTATCAGGGTTTCATTTGAAGTTTTGAAAGTATATGTTTTATATTTTTAGAATCTGATGATTATTGGACCTTAGCAGGATGAATTTTTCTTTCTATCAGTTGAAATATAATTGGTATAACTTTATATTTATGAACTTAATATTTTGACTTGTTGTTTTGATACATGAAATTTTAGTTTTTTGATAATTTTAAAAAGTATAGCAGACTTTAGTTTCTTTGATGCATATATGCCTAAATTAATTTTGAATTATGCATTAAGGTTTAATATAAATATAATTCTATTAAACTTTGATTTATCTATTTATTAATATATATATATATATATATATATATTCTATTTTATTATTATTAATTGATAGGGGTCCCCACCTATTAAGATAGCACCCAGTCTATATTCAAAAAAACTTGATCTATTAACACTTTTTAAGTCTTAATTAACATACTCTTAACTAATAATTGTTTATAATTGATTGACTTTTAAGTCAATTAGTTAAGATAAACTAATAACTAACTAGGGTTAGTTATAACTTATTTATCAACTAAGTTTGAAGGATAAAAGGAGATCAAGGATTCAATTGAAGAGGGGAATAACACATGTATTGAAGAATTATATACTGTAAAGGCAATTATTTATCTCTTTCTTATATGAAACTTATCTGAGATAACATGACTTTTGTAGATAGACCAATGGTACATTATTTGATGATTAAGTATATTGCTTAGACAACATAGGTATATCTAGTTTAACATTATCATTTATAACTAATTATTTAAAGATTGTCAATTTTAATATCTTTTGATGATTTTAATTTGTAATTCTATATGCAAAATCTGAGTATTGAACCTGAATAATGATTAAAATATCACTTTTTACAATAGTTTATTGATCTAATTGATTGTAAAAGTTATCTTTGAAGATATTTTATTTGAAAGATGTTGATTTCTCAAATAAAATTGATTTGATTTGTTAAGAAGAATCTTATTTATTAAGGCTCATAATTTTTCTATTTTATAATGCATTTTATTTATTTGAGTTCAATTTCTAATTTAGTTTTCATTAGCATTAGTTTACTTTCTGTGATAGTTTATGTTTATTTTTTATTTCTTTCTTTAGTTAGTTTTGGTTTAGTGTTAGTTTTAGTTTAGATTAGATTTCTTATTTTTAGTTTTCTTAATTAGTTTATTGTTTATTTTCTTAGTAGATAGATGTAGTTATTTTTATAATCTCTTTAGGATTATTGAGTTATATTAATATTTTATGCTTTCATGCTTATTATCTTTGATGATCATTTATGAGAACAAACATAAGATATACTTTTTAAAAATCTAAAATCTATGTCCTTCAAGATATTATCTAATTCATAGACTTTATTCTATCGAATAGGTCAGATGATAGTTTATATCAAATTTGATATTGAGTTATATATTGAAGGAATGGTTAGCTTCTTAGATCAAAACATGGTTTATGAGTAACTCTTCTTAACATAGTTGATTTTCATGTTGTGTTTGATCAACTTAATAAATGTCTGTAAACTTTATTTACATTTATATTGAGCATAGTAATCCTTATAACTTTAAAAGACGCCTTTACACACTTTAAGATTGATTTTCAACCATAGGTCCCTTACGATTAAACTGGTATGATTCCATCTTAAATTTCATGAGAGGTGAACAGGTTGATTCATTAGTGTGACATTTTTTCACTATCAACAAATTTGGTGACTCCATTAAGGACTTTAAATCAAGTGTCTTTCTTTATTCATTATTGTCTTCAATGATTTACATTACCATAACTAGTCACTAGTTTTTAGTTCATAGTTATCATAACTGGTCACCTAGATTTTGATTTTAGTTTTGTGGCTACTTTTTACTTAGTTATGAAAAATATAGATGAACTCACTCAATAATGAATTTAAGTCAAAATATTAATTCAAAATAAATTAGATCAATGTTTAATAGCTTGGTTCATGCTTTATTTGAAAGAAAAAGAATCCATATAAAAATATGTATTGTGTTTTCTTTCAAAATTAAATGAAATTTCTATTCCTTTTTGACCAAGTGGGCATCTTTTATTTATTTATTGGAATAATAACTTCCCTGACAATTATATTTAGATTATCTAGAAAATTTGTATTAGTGACATTAAATCAGCCTTGAAGTTTGCTCACATTCGAAGACATAATCAATATTTCTGTAAACTTTGCTCACTCAATCATTATATGTTCAAATGCAACAAAATTCTCAACGTTAATGTTGCATTTTGAACATGAATTTCTCAAATAATTTTTAATAGTTTTTGTTTATGATCAAATCATGACATGGTATGCTAAAAATACCTCTCAAGAATTAGATTATAGTTTAGATACTTCATCAGAATATTTTAATTTAGATTATTCATAAAATTTAGAATTAGAATAATTTAAATCATTTAATCAATCTTATCAAACATCTGATAATTATTTTCTCTTAATTTTGATTTATTTTCTAGTAATGACTATTTGTCAAATAAATTTACTCTTCATTTTATTTCAGACATATCCAATGAAGAAGATAATGATGTCTAAAAATTATTTGAATTAGAAAATTTTGACTTTAATACGAAATATACTTTAGATTTTGAATTGGATTATATTCCCAATAGAAATTATTCATCTACTTGTAATTTTATTACATTTTATAATAATGTCAAATCTAATTCAAATCCTTCTGATAACTTTCCTATCACCTTTGATTCAAAACATGATAATGATAACAAAAATTCTAATTTTTTAATGATGGATTAGTGTTATAACAATAGAAAAAATGTTTGTTATATTATAGACATCGAGATGAGCAATCAATTGATTAAAGTTAAGTATTAAAAGTTTCATTTTATAGATTATTTAGATCGCAATACGAAATTAATACGTATGTTATTTATGATAATATTTCTTATATAAAATTTAAATCGAAAGACTTGTTTAATAACATTAATTATGAATGTTTCAAATTTTATGAACTTTTAGAGTCTGAAACAATAGATCTTATTGAATATGTTAAATTTGAATATATTTAAAATTATTTGGAGATACTTGAATAGTCAAGTAAATTTATTGATCAAGATTCCCTCAATTCTAAGCTAAAAAATATTCATCTCAATTCAAATCAGATAGATAATCTTTCATACACAATACAAAACCTAGAAATAGCTAAAATCACACATAATCATGATTTAATTTTGTTTATTCAAGGTTATTTAATGTGTTTATCATGCTATATTGCTACTTTAAAATCATATAGCTTAAATTATCACTAATATTTACATGCTAAAAATAATGTCTTACATTATAGTTATATTGGAGGAGATATTTTATCATTTATTCTTATACCTCTTTCATTTATTAAGTTTTATTTCTTTGCTCTTGTTAGGTTCAAGTTATGGTGTATCCTTCATTTTGTCCCACAGTAGATGATTTTTGATATCGATTAATGATTTATTTCTTTTTGGTCTATAAATAATTTGTCAATTTTTGGTTCTATGTTTTGTTTTTCTTTCTCCATTTAGTTAGTATTCTTTTATTTTCTTGTCTTTTGTTTGTTTTCCTACTGTTGTTTGACTTTTACTTTTAAAAAGATAAACAATTTTTTTAAATGAACAAAATTTTCATGTTATAAGAGAGAATACAAATATTCTAAAATTCTACAGTAAATGTTATTTTTTTAATATATTACTCTTTATAAATTCAATTTTCTTTATGGATGAATAATATATGCTAAGTTATAACTAGTTTTCAAAGTTATACTTTATTTTTAGATATTATATTTGATGAATTTTCACTTGTGTGTGCATCCATCCTAAACTTCCCTGTTATATCATTCCCGTTATTCATTCCATGCTCGCCAAACATCTCATCCCTTATTGAAATTTATTAAAAGGGGTTCATGCATAGCTAATTGAGAAATGATTTACCTAGATCACATTCTCAAGTTAGTGTCCTTATAATATGTAATTTAATTACTACCCAATTTCATACTTAAAACTAGCTAGCAAGGTCATAAGTGTTATGCTTACTTTTCACACTTCTAATTTAAAAAAAAAAAAAAAAAAACTAATACTTTTTATGACATAGAGATGATTCAGTCATGAAATTTAAAACTATGTCAAGGACCCGATCAATTAATAGTATTTTTGGATGCATATTTTTTATTATGAATTGATGATGATTGGTTGATGAATTCATGTTTATATTTTAAGTGGTTTCGAAAAGCATAGTGGATAAATGAATAAAATACACATATATTTAGAATTGTGGATGTTTGTGATAAATTATCTTTTTTTTAGTCATGATCATGTTATGAGGTAGCATTTTAGTTTGGAATGATTTTAAATTTGGACGTACATATATTTTCTATAATATTTTTAGATATCTATTTGATCTCAATGAATATGGATTATCATAACAACTTTTGGACTATACTTTCAATTTGGTAGATTGAGTGGTCTATTTTGACTATTTGGTATACATGGACTATGTGATACTTGGTTGAAATAGATTTTATGAGTATATAGACAAATCATCATAATTATTATAGAAAACATTGTATTCATGGTCAAATAGATCATTTCATTTATTTTAGAAATCATATAGTTCTCAATTTGAAAATGAACCTCAATTGGATAGATTTTAGTCATAAGGTAGATCATATTGAAGAAATACATTTCATTTTAGAAAAATAATTATGATTGTTTTATTAGTTATTTTGAGAGCTCATTTTCATTTTTGTGATATAATGGACTTTTTAAACTGTGGACATATTAATGTTGATTTGTTACTTGAATCAATTGATTGTAAGGATATAAAGGAATCTTAAAATGCTAAGTGTTTAATTCTCTATTTTTTTCAAGATTCCTAGTTCAAATATTTCCTATGCCTAAGTTTTAAAGGTAATATAGTGCTTTCAAAAACACCTTACCTTAGGATTATTTATTCTAAGTCTTGAAATGATATTACTAAACTCATCAAATCATGATGAAGTCTCTAAGTCTTAAGGCTTTTATGTTTTTGAGGACATAAGGATTCATTGGAAGGTAAATCGAGTTTTCTAAAATCTAAGTCTTAAAGCTTTTCGTGTTTTCAAAGGGAAAGTATGGATGGTAATATGAAATCATGTTTCAAGATATTAACATAGTGAGTTGGCACCCAATTGGCAGTATGTTTTTGTGACACATTGAGTTGGAAGAAGTATCTAAGGAAAATGGTCTTGAAGCATCGAGATCAAGTTGGGGATTTGGTAGTAAAGAATAATTTGATACAAAGCATGCATGCCTCGATTCATAAAAAATTGGCAACAGGTTTAGTAGGCACCTTGGTTATTGATTAATTTAATTTTTTTGTTAAAATTATTTGTGGATTGCTAAACTTTAATGCTAGTTGGATGAGCCAATAGAAATTGAGCATATTAACAAGCTAGTTATGGTAGAGGGTAGTAATTACAAATAGGTCATTTTTTAGGTTTGTGGTCATTTCGCAAAGCTTTCTTATGGAAAAAAGCTTTGAGAGTTTGCATTTTGAGTGGATTTTGAGTTGTAGAGAAGGATTTTTTTAAGGATTTCAGGCATAAAGAATACAAAGGTGAATTACCAGGTTTGCCATAAACAAGATAAATTATTTTTTGATAAATCTTTGCTTGATATTTTGAACAATATAATGATTTCATTCTACATGAAATAAACTTCATTTGATGATCTATACATGCATATCATGGAAGTTGAATAAACTTATAGTGGTTGAGTATTTAGTTTATTTACATGAATGGGTTAGTTTTGGTTTTTCTTGATGAAATATGAGAATAAATCCTTTCATAATTGATTCTATGAATATCCATTCATGGTTTTAAAAGGTTTGTCTATGTGTGAATATTTTGAAAGATGAATGGTGCCTGAGTCTTGAATATCCTTCTCATGCATGCATATTGGCAAATAGTGGTTTTAGGTTTGATATATTCTTTTCATCATTGAAATATAAAATGATACTGCAGTCCTGGATATATTTTTCATGCATGAATGTTTGTAAAGAATGGTTTTGAGGCTTCAAAATTTGTCATTTTAAGTCTTAGAGTTTTCATCAAAAATTTTAGATGAAAAGTTAAGTTTTATATGTTTACACTTCACAAATCTAATGAAATTCATGGTATGATTTATCATGAAAGGATTATGTTGTATATATATCAGTTTCTATTTCTAAATAAAGTTTACATGCATATCATGGAAATAAGCTTGTAGAGTTTGAATTAAATGATGAATCTCTTATCTTTGCACTTAAATTCTGACTTTCAGTGGGTTTTTTATTTTTGGAGTATATGATGTTTTAGTTTTCAAAACCATATCCTTATGCTTGTGGGGTTTTTTAAGGTTTTGGAAACTTGTTAAGTTGTGTCAGGGTTTTGGTGTAAGATGAATATGTATATGCACTAAAATATTGATGTTTAAGCCATAGGTTTCATCTACCAGTTTTATTTGAAAATATTGGTTTTAAGGAGAGTTTGATAAAATATGAAATCTCTATTGAATTTACACCTCAGTATGGAAGTCTTGGGTTATATTTTGAAATTGGATGTTGAAATAATAATACCTTGAAGAAGTCAATTATTTCTCAGTTGAAATTTTGATGAGGATTATATTTTTAACAAGTGGTTTCTACCTTGAAATATTATTTGGTGTTACATTTTGAAAGTATTAGGCTGAAATCATGTTGTATAACTATTGTGGATTTGATTCAAGAATCTGAGAAGAATTTATTATGAAATTTTATCAGGGTTTCATTTGAAGTTTTGACAATATATGGTTTATATTTTTAGACTTTGATGATTATTGGATCTTAGTAGGATGAATTTTACTTTCTATCAGTTGAAATATAGTTGGTATAACTTTATATTTCTAGACTTGATATTTTGATTTATAGTTTTGATATGTGAACTTTTAGATTTTTGATAATTTTGGAAAGTATAGAAAACTTGAGTTTCTTTGATATATATGCCTAAGTTAATTTTGGAATATGCATTAAGGTTTAATATAAATATAATTCTATTAAACTTTGATTTATGTATTTATTAATTGATATATGTTTTTTTATTTTATTATTATTAATTGATAGGAGTCAACACCTGTTAAGATAGTACCTAGTCTATATTAAAAAAACTTGATCTATTAAGACTTTTTAAGTCTTAATTAACATACCCTTAGCTAATAATTATTTATAATTAATTGAATTTTAAGTTAATTAGTTAAGATAAACTAATAACTAAGGTTAGTTATAACTTATTTTAAAACTAAGTTTGAAGGATAAAAGGAGATCAAGGATTTATTTGAAGAGGAGAATAACACAGGTATTGAAAATTAATTTTGGAATATGCATTAAGGTTTAATATAAATATAATTCTATTAAAATTTGATTTATGTATTTATTAATTGATATATGTATTTTATTTTATTATTATTAATTGATAGGAGTCAACACCTGTTAAGATAGTACCTAGTCTATATTTAAAAAACTTGATCTATTAAGACTTTTTAAGTCTTAATTAACATACCCTTAGCTAATAATTATTTATAATTAATTGAATTTTAAGTTAATTAGTTAAGATAAACTAATAACTAAGGTTATTTATAACTTATTTTAAAACTAAGTTTGAAGGATCAAAGGAGATCAAGGAATTATTTGAAGAGGAGAATAACACAGGTATTGAAAATTTATACACTGTGAAGTCAATCATTTACTTCTCTTCTATGTAACTTTTTTGAGATAACATGACTTTTACAGATATACTAATGTTACTTTCTTTGATGACTGAGTATACTGCTTAGACAACATAGGTATATCTAGTTTTATATTGTCATTTATAACTAATTATTTGAAGATTGTCAAGTTTAAATATTTTGATGATTATAGCTTACATTTTTATGTGTAGAATATGAGTATTCAACTTGAGTAATGATGAAAATATCAATTTTTTCTATATATTACTGATCTAATTGATTATAAAAGTTATATTTGAAGATATTTTATATGAAAGATGTCGATTTCTCAAATAAAATTGATCTTATTTGCTAAGATGACTCTTATTTATTAAGGCTCATCATTTTTATATTTTATAATGTATTTTATTTATTTGTGTTTGATTTATAATTTATTTTTCATTAACATTGGTTTACTTTCTTTGATAGTTTCTATTTATTTCTGATTTATTTCTTTAGTTAGTGTTGGTTTAGTGTTAGTTTTAGTTTAGATTAGATTTTTTACTTTTAGTTTTCTTAATTAGTTTACTTTTTAGTTTCTTAGTGGATAGATGTTATTTTTATCATCTCTTTAATATTATTGAGTTATATTGATCTTTTATGCTTTCGTGTTTATTATATTTGATGATCATTTATGAGCACATACATAAGATATACTTTTCAACAATTTGAAATTTTTGTCCTTAAAGATATTGTCTGATTCATAGACTTTATTCTATCGAATAGGTTAGATGATAGTTTATATTATATTTGATATTGAGTTATATATATTAAAGGAATGGTTAGCTTCTTAGATCAAAACATGGTTTATGAGTAACTCTTCTTAACATAGTTGATTTTCATGTTGTGTTTGATCAAATTAATAAATGTTTGTAAGCATGATTTACATTTATATTGAGCATAGTAATCCCCAAAACTTTAAAATACCCCTTTACACACCTTAGGATTGATTTTCAGCCAAAGGTCCCTTACGATTAAATTGGTACGATTCCATCTTAACCTTCATGATAGGTGAACATGTTGATTCATTAGCATGACATTTTTCACTGTCAACAGAGAGTTACAAATATTTATAAAGCACATTCATGGCTATTTGATCCCTCTTAGAATTATTTATCACTATATCTTTCCCTTTAGGTTTGAACCAAGGTTTTCAAAGTGTTTTAAGATGTTTGGACTATTAAGGATTGTTCATAAAATCCTAAAGTCAAACCTTAGAATGAATCTCAAAAATTTAGAGTATATGACCCCCTTAAACTCTCCATAAGTATTTGGGGTCTCATTCATAAGGTTTGTATAGATATGATCACTTAAACTTGGCTTCTTGAGCTCTCTCATGAATTCTAAATAGGTTTAAGATGGTTTAAGGTCAAATTGACCACATGTGTGATGTTATCTACAAATAATTAGATATATCTAGTCCTACACTTTCTCTTGAAGGTCCTAATAAGGTTTATAAAGTTCATGTAGTCTTGAATATCAAGCTAGGTACTTGTATGTCTTAGGCCTAGTTTGAGACATAATAGGCCTAACTATCTTTTATGTGTGTTTGACCCTCCTGAAGGTTTATAATGGATATAAGGCCTTGGATATATATATTAAAATTTATCCAAAACTTATACAACATTATTCAGTCATTAAATATATTTCCCTCTATCCATTTTACTCTTTACACACCAAAACTACATATTGGACTGCCTATGGAGTGCCCTTCGTATGAGATAAAATAGAGGGCATATCCCCTATTTTATTGAAAAAAGTGAGACTATAAAGGCATTTATAAACTAATTATAATGAATTTTACTTATTTTAATAGTTATATCACACCCATAGACCCCTAAAACCTTGAATTCTTTAAGACTAGCTCACTATGACCTTGACTATAGGCATGGTTTTGGATTGGTTGAGTATGACATTTTAAAACTAGTATTTTACCTATTTCATTATGTTTTAAGATCTCAAAAAAACATGTTATAAATGTGTGATAATGAATTCAACATAGTTATCCATATTTTCCTTTTCAAACTTACCTCTTACATTAGTTTATACTAGTCTGCTAACTGTGTTAGACTGTAAGTTGCAACTCAAACTTTTCAAGTTTCCAAGTGGTGTATATTCATGCATGAATATTGTGTTTAGCTCCTATACTTCCTTATGAGTTTTTTAAGTCCATATTAAACCTATATGTATTCATATAATAATTATGACATCATTTTTTCATATTATCACCATCCATATACCATTGGTCTGTAGTCATACTGTAGCTATTACCTTAAAAAGAGTTCTGAGGTTCATGTAGGTGGGAATTTCTTATTTGAGGATCACATATATACTTCTCCTTCAATAATTAGGATAATCACACTTAAATAAAATCATTAATTATTGAATACCATGCCTTCACACCATTTTCCTCAATGGACCAAAGGTCACTATAAGTTATAGGTTCATTTTGATTGAAAGCATTATAGATTTTATTGAGTGTCTATAGTGAAAATTTGATTGAATTGAAATCATCCAACCATTATCGACTCTTGACCTATAAATATTCATTTTATGTTGAGAGGCGACATATCCATTCAAGGCACCAGAATGAAGTGGTTAGAATTTCATAAAGAACATAATCACTTACCAAAATATGATTCATTATCTAATCAAAGAAATCATTAGAAGATATTAAGGTAATTGAGCTCATTTGCACTTTTCTCAACATTAGTTGATGAGGATATTTGAGATGATTTATAGGTATACATAAATAACTTTGAATAGACTTGAGGAAGCTAATTAAAGTCATGGAAATGTTTGTAACCTTTTTTTGTATTTTAGATGATCTCTATATTCTCTGGACACACCTATAGGTGGTTATGGGTGACTGTGCATATTGGAACTCTGATCAATCCTCACTTTGTGCATTATAAACTCATCTCAATCAACTTATAGGTCATTCAATGGGAAACATGGACCATTTATGCTATGAAATAAGTGAGAAAAACATTCTAACATTGACTTGGAATCACACATAGGGGAACACAACATTGTAATTAACAAAACCCTATCCATTAGACCATGAGGTGATCACTCCAAACTCAAGGATGACCTTACTTATATAATTATGATCACATGTAAAAAATAGGTTATAAAAAACATGTAGAAGAATTAAATAATCTAAAATATCATGTACAAAACTTGAAAATATCAAACAACTACAAACATATAAGAAAACTAGAAGCCATGGGGATGAGTAGGCAATTTGAAGTCATCAAGATTCTTATTGATTGTTCATAGATAATAGTACACCAAAACTATAAATATTGTCTTGAAAATGAATTTAATGAAGGATACTAACTTCTTCCAAATGCATTCAATCAAATTCCTCCTCTACTGTCTGTACTTAAAGCAAATTGGTTGACCTATTTGACCTTCTCTAAGAGAGCATTGAATAAGATGGATTAGTTTTTGACAAATTTGAACATATAATAACTTCTTAAGAATTTAAATGGAATGTGTTAATCTAAATTGAAACTCCTAAGTAGTCACACATGCCATGTAGACTATCTTTATCCATACAGCTACCCTTAACTACTTGAAACTACTGTGATCTCCTCCTTTCCACATTAAACCTAAATTATATAAGTTATAGAATGGTTTATCTAACCAAATTTGACATGTTTTACTTTGAACATGAATTAAACACACTTGGATTTTTGTAGAAAATTTACAAGTCATTAGAAAGGGTAAAAATGTGACATAAGTAAATAGTAAGACAAATGACCAAAATGACTAAGGTTAAACATATCAAGTGACCTTAAACATGATTATGTGACTATATTATGGCCTAAAAAGACCTTATAAGAAGTTTTAATTTATTTGGGGGTTGACTTATTTGACCATGGGGTCAAATTAGTCAATAATAACCAAATTCATATAGCTCTTGAAAACCAACATAAAACAACATTTACTACAAAGTTGAACTCCTATTGCTATGTTAAAATCCCCTTTAGTTTTATAAATGTTGGGGCCAATTATAAATGTGTAATGACACATATTTTAAATAATATTATTCTCAATATAGTTAAAACTTATGTGGATCAATCATTACTAAATCTAAAAGGCTTATAACTCACTTGAGTGATGTAGCTATCATTTTTTATCACCTCATTAAATATAAAGTCAGATTTAACCCATATAAATGTGTATTCAAGGTTACATCTGGTAAAATTTTAGGCTTCTTAGTTTTTATTCATGTAATTGATGTCAATTGTACTAAAATAAAGGCTATTGTCAACATGACTATTCTTCATTCCATTCTTGACTTAGAAGCATACCTTGGGAAACTTGGGGTAATTCATTTGTTTGTCTTAGAAATGGCTTATTATATATAATCTACAAATTCACTTATTAATAAAGGAAATGCTATAGAATGGATATATTCATGCCAAAAAATCATTTTATAACATTAAGGAATCTCTACTCCATCCTCTTACACTTCAAACACCTTCAAATGATTGTCATTTAATATTATATACATCTTCTACCCTTGTATTAATTAGGGATATGCTTTCCCAACAAGATGACACCAATAGAGAATATGTTATCTACCATATTATTCAAGGTTTAATTGATTATGAAAAATGTTGTACCAAGGTCAAAAGTGATTTTATTTTCATGTATTTTGTAGATGAAAAGAGACATCATTATATGCATATAAAATTAATTATGTCATTATCCATTTTGATTTGATTAATTGTTTCTTCTCAAAATATATCTTACTTAGAGATAGAATTGGTAAATGGATGGTCCTATTAATGAAATTTGATCTTTAAATTTTTACATAAAACTATGTTAAAGGATAAGTCATCACAGACTAGCTCACGATTGCTTCCCTACTAGCTACAAATCACCTTCAAGATACTCTCCCTGGTGAATATATTATTTATATATAAGCTCATAAAAAATAAATTTCTCTCAAATATTATTTTCACAATTTCATTACTGATCTAGAAGTAAATAATCTAGAATAAAAGGACTACACTCCTACAAATAAATCTAAAATAAGTTTCAAAGAATTACTATAAGTTACAATTGACTTACATGAAGATACCTGAAAACATCACTTTGATGGTGAAAAATTCTTCCAAGGCATTAGGGAAAGATGTATTCTAACCTACCCACATGGTGAAATTATACCTTTAGATTTTTGATTAACGTTTTATGTTACTAGTAACATGAATAAATATGAAGCTCTAATTCTGGGCATGTAAGCCAAAATAGATTTAGACATCCCATATTTACACATTTTGGGTGTATTAAAACTCATATTTCATCAAGTTAGTGGTGATTATAAATGAAAAAGTTAAAATTTAATTTCACATCATCAAATTTCTACTACACTTGAAAAATAATTTGCCTTTTTCACCATTGAATAAATTCCAAGAGATAAAAATTCTATAGCTGACTCTCTCGCTTCATCAACATCCTTATTCACCCTCACCAAGTACTTCATGATTATTAATTTATTATCAAAATAAGAAAAACACCTTCTTATTTACAAAACTAAAGTGATTCATTAATCTATCACATTGAGGATATTATTAAATATTAACATTTTTTCTTTGATCATAAGTTCATTTTAAAAGTTCATTTTCATTTCTTATTTATTTTGTGAGTTTTATTATAAGACCTTAGATAGGACTAGGCTTTCCTCACAATATCATTTCTTTTTACCCTCTATTTTCATTCTTTATTTTGTGACTTGTAGTGTAATACCTTGGATAAGACCAAGCCTTTCCCACAATAACATTTTCACATATTATACCCACTTTGGTTTATATTTTATTATTTTTAATGTAATACCTTGGATAGGACCAAGATTTACTCATAAAATTTATTAATTATTCAAAAACTATCTTAAAATGTAGTGTTTTTCTTAGAATTTAAGGCATTAATTAAGGTTTGTGATCTCATACAATCAAAATCAATATTATTTCTTTTAAGATAACATATTTATAATAAACTATTTTGGCATGTTTTGCTACAAATTCATTAGTTCTTAGGATATGGATTCATACTTGTCACTGTATCCTACTCACATTGTTACATTTTTTGTTATTTGAGGGAACTCAATCATTTCATGTTCATTCTCTTTGATTCCCTTACTTTCATTACACTTTGGGTAGAATAAGGCCAGTTTCAAGATAACAATATTATTTAACATGAAAGTAAAAGACTCATGGATACCATGTTCTCTATGTTCTTTTCCTTAACCACCAAATCTAATTTTTTTGGTGATAGTCATTTTGAATAGCCATGTTGGTTTTCCAAATCCGTATGGAAGAGGAATCAAAAAAGCCATAAAAAAGTTAAAATACAAAACATTTAAAATAAAAGGCAATGATTAAAAAGGAAATTACAAATCTAAAAATCAAAATCACACAAAAAGATGTGATTATAGAGCATACCTTCTATTCTAGTCGAAGCTCAAACTCCATAGTTGTCTTTGAGATAGTGTTAAAGTCCATTGGGGTATGGTAGGCTAGTAGACTAGGATAGAAAATTCAAAATTATATAAAGTTCTACCTACTTTTTCACACAAATAACCAATATTCATAATATACTGATGGATCTATACGGGGTCCTAAGAAATGGGGAGGATGTTGTGGGATGATAGGTCTATTTTAATTTTAATGCATATAGCCTTCATGGGATGATATTTATACTTCATTAGTTAACCCAAATTTGTGTGGCTAAGGTAAGTTCTCTAGAGTCATTAATGTCAAAACTTCTCTTATTTTACCAACTTAATTTAAGTGTCTTGATTAAAATAAAGATTTTATACCTTGGTATCACCTACACTTCCTCCACCACCCATTTTATTTACCCCTGTGACAAGCAAGTTTATTTCTAAATCTATTTTTTTAACTTCTCTAAACCCTATTATTTAGATATTATTAAAAACATGATACTCATAGTTATGTTTTGGTTATGTTTAACTTAAGAATAAAAATTTATTTTTGGTTAACTATGCATTACTTCTTTATACCATTACTCTATTCTTCTTGGATTTCCTCAGTTTCCTATATAAATTATAAAAATTATTTATCAATCTTTTTACGAATCATCTTTTATTGTTTCTCTATTTTAATTTTTATATTGTCGAATGAATTTGGATTGTTAATTATCACTCATCAATGTTTTAATTAATGCTCCTTTTCCATCTTTGTTTAAGTTTGTTTTGTTACTTATTTTATATTAATGTTAGACTTGTCATTTTACTTTCACATGTCCTTGTTTGATCTGGTTTGTTACTTTTATTACTTAATGTACATTTTATATGAGTTTTTAAATCATTTAGTAGCCTTGTTTTTTTTGGTTACCCAATCTACTTTGACTTTGCCTTAGTCCTTTTGGTTCTAACTTAACATTTATTACCCTAGCTTACCAATTGACCAAGTAATTTACTTCAGCTCTACAAAGTTTAGCTATTTTTAATTTCTCTATGTTTGTTTGTTTTTACTCATTTTTAAAAATCAATTAATGTTCCCTCCATAATAAAAAATTACATATAGAATAGACAACCACTCAAAGATAAAGGTAATTCAGGGTAATAAAATGATAAATTTACATTATTTCAATTATTTCCTTAATGTCATTTCAATTTATGTTTTTTAATGAAAGTTACTAGATCAACATGATGGGTTACTATGTTATTTTTCAAAGGACCATACCATGTTACAACTATGTTACATGTTAAGATTCAAGTGGGGCATATGTATGCACAATATTTTAAAAAACTTTATCAATTATATTGATTCTAGTTTTATATTTAAATAGAGTTTAAAAGCCAAAGATAAAATACTTAGGAAAAATACTCAGACAATTACTATAAAAATAATAAATCTCATGCTCTAATTAATTCCATATGAAATAGTACAAAGAACTTAAATAAGAAGTGTATGAGCTAAATATGGGGATCCCAAGATCCATATAAAAACTCAACCAAATAACCAACCTACTATTATGTGAATATATTTTTACCAAAAATATATTCAAGTAACTATGAAATTATATTAACATAATATAAATAATTACATTATTTATAATTAATAATATGAATATATCTCAACACTCACCCCCTTGTGAACATTATTAATCCTATCTACACCCCCTTAATGTGAACAATGGGGAAAAAAGTCTCCCATATATGCACCTGTGCTCGTGATTTAGTTAGTTTTAGAGTAAAATCACAAACCTTACACAATAGTTTTAAAAATAACTGACCAACAACCAAAAATAATGGTTTTACAAGTAGCTTACCACAAACCAAAAAATAATGGTTTTACAAGTGGCTTATCATAAACCACATCATGATGTGTAGTATAGTTTCTATTTATCATCACTATCACATTTCATAAAAGTTACATAGGAGTATTTATTTCACTTATGACAAACATGAACATGCATACATCATCTATTCTTATTTCAAACCATACCATGCTAAAAATAACATACACATAACTAAAAATAAAAATGCCACTAAAGTAGAAAGTAGCCCCATTGCTAGTGGCTAACAAAAGTCTATGAAACCTATAGCCTCCATTTCCTTCTTCCTCCAGTATAATAATATTTTTGCTTAAGAACTGGAAGAATTAGTGAAATCCTTAGTGCTTTCAAAAATAACATGTCTAGCAAGTCATGGCAAAACATGACGTATAGCTATCTGGATTTACTTGGATGTAATAGTTAGCTTCTTATTGTGATGAGTAAGCATGGATGACTCTTAAGATAATTTATCAAATATTATTAATAAAGGAATTCATTATTCGTATACCTTTGCTAAAAATATCAACATCTAGATGCACCTACTTTAGCACCTTAAATATGTATATCCTATAGTTTTATTCATTTCAATCTGACTTCTTATTTTTGTTTTCTTTAATTTATTCATTATGAAAAATAGGATCTTGATTTCCATTGATAATGAATTCGTACAAATAATTTTAGAAAATTTTACCTAGTAATCACCTAAACAAGACTCTAACATTCACTTAAATAGGAGTTAATGACAAGACTCATAAAGACTATTATTTTGGACAATATGACAAATGAATAAAAAATGATTAAATACATAGAACACATGAGATCCTTGAATTAGAGACTATTTTTATCATCTATAACTAATCTATGACTATAAACTTTGTAATCAAGTACAAGACATTTATATTGACGATAAGATCAAAGTCTATATAATGACTTAAATCTAAAAGCTATAAATAACATAAAATCTATTAAAAATTAAAAGTATATAACAAACTTTGACCATAAATGAAACATAAAAAGAACTCAAAATAATTTAAACTATTAATGCTCAGGTGTATGTATGTGTCTTTAACATGGATTATATCTAGACTGAGGTGATGGCATAGCTAGGTGGAAAAAAATCATGAAATGATGGTTTGGGAGGTGGTTTCAAGACAAAAACTAATGAGTCATGTTGTAAAATGATTCAAATGTTTAAACAAGTGGAAATTATATAAATTAAATCTGAGCTTAAAATAACTCATTAAACTATGCATAAATTTTAATTGATGATCATATTTATAACACACTTTAATGGTATAAGCTTCCAATCCTCACAAGGATCTGATAAAAAGAAGGGTCACCTTTCATGCTAAAAATATAATAGTCGATCTCTTGTATTCCTGAGAGAAGTTCAATACAGAGTTTGGGAAGAGTAATCAAATTCATATTGTCTACATAGGGATGGCATAGTAGATCACAACCTAAAATGACCCCTAACTAAGAAAAAATACCTTATAGTTGTAGATCCTACTAGGTCGACTGAGTCAACCCTATTTTAGGATTTACAGCATGTTACAACACTAAGTCTACCCAAACCAACATAGTTTGAGACCTAACGTCTCTATTTTATACCTAACACATTCTACCAGGATGAATCCATTATTGGTCATGACCTCGATTTATATGTATCTCTAAGCATACTTATTAGTTGATTACCTTCTTTAATCTTGAATATTATTAAGTGGGATAAGTTATATAACTATCTACTTTCATTTTCATACACTATGCATCTATATGCTCAATTATGAATGTATTTAAAACCTATAACTTTCAACTTATAATTATTTATGCATGTGCTAAAAGACATGTATTCAATTTTGTATGATTATATAATTAGACTTTGAAAAGAGAGTGCATAGACATGGCATATGACCAAAACTATGTATTTATGGGCCAATATATTTCATATGTTTCATTCTTAAATTAATTTGAATATTTTGAAAATTTTTACTCTTTGTAAGATTTGATTTTTCATTAGTTTTAATCTTTGAAAACCTACACACTATATTTTTGAAATTGTAATCTATATCTTCAAACTTGTATTTTATCCAAAATTTATTCATGGAGGTTTGTATCTCTAATGAAAGTCCACTTTCTATATCTCCCAAGTGCTATATATTCTATATAGTTCCATCAAAGATATAGGGTACCCTCATTTCTCCCCTTTTGATATGATGGATGTGTATACACATAATATTTTTAAACATTATCAATTACTGATGCTTTATATCTTTCAAGAAACCTTAGAGTCTCAATCTCTCTAAGTACATGCCTTAAAGGGTGTACTAGGAAAGGGGTGGGCATACCATTAGTGCTTCATAGGATTGTTGTCCCTTATTACCACTTGTTATCAATCCAACTAGCTCCTAAAAACATTCCCCTCAGCTTTGCCTCCCATTTTGTACCCTCCTCTAGTAATTTTCCACCTTCATTAGCCATTTTCCTAACCTAAATCCCTTTCTGGCAGTTTACATGACTAAGTTAGCCACATTGATCATGTATTATTATTGACAAAGCTTACTTAAAACTAAGTTGACCATGGCTGGCATAGTTCATTATCTAGTATGCTTTTTTGTCAATTACAATACTAGGTTGACCAAGTCTACCTTCTCAACCAAATTTTTTAGAAATGTTTAGGGTTATATATGTGTATATAAACACATCTATTTAACCATTCTTAGAGAGACAACAAGAGTTATTATTTATTTGTTCTTCTTTATAATATACTATTCTACCATTCTACTTGAGGAGTCTTAGCTTACGATTTATACTTGGATAATAATCTAGTATTGTGGAGATGTATTGGATGCTTTGTCCTTTCTTTTATCCTTGAAAACCACAAAAACCTCTTGCAAATAACTTTTGGCTAAGGAAAATATTGAGTCTTGATAGGTTTATCTTCTAGGTAAGTATCTCTAATTTTGATCCTCTCTTTAATAGATATAAGTAGCATAAGTAATGGCTTTTGAATAATATTGATCTCTTCATGTATTAGGGTTTTACCTATACATAGCTTAATTAGGATTCTATTATGTATGTTTAATTTTATGTTTACTAACCTCTTTGTTATGCCACAATATTTGGTGAGCACTAGATTAGATTTTTTCTTTACTTGTTATTAGTTTAGTGAAAATGAAAACATATGACCTAGTTAGGGTTACTATGTAGTTTTACTTAATTGGAGGCTTTAGAACCCTCCCTAGTGATATTATTTTGGTAAGAGATACCATGATTAGGTCTAGCTGATCCATATTAGTCATGAAATAGATTATCTAATGTATCCCCAATCAAAAGTGTAAGTATGATATATCTTCTCTGAGCTATGATTGATTTGTAGATCTGTTGCATTTCTCATTTTATATGGAATGTAGTCTACATGTCGCTCATCTCAAAGTAATAGTTAACTATATCATGTGATAAAGATATGATAGTATATTATTATGTCATTATGTTGGATAATATATTATCATGAAAAATGCAATTATTACTCAAACATGCATGTAACATATTGAATGTGTTGGTTGATTATTTTGTCTATCAGCGTGCTGGTAAACAAAATATGTCTTACCAGCCAAAGCAAGAAGATTAGTTGTCCTAATGTGTAAGTTTATAACATCAAAAGGAGACTTCTTTCTCCTCTCATTAAGGGGAGGTTCCCTGTGGATATGCTATGTATATATATGAACAAAAAATAGTACTCAAGGGTAGGACCAGACATCCATCTCTCTTTCTTCAAAGATGATGTATATAAAACAAAGGAAGAACTCAAGAGAATGATAGACAACACTCCTCTTCTTTTAGAAGAATTGTTCAACCAACCACAAGAATACTCCTAGAAATAAAAGCAGAATATGACTGAAGTATGGTAACCAGCAAATCAAGACACAATGCAAAGTCTGCACATGAAATACTCAAGAGTGATATACAAAGAACAATGAAAGCTCAAAGTCTTTCCAAAGTTATTTACACAACAATGAAAATACAAACACACTGAAGGCAGCTATGGGGGTGCAAAGTCTCTCCACAGTTGATTCTCTAGGACACCTTCTTAAAAAATTAACTAATTCTGCTTATTAAATCAATGAAACAAATAAGATATCACAACACAAAGTCTAAAAAAGTCCCTTGTTTTCATTAACAAAATATGATAAACAAACTGAGCACAAAGTCTCAATGATGCCTCTCAATTTTGGCAGAGTTTCATAAAAATTATCAAAAGGAAGATCCCAGTTACAATAGAAGAAAATCCCTTATATAGTCTCTTCAAAGGACTTGGGAACAAATAATACATCAATTTGCATTGAAATCTATTAAGGAGACACGCTGAAACTTAGGGACACTTTTCCCATTTGATTTTATCAATGCAAGGAAATAAGTCATGCTTATTGAAAGTTGTAACTTCCAATGTTCCACCTGGCAATCTGATCTTATCTTCATCATTCCTCCTTATTCAGCTAATTGAATTAGACCCTGGATTTAATTTGTTGTTCTGCTTCTTCCCCGCATTCTACTGGTCTTGGCCTTGAGAATTGTGAATGTATTCTGTTTTGTGAATCAAAGGATCAATAGCTATTTTGTTGTCTCTAAAATTGACATTTTCATGCCCGTCACTGTGTTTCCAATAGCTAGTTGACTATGTTGAATTTGGCGTGTTGAGGCGCGTCATCGCTTGGTCTTCTTTTATCTTCCACTTGGCACTTTCCCAGACTGCACTTTGCCCCTTCGAGCCCTGAGAAATGATTCTTCAAAGTCTATCGGCCCTTCGCAAATTCTCCCTGGGCTTTTCCTCAGGTGAAATTCCCCAAGCAAAAAGTCTAGGTGAAATTCCTGTGGGTTTGGAGTCAAGTCTTTGAAAAAGTCAAAGAGTGCTTTAGTCGGTGAAGTGTCCTCTACAAGGACACTCGTCCTTCAGAAAAGTCCTCTTGGCTTTGAACCAACCCTTTGAACCTAGTCGATGAACCTTTGTTGAACTAGTTCAAAGGTTCAATGAAGTGCGACAAGCCTTTGAACCAACTGATGAAATCATTGAACCGCTTGATTGAACCCGCCTTTGAACTATTTGAAGTTGAACCGAAGGATGAACCAAATGTTGAACCTGCTATTGATTGTTTGCCAATGAAAATTCTTGCAAAAGTCTGTAGATTTTTTGAGAAGCTCTGAAAATGAGAAATCTGAATACTTAAGACAAATTTTGAAAATGGAAGATATTATTTTGGTTTGTAGAACCAAAATAATTCAAATGTTGTTCCAAAAATAACTATTATTTTTAGGAGACAACAGCTGGCTCCAGTTGGGGAACTTCTATCAATTGTAACATGAATTGGAAGGAGTAGATTCAGAATCTCCATTGTCTTCAAGTGTACCATTGGGCTTTGGAGTCATGCTTTCCAAAATTGAAAGGCAACAAGGATGAAAACAAACAAAACAAAATAGAATTTAAAACTATACAAATATACATATATACAGAGGCCATGATTTGACACTTCAAGAATTGAAGTGTTTCAAAAACTACTTTTTGGGAGACAATGAAAATAATGTTCTATTCTGGTAAACCAGCAGGAAACCATTTTGTCCCCACCAATGGTGACGAGCGAATGGAGCTCTCTATGAAGAAACTAATTTTTTACATCTTCTAGTTGACTCTTTCCTCTTCTTGTCCCATGGCAGGATGTGATCTTCAAATCAAAAATTATCACTCCTTGCTGTCTTAGTGATGGATTCCTTTGCTTGATTTTGATTTGTAGTAGCATGGTCCAACATTATAACTTGCTATTTTGCTAGTCTAGCCCAGCACATGATTGGATCTTCCAAGTCAAATTCTTGACAAACTGTCAGATTATCATCTCCTTTAATGTCAAGGAGTTTGATTTCTTCATCTTGAGCAATCTTCAATTTAGGAAACAAAAATTTAGCTCTAGCTGTGTTGTTGGTGTTGTTAACTTGAAAATTGCATGAAGGAAGAATATCTCTTTGAGGAGATATCAACACAGTCCCAACTCCATCATTGGTAGAAGAATTGCTGTCATCATCAAAAGTTGATCTCTTATCAGATTTCTCCTCATTAGAGATGAAAGATCCTTCCTTGTTTATACTGTACTCTACCAATTCTCCTAAAATATTGTTTGAATCAATTCTTGGATTGTCAGCTATAGGAATTCATCTGTAGGAACATGAGCATCTTCTATGGTAAAGAAATAATTACCATTGCCTGAAGATTCAAATAGAATTTGTGCTGTCGAGGATGATGTTTGGGTAACCACATACTTTGCTTCCTTTTTAGGAAGTAATATTTTCATCAGGCCTTGGACAGGGATCCTTGCCTCAGACAGATCCATTTTCAATTCTCCTCCCACATCCTTGCAAAAATTCTATCCAGGTAAAATACCATAAGACGCTGGGACTTTAGCCACTAATACAGTCATTTTAATCCTCTTGTCTGGAAAGGCTACAAATGCAAATTGAGCATCTTTGATCTGCCCCAACAATGGCACTTGTTTGTTCTCCATGGAGAAACATCTACCAAATGTCTTGGTCAATGTGAGACCAAGAGACTCAGCAACTTTGGTAGGCATAACATTGTCAGATGTACCTAAATCTATTATATAATTACTCAGCTTGTGGCCATTGATTAACAGGGAAACATAGAAGGGTTCTATTTTTCTAGAAGCAGCTAGAGGAGTAATAATTAGATTATTTGGACTAGGCATATTTATTAGGGAATCAGAAGTCACTTTTTTGGCCTTTTGCACTACAGGGATGGTCTGATTTTTAACGTATTGGACCAACTTATTTAGTTGATCCAGATTGGACTGCAAGTACTCAAATTTAAACATTTGTATTTTTGTCTTTTTTACATGATCAATTATGTCAGATGTCTAAATTAAACTAGGTACAGAGATAGGTACTTTAGCTTTCTAAGTTTTAGAAGGGATGGGTGATATACTAGTTTACGAATTAGAAGTAGAAGGGGAAGGCACAATAGATGTATTTACCTTTTAAGTGATTACTTGATCTTTTGGTTGAAATGGTAGAACTGATCCACACTTCACAATTGTGACTGTTGGCTATGATTGCTCTTCTATCTTTCCTTTATCAGCCTACTAGACTGATTGATTCTTAGATCTAGTAAGCACTGCATATGATCCATTTGAAGCTTCTCCTTTACTTATGGGTTTATCCTGATAATTCAGGAAACCAATGTGGGAGTCACCACCTGATTCTTCTTGACTGTCTTCAATGATATCAGCATCATTTTCTTGATATAATTCAAAATGATAAGAAAAATCTAATTCTGTCTCAAGATATCCCATTGCTAAATTAGTTGGAGGAGCTTCCAAAGCAAGTTTTCCTTGTGGAGGAGGAAGACAATTTTATTGTCCTTGGTTTCTAGCAACATTACCCTGATATGACTAATTTGGGAATGTTCTTCTGTATGTAGGAGCAGAAGACATTCCTTGAGCCATTTGCTTTTTGAGAGCAAGGAGCTCATTTGCTAATTTCTGCACCATTGGATCTGTGGTGTTTGTAGATGTAAATTCAGATGATGATGAAGCTCTATTTCTATTGGGATCTCTTCTTATTTTCCCTGCTAATATGAGATCATCTTCTACCTCAGTGGCCAAAAGTTGAGCTACCTCAAGATCTATTTGGCCAGCATGTCTCAAGAGGAAACTGACTTCTGGTAGCTGAGAATTAATGAAAAAGCATTTGAGATTCTCAGCTGTAGGTTTGGAAATCATAGGAATTCTATTTCTCAACTTGTCAAACTTAGCTATGAAGTCTCTCATAGGCTCATGTGGCTCTTTTTTCATTTGTGTAAGTTGAGTCAGAAGTGTATGTGCATCTTCTGTAGGTTTGAATATGGCTTCAAACTTATCTTTCAAAGTATTCCAATTAGTCACAGCTCGAGCCTATAAATGATAAAACCAATCTGTAGCAGGACCTTGTAGTGTTTCAACAAAAATCCTGACTGCTACATCTTCAAACTCTACCCCAATTACTCCACAAGCTATATTGAATGCTGCAATATGTTCATCAAGATGAACTTTCCCATCACCATGGAATTTTGGGAAATTCTTCCTAGAACTGCGTGGAATTTCATGTAGAGGAGGAGTAAGATTGAGAGGGCCAAAAGCATTACCCCAGGGACCTTGAACTACCATTATAGGGTGTTGAAAAGTGGGGATAAAAAATTTGGGTGGAATATTTATAGGTAGGGCTCTATTAACAACAGGAAAAGAAGCTCTGCCTTGGGTTGGTGACCCGATAAGGTCAGGAGGAAGACTCCTAGATCATTGAAGGAAAGGTGGTGGAGGAAACAGATCAAAATTGCTCTACTACACCAACTCAAACACAATGTCAAAAAAAACCTTAGATCTCTAGCTTCTTGTGTAGCATGGAGTTGCCAAATTTAAAACAAAAGAAAGGAAAAGGACTGGTCTTGCTTTAGCCTGGAGCTTGAGGCTTCAAACTGCTTGTCTTTCCCAGTGGATCTGGTTTTCACACCAGATGATGTAATGGATATGGAGGATGGAGGGAGATAGTAAGGCTATAATGATAGTGGGTAAGACCCAGATGGGAGTCACCAGACTCTATAATGGATAAGGGTAGGGACTGCTTGTTCAAGATCCCCATCAGAGTCGCCAAAAATTGTTGGTTGATTATTTTGTCTATCAATGTACTGGTAAACAAAATAGGTCTTATCAACCAAAGAAAGAAGATTAGTCATCCTAATGTGTAAGTTTATAACATCAAAAGGAGACTTCTCTCTCCTCTCATCAAGGGGATGTTCCCTGTGGATATGCTATGTATATATATGAAAATAAAATAGTACTCAAGGGTAGGACCAGACATCCATCTCTCTTTCTTTAGAGATGATGTATACAAAACAAAGGAAGAACTCAAGAGAATGACAAACAACACTCCTCTTCTTTTAGAAGAATTGTTCAACTAGCCACAAGAATACTCCTGGAAATAAAAGCAGAATATGACAAAAGTATGGTAACCAGCAAATCAAAACACAGTGCAAAGTCTGCACATGAAATACTCAAGAATGATATATGAAGAACAATGAAAGCTCAAAGTCTTTCCAAAGTTCTTTACACAGCAATGAAAATACAAACACACTGAAGGCAGCTATGGGGACGCAAAGTCTCTCCACAGTTGATTCTCCAAGACACCTTTTTGACAAATTAACTAATTCTACTTATTAAATCAATGAAACAAATAAGATATCACAACACAAAGTCTAAAAAATTCCCTTGTTTTCATTAACAAAATATGATAAATAGACTGAGCACAAAGTCTCAATGATGCCTCTCAATTTTGGCAGAGTTTTGTTCAGATTATCAAAAAGAAGATCCCAGTTATAATAGAAGAAAATCCCTTATATAGTCTCTTCAAAGGACTCGAGAAAAAATAATACATCAATCTACATTGAAATCTGTTAAGGAGACATACTGGAACTTAGGGACACTTTCCCATTTGATTTTATCAATGCAAGGAAATAAGTCACGCTTATTGAAAGTTTGTAACTTCCAATGTTCCACCTAGCAATCTGATCTTATCTTCATCATTCCTCCTTATTCGACTAATTGAATCAGACCCTGGATTTAATTTGTTGTTCTACTTGTTCCCTGCATGCTATTGGTCTCGGCCTTGAGAATTGTGAATGCATTCTATTCTGTGAATCAAAGGATCAACGACTATTTTTCTGTCTCTGAAATTGGTGTTTTCATGCCCGTCACTATGTTTCGAATGGCTAGTTGACTGTGTTGAATTTGACATGTTTGGGTGCATCATCCCTTGGTCTTCTTTTATCTTCCACTTGGCACTTTCCCAGACTGCACTTTGCCCCTTTGGGCCCTGGGAAATGATTCTTCAAAGTCTATTGGCCCTTCACAAATTCTCCCCGGGCTTTTCCTCGGGTGAAATTCCCTGGGCAAAAAGTCCTGGTGAAATTCCCGTAGGTTTGGAGTCAAGTATTTGAAAAAGTCAAAGAGTGCTTTGGTTGGTGAAGTGTCCTCTGCAAGGACACTTGTCCTTTAGAAAATTCCTCTTGGCTTTGAACCAACCCTTTGAACCTAGTCGATGAACCTTTGTTGAACCGGTTCAAAGGTTCAATGAAGCGTGCCAAGCCTTTGAACCAACTGATGAAATCATTGAACCGCTTGATTGAACCCACCTTTGAACTATTTGAAGTTGAACCAAAGGATGAACCAAATGTTAAACATGGTACTGATTGTTTGCTGATGAAAATTCTTGCAGAAGTTTGTAGATTTTTTGAGAAGCTTTGAAAATGAGAAATCTAAATACTTAAGACAAATTTTGAAAATGGAAGATATTATTTTGGTTTGTAGAACCAAAATAATTCAAATGTTGTTCCAAAAATGACTATTATTTTTAGGAGACAACAGAATGAAAGGCATACAAAGTGTTATGTATAGATATATTTAGAAATGAAGTGCATAGTAAATTAATTATCTTTGAATTATATTATGTCATTAGAGTGCATGATAAAGTCATGGAACTACTAATCAAGCTCCCCACACACATAATAAAAATGTCACACAATACCATTCAATGTTATATATTAAGGTCAAGATTTGAATACAATGGGCATTACACATATAAGGTCAAGGACCACAAATAATGGACATGTTTGAATGTCACACATATCATGAAAAATCTCATAGAGATTTTCAATCAATTTGAATACAAGGGCCAAGGGAAACACATAATAATCAAAAAATGTTAAGCCTATTATAAAAGAAAATAAAAACATTTAATTATCATAGAATATGTGAAAAAAGGTCTATTCTATATGTATTTATCAATGTAATATTTCTTAGCACAATAGCATACCCATGTAGTATAATGTAAAATATGAATGATTAGTAAGACAATTATACAATACATAGGTCAACATTATATTTTAGGTCATAGATAGATATAACCTATGATAGTTTAACCTATGATTTAGATAGCCATAATATAGGCATGGCCATTCAATAGAAGGGAGTATAACATCTAAGAATGCATGTATAATTTATGTCATGTATCACACTTAGATAACTTGTGAATATGCAATATTATAATATATATGATATAAACATATGCAAACAAGTAAAATAGTATCTCATGCCATGATCAAGTCTTGATTTTTTATTTTTTGAAAATAATTTAAATGTTTTTGTATTTTTACATTATTTGATTTTTTTCTACATTTTTAATGTTTTGGGAGGAAAATAGCCTTTGATACCATCAATATGTGGATCATAGTGTATGTTTGGATCATATAGTTAGAATTTAAATTTCCATGGATCAAAAGTTATACAAGTAGGTGTATCTAAATCTAAAAAAACATTGAGTATTATATTGTAACTATCTTCATCACTACTTATAAAATTTGTTACCATATGTGTAACTGGATAAGGTGAAAGACTTGGTGTAGTCTATTTTAGGATGGGAGAAGAATGTAATACTCATGTTTACTATGGGACACATTGAAATAACTAAGTAACTACTTTAAATATGTATTCAATGAGATTTAGATGTATTTTTTTTTAATCAATTTTAGGGTTTACGAGGCCGCTTCCACTAACATAAAAATATCATGGCCTAGCTTGCTGGGTTAAATTGTGAGCCAATCTAGGCCATCCTATTAGCCTCAGAGTTTTGACTTCTAGGGATTATCTCAATATTGAAAGCTTTAAAATCTTCTATCAAATCCCAAATCCTATGCTTATAGGATCTCATTCTCACATTTTTGGTTGCTACCTTTTCCCTAATTTGCTTTACTACTAATTCTGAATATCCTTTTACTTTTAGGTTCCTTATTCCATTTGTCTTGGCTAATAGGAGCCCATGTACTAAAGATTCATACTCAACATCATTATTAGTGCAATAAAATTGGAATCGGATAGCCCTTAAAATTTTGTCACCATTTGGAGCAGTAAGACAAATTCCTACTCCAACACCATGTTTACTTTTGGCCCCATCAAAATTTAAGGTCCAGATCTATGAATCTTGAGTAGTGGGTGCCTCTTCCCTTATAACATTTGGGATTGTCTGGTCCTCATCAAAAATGACATACGTGCCTAGAACGATAGAGTCATAGTTCTCATATGGGTCATTATGCATCATAGCCAACAACTGGCTATTTTCTTCTTCTTAATCATGGTCAGTCCAATCGCCTAGCTCTTCAACAAAAAACCTTTCTTATTTATTTAACATGGCATGATCTACTTCTAATCTTGTTGTTGGTTCATTGGTGATATGGTCTTTTGACAGTGGTTCAGATAGAATTTTCTTCTTTGAACCATATCTGGTTCTCAGGATGAGGTGAGACCAGTCAAGAGACATATACCCTCCTATTTTTTCTCTAAAGTCTTTGGATAAACATAAACAAAAAATAGGAGGTATATCTATGACAACTATATCTTGGTTGACAATTATGGTGGGACATGTGTATAATTGCAAGGGGAGTTGTTTAATTATCCCTATGGTTTGCACTATTTTGCCATCTAGCTGCATAACTACTTTTGCAAGGGGTTCATATTTTATTTTCAAAGCATCAGCTATTTGCTTTGGCATCACAGTTGTACTAGCTCTGGAATCTATCAATGCATTATGCAAGAGTTTCTTTCCAATTATCAGAGTCAAATAGAAAGGCTCTAGCTTGGATTTACTTACTTGTGCTGCATTGTTAACAAAGGCTATTGTCTGATGAGGAACTGTATCTTTGAGTCTTTCTTTTCTAGCATGTCCTTTTTGGTAATAGCACCTTTGGGCATTGCTTTCCCTTACAAAGCTTCTTGCAGTAGTGTCTTCTATTCAAGAATAGCCAAAATATCCCATATTAACACTTGTGTTGGAGTCTTCTTCAATTGATCCACCACATTGATTGGTCCTAAATACTAAGTCTTTTGGACATAAGGATACCTCATTTTTTCATGAATCTGGGTAGGAATCCCTTGATCTTGCACTAGCTAGGGTACTCCTTGTCTAACAATATCATTCCTTTGCCCTTGAGATGGAGGATTATTGACTTGGCCACTTACACTCTCAGGCTGTTCCACCATTCTCCTTTTTGATCTAGTGTAATAATCAAATTGCACCACTGGCCTTTGGGAGGTAGATGCTTCATTCAAGAAAATTTCTTCTTCATCCTCAACCCATGAGACCAAAACATGTTTCGAGGCTATTTCCTCTTCTTATTTCAAGGACATTCCTTGCATCTAAGCCACTAGAACTAAATTCTGCATATCGAGAGACTGGTGGGTTTGATTTTTACTGGTATTGGCAAAATGGCCATCCATTCTGTTCTGCTCAACCACCCTTTGTTGTAGATTACTCCTAGGGAAATATTTGGGTGTATGAGCATCGTTGCAAGGGAAACACCAAGCATTAGTATCATCCACATAATTATTCTGACCTGGAACCATCTCCCTATTTGAGTTGGGAGGGATGGTCTGTGAAGGTGTGGGAACTACAACTAATTAATTTGTTGGTTGATGGTTAGTTTGTTTCAGAGGACCCTGATATTGGTTTGGTTGGGATGAAAACCTGTTTCCTTGATAGCCTTGATAAGGGGGCTTAGGGAAAGTATTCTGCTACCTCTTTATATTAATCAGCTCATTGGAAAATGTCGTCAGGATATTCTCGATATCATCCATCTCAAATGACTGAGAAGGGACAGGGTCTTTCATGGATGATTAAGGGTAAGTGTACATAGACACACATGGGTTTACAGCTTTAAGAACTTCTTGAGGTAAGGGCAAGGAAATTTCTAGAAACATAGGCATGGGATGCCTTGGATGTAACTTTATAGCATCTATTAAATGATTATCAGCTCTGAATGCATAGTCATAAGCCACTGGCAAAGTGTGTCCTCCCAGTGACTAAATCATAACAGATATATCTAAATTTAAAGCCTTGAGATAGAATACTATGGCCATATCTAGTGGTGGTTTAGCTATAACAGGGATTCTATCCCAAGTTTTTTGGAATTTGGTGTTGAAGTCAGTCATGTCCTCCTGTGGTTCCCTTTGAATGGTGATTAACTGTTGTAACAAAGAAGACTTATCACCCTTCTCTGCAAATATTTCAAAGAATAGATCTCCCAGCTGGTCTCATGTAGAGATGGTATTTGGGGTCAAAGATTGATAGAATTCTAAAGCCTTCCCTTTGAATGAAGCTGCTAATAACCTTATGGCCACATTTTGCTGTGTGACAACATGTATGACACATACATCTGATACATCTTGAAGATGTTTTGCAGGCATTTTTGAGTCTTGCCCACTAAATTTGGGTAGAGCTTTTAGAGCATTTACTAGGATAAGATCCCAAATAGCTGGTGCTGTTGGGAGGATTAAGGGACTACCAGTGTTCCAGCTTTCATAATTTCTTGGGGGTACAGGGGCTCCCATATTTAGTATTGGTGCAAACTGGTTAGCTTTTCTCCTTGGAATTGTTACCAGAGGTGGCAAAAGAATACCTAGATTTGTAGTAGATTGTGATCTGGTGACTGGTCCATAGCTCTAACTCCTTGTAGCTCTTTGGTTCATGTGGTCTTGAAAGAAACTTCAAGACTGGTTCCATCAGGCATGCCAAAAATTGTTGATGCTTAAAATTGTGCTTGATTCTAATCAACAACAATGGGAAGTTTCAAGCTGTGAGATATTGCGGCTTGAAACAACCTCTAAATTTTAGAGAAGCTGGTCTCTTCTTTTGTATCAAGTTTTGGGGGAAAAGGGATAGGAAATTAAACAAAAACACAAATTTAAGAATTGAAACCTAACTATGGCGATGCACCTGAGAGTAATCCTGATCCTGAACTAAGCACAGTGAGACTATATGTAGGATTAATTCACATTTAAGAGAAAATAAGTGCATGATCAATGTAAAAGATTGAAACAATAGAAAAAGAGGCTCATAACAGAGGCTTCTTTCACTAAGATACAAAAAATGTCAACAAAGGCATAGAGTTCAATCTTCTTATAAGAATCTTCCAGTCACATAAGAGGTGCAGAAATCACGTACAAATATGTAGAACTTCAGACTCAAGAAAATGAGACAAAAGCAAATGACATTCTTAATCACAACTCCAAAAAATCTACAGTATAGAATACTTTTGTAAATGACACAGATAATATCAAAAAAGGCATAGAATTCAATCTTCTTAATTTGTTCAGCCACATAAAAGGCACATAAACATGCACAGTTACATCAACTTTACAACTCAATAAAATGAGACAAAAGCAAATGATACTACTTGGTCACAAACTCTAGCAAGTCTAAAACTATAGAAAGTTTTTTTTTGTTTTGAGTATTCCCTTATTTTATAGCCTTGAATGTCTCCTTCCATCATCCCCTTTTCCATGGAATTCTATTTCACCCTTAACTCACAGGGGACAAACAGACGGTGCTTTCAATGTTTGCCGGTCCCAAAAATCTACTCGGTGAACTGTTCCATCTACTAGAATTAACTCCAACTAATTTTACCTCCAGATTGATCATGCATTCCCAAATTTATGGCCCAATATTGAACTATAACTGAGCTAAAAGTGCTTGTGTGGGACCCTCTATTCTATTGAAATGGGAAAGAACACTTAGTCTATTCCCTGAAGATCTTATTTCTTAGGGAAAACTAGAGGATGACACTTGGCAACTTCTACCTGATTTATCAAAAACATGCAACACCTTCCACTTTCTCTACATCCTGCCTATAGAAATATTCAAGACACATGTTAGGCTCCTACATATGGTGACACTTGGTGGCTTCTACAAACCTTTGAAATTACACTCGAAATCCACCACAATCTTTATTTAATGAAGCTTAAAGATGATCTCTCAGAGGTTGACACGTGGCAGCTTTCACTGTTCTTGGGAAGATACATGGCATCTTCCACTACTTTAGCTAAGGATATGTGGTATATTTTTATTCACTTGGAATAGAGTATAAAGGGCTCAGAAAGTGACACTTGGTAGTCTCCGCTACTCTCTGCTACATAGCTTGTTAAAGACCTTTGCCAAAATGTAGAATGAAATGTGGGTGCTGATATGAGACACAGATGCTGACACGTGGTGCATTCTACTTAACTACTATTGGATACATGGCACATTCTATTGCCCTCCTGAAGGTTATGAAAAGTGTCTCAGATGATGCCAGTTGGCCAGCTCTATGTTTCAAAAAGTGACACTTGGTTGTTTCTTCTCGAATTTAACACTTAGGTAAAATGAAATGAGGGAAATAGAAAGGGGGGAAAGAGAACCCATGCTCAGACAATGCCACATGGAAGCCTCCACTACACTTTGATACTTAGATGGAAAATGAACCCGTGTTCTGCTCCAACTCTACTCCTTTGGCCAAGGTATGCAGGAACCAAAACTGCATTGCTTGACTGAAAATTTGAATGCAACATAGAGTGAAAATTCACTCTACAAAACCCACTGTATATCTTTGATGTAATTGTCTCTCAAGTATTGGCTACCTAGTACATGGGGTTTTCCACTATTTACACTTTTATAGGAGATTAACCTTATGAGGTTTGATAATTAACTACCTAGGTATAAATTTATCTTGTTCAAGAGGATGCTCATATGGAATTATAGAAACTATAATTACCTAATTGGCATGAATGTATTTAACACAACCATGCACTGTAGAAGGTACTAATCAAAGTGTATGTATCTAAGGTTATCCTAATAACATATCAAAAACACCTATGAAATGTATAATTGAGAAGGTAGTAACCACATGTATAAGACCCACTTATAAAGGCAAATCAATCTCAACAAGAACTTGCTATGAGGTCCCATAAAATACTCTAACTGATTTATTCAAAGGATGTAAATCATGATTTATATAGACCAAATGTGTAATCAATGTCATTGTACAAAGTTTCTCACTTGTAACATTATTAGTCATAACATTTTGTATAGGATTGTGGTCAAGGTATGCTCAAATGAATAAGGATTGAAGATCCGAGTCATCATCCCTAATCTCGCTATCATCAAAAGTAATATAATGTCTTCAAACCATAAGAGGTATATGTCACTTATAGGTACCAATAATCCCATCCAATAGGTGCTTGTAAGGAAATTACTTAGATTATTCTCAATAATAGAATTATATATTTCAAAATTAAGAGTAAAATAAGCAGATACACAATAAAAATTCATAAAAGAGAAAATAATTGAATATTATGATTGAGCCATTTTAAGTTGTAAACCTCCATAATAATGAAATAAGAATAGAATTCAAAATATGATGATAAAATACTAACCACTACCTCATATATATACTCTACTTATCCATGGTTATTCCATATGCTGACCATACTAAGAACATCAAGAAATGCAATGAACTAATATGAAGGTGTGTAAGCCACAAGTCAACAACACATATCCCTAGACACATTATAGGTTAAGGGCATAAGATGACCCTCCCCCTAAAAATAATGTTGTACTCAAAATTGAATAAAAATATGATGTTTTTATAGGAATGTTTCATCCTCCCATGTTCTATCTTCAGAATGTAGGTTCTTCCATTTGAATATATACTACTTAATGGATCTAGTTTGCAATTACTTAGTGCATGTGTGAAGGGTCTCCTCATGGTCTAAAATGACTCTGCCTTCTTCATCTAGTTCATGTAACTTGGTATGAGTGGAAGCTCTATGTAAAATTTCTTTATTCAGGTAAAATGCATAGAATACTGGATGTATGCAAGTGTTTAGGGGCAATTTTAGCTTATAAGCTACACTACCAATTTTTTTCAAGATTTGGCAAGGTCCATAATACTTAGGTGATAACTTATTATCCTTTTCCTATTGCTTCAGAGACATATGCTTATATGGATAAAAATTCACAAAGACCTAATCACCTACATCAAAATTTTGTTGAATATGATGTTGATCTACTTACTGCTTCATTTAATTATATACCATTTCTAAATTCTCTAAAAAATTTCCTAACACCTCTTATTGATGGTGAATGTGTTACTCAATAGCTCAAACCTTAGGATGCATTATCAAAACTATAGTGATGGATGGGGGTGATACTCGTACAATACCACAAAGGGAGACATCTTGGAAGAAGTGTGAAAAGAAGTGTTATACCACCCTTCAACAAGTGGCATCCAATGAACCCATTTATCCTATTTGTTAAAAACAAAGCAATGAAGATAGCCTTTGAGACATTTTTTGACTACCTTTATTTGTCTATTAGATTTAGTATGATAGGATGAGTTAGGAACCAATTGGGTACCCAAACATGCAAATAATTCATTCAAAAAATTACTAGTAAATATTGGATCTTAGTCACTTACAATGATCTTTGAAGTGCCATGAAATTTTTGAACTGTATTGAGAAAAGTAAAAGCTACTATAGTAGAAACAAATTGATGTGATAAGGAGTAAAAAATATCATATTTGAAGAGTTGATCCACAACTACCATGATAACATTTTTTACCCTCAAACCTTGGTGACCCCATAATGAAATACATGGAAACCTCTTCCCAACATTGGCTAAGGATTGATAAAGGCTGTAAAAGACTTGAGGTCTTAATTGATTCACTTTAAATTTGTTGGAATATTTTGCATTCAACCACATATTTTTAAACATCCCCTTTGAGTCTTTCCCAAAATAATTTTTTATTTATTCTATGATTTGTTTTCAAAAACCCTGAGTAACCTCCAAGTGAAGAGGCTTGAAGTTTCTAAAGAATTTTATACTTGAGGAGAGAACCCTACTAAATATTGTGAATCAAATACCTGGTAACAATGTCATTATCCCATTATCATCTTTCTTCCTCTATAAAATTTTCCTACCACATGGTCATGGTGCATAACAATGCCTCAATTGATTCATCCTGCCAAGAGAGGGCATCTGCCACCACATTATCTTTTCCTTTCTTATACACTATTTCAAAATCACAACCTAACATTTTATTCACATGTTTTCTATTATTTAAATGACAAGTATTTTTCTAAAAAATATTTGAGGCTATCATGATTAGTATTTATCTGAATGTGATGACCCATTAGATAAGGTCTCCATTGCTTCACTGAATGCATAATATATATAATCTCTTTGTCATATATTAATTTGATCCTATTTCCCCCCTTAATTTGGATACTTTTATATGGTAGTGGTCTACCTTATTGCATGAGTATATCCCCCATTCCATATCCTAATCCATGAAAATTGACAATAAAAGTTTTTTTAAAATTAGGAGTAGCCAAAATTATAGTTATACACAACCATTTTCAACTATTCAAATGCCTTAGTAGTTGAATCAATCTAGTGAAAAAATTATTTATTCAGCAAAGAGGTGAGTGGGGTTTCAATACTACCATAATGTTTGACAAACTTGTGAAAGCAATCATTTAGACCCAAAAACATGTAGAGGTTATTGAGGGTCTTGGTAACCTACCACTCCATCATCGATTGGATTTTATTTGGACCAAATTTCACTCATTCATGTGAAAAAATATGACCCAATTACTCTATCTCTTGGACACCAAAAATAAATTTAGAAGATTTAACATGAAGCTAATGTTGTTACATAACTAAAATCACTATTTTCACATGCTACAAATGGTCTTGCAATTTTTTTTTGTATCTAAGGATATTATCAAAAAAACACATACATAATTGATCAAAAATGGCCTAAAAATAATATTCATCAAACTTTGAAATGCATATGGTGTACTTGTGAGACCAAAAGACATGACCATAAATTCATAATGACCTTCATGAGTTTTGAAAGTAATTTTAGGTATGTCCTCATCGTGGATGCAAATATGATGATATCTAGAGAAAATATCTAACTTGGTAAAATAAATAGCATCATGCAATTGATTTAGAAAGTCATCAATTACTAAAATAGTAAACTTATCTTTGATGGTGTGTTTGTTGAGTCATCTATAGTCTAGGCACATCCTCCAACTATCATCCTTATTTTACACCATGACCACTAAGGAGGAATATTCACTTTAACCATGATGGATGATTCCTTCCTCCAAAATCTCTTATACCATATTTTTAAGTTCATTTTTTTGGGCTTAAGGATACCTGTAGGGTCTAATATTGGGTGGTTTACTCCCTAGAATGTGTCTAATGGCATGATCATGTACATGACTTAGAGGAAGTATTTTTTAGCATGTCACCAAAAACAACATAATGATCATCCAACATCTTTTATAAATCAAAATGTGTAGACTCCTTGGTTGGTTGAACCTCCATGGAAAATAATCATGCCACAAAACCTTTCACACCTTTTATGATAATATTTGTCATCTTGTGGGAACTAACCAATTGTGGAGATTTATCTTATAATCCATGTAGTCTGAAAGTCCTTATTAATGGAATCTCATGAACAATTCTCAAAAATTCATCTTAATAGTGCCCAAAGTGGTGAACCAATCTACTCTCAAAACAATGTCAACTCCTCCCATAGGAATATAAAACATAGGGGAATCTAAAAAATAGTCTCCCATATCAAGCTTAATATTATGTAATTTTCTATAATAGTTGATGGTTAATCATGACCTAAAAGTTTAGATTTGGGTAAATGAAACAATTCAAATGAGCAACCAACTTAATATTGATAAAGTTATGTGTACTCCTAGAGTTGATTAACATAGTCACATTCTATTTATTTAAGAATCCCACCACCTTATATTTTTGAGAGTAATAATGCCTAAAAGTGTATTATAGAAAATAGTAAGTTGAGAATATTCAGATTCATCCTCAGGTTCTTCTATCCCTTCCCCTAAAGTCTCCTCATTTTCTTCCTCCTCAGTGGCATTGTTAATGTAAAATAGATTCCTTTTAGCACATTGATGCCCTTTGATCCATTTTCTATTGCTTATGAAAAAAAACATTTTTCACTCTTTTATTACACTTGATGAGGTTTTAATCTAGTAGGCTAATAAAATGGTGTTAGGAAAGTGTGTTTGGGAAATGTCTTCATCTGATTATCTCTTTTTACTCAACAATGCATGCCCTTGGTATGTCATCAGATATAGTATTGGGATGAAACATGTAAACATCTAATGGTATATTTGATCCCACCAAAAAATAGGTTAGGAAATTTTTTGTCAATGATGTCTACCACACGTAAGGAGAGATTATGGAATTGATGAATGTAGTCCTTAATATTCTTGATTTGGCACATCTTGGATAGATGATTGAAGTAGTTTTTAGAGAAATTATTATGTTAGTAGAGCTAAAAATCCTCATAAAATATCAACCATTAAATTGAGACACCCTTCTTTTTCTTTTGAGCACACAACCAAATGTAACAAAGTGTTACACCAAAACCTTGAGGTGTTATGAAATATTCCCATCAAGATCATAACATCCTATGAAGCTTTCAAAGCCCAAAATCTAGGCTATATTTTTCCCATAGAATAGGATCTCTAATGTGTATGATCCCCATACAAACACTACATATGCTAGCATATCCACCCACTCTACAACTTAGACCTAAGTGGAGGCTCTAATATAAAATGAATGGCTCAGGTTCCAGATATAAAGGCCATAACTAATTTTTATGAACATGGATTATAATGTAGATAAAATATATTTTTAATTTGAGTGAGCCAATTGAGTGGATCATTAATATAAAAATTGTGTAGGTTAACTTCTGGGAACATCATCTTATGTCCAAAATTGGTGTTGGTATTGTTTGAAGTAGGAGAATTAAACTGAAGTGGTGAATGATTATTTTGTAGTGGTTAAGCTGATAAGTTGGATAATTACCTAGATATTTGTTATAATTGATCATTCATGCTATCGAATTCCCATCTCAAACCTATAATGTGCCCTTGAACCATATCAAAATCATCTTTTTTCACCATGCCCTACAATTCTGACTTAAGTTGTTGAACTAACTTTGAAATAAATGGATCAAAATTTTTAGATTTCATGTCATCCTTGTGAGGATTTTTTGGAGTTTATTAAACTTTCCCATGTTTTTGAGTTTTTGGACCAACCATACACAAACATTAGGAGGGTTTTATCACTAAAAACATGTTAAGGTGGAATACACTATTGTGATCATCTAACTGAGATGAATCCAACTATTGCTATTATGCAAAATGGTGAAAATTTTCAACCCATAAAAGTGTACCTTTAGAATATACCTTTAGAATAATATAATAGAGATGAATCTAATTAATAATAGTTTTCACAAGGTAAAATAATTTACAAACAAAATTGTGGTGATGAAAAAATCAATTCCTCCTAGATCAGATGTTATGTTTTTTGGCCTTCTAGTGCTCAGGATACTAGATCCAAAAAAAATGTCTGTTCTATAAAAACTTACCCAAATCAAATCTCTAATACCACTTGTAAATAAATTACTTATATGATTTGTAATAATATAATTATATATGCTAGAATTAAGAGTAGAATACTTGAATATTATGACTGAGCTACTTCAAGGGGGAAACCTCCAAATTAATAGAATAAGAATAGAGTTAAAAATATGATGATAAAAGACTAACCATTAAATCTTATATATACTCTAATTAGCCATGGTTATTACATAGGCCAACCATACTAAGAACATTGAGAAATACAACAACCTAATATAAAGGTGTGTAAGCCACAAGTTGGCCATACATATCCCTAGATGCACTATAGGTTAAGGTCATATTAGTGCTCATAATGAAATGGAGAAATATTATGAACTTGATTCCTTTAGATGATCATCAAATGTAAATTTTTGGCCATAAATAAAGTATTAGATCTTATTCTTTAAGGTAAAACATCTATTCTTAGAATGCCCAGGGCCTTGGTGATAATCATAGTAATAATTTTTAGCATACCCTTTGGATATAGGCCTAATCATATCAACCTTTATAGGATGAGGGAGAGATACATGACACTCTACAAGTCACAAGAGTAATGAATCTAGAGACTTATGTAAGAATGAAAATTATCTTTATGGTGCCCTAGATAACAAAAGTTGATTAGGTGGTTATGACACCAAGATAACCTAGGTGGGTGTTTCTTTTTTAGGTTCAAGAGATTTGACATTATAATTTGGTTTTATAGTAAACTTGGTATTATATGTAGATGTATTCAATGTATTTATGCCATAAGTTTCTTCAGTGAGATAATTTTTATTTCATGATCATGAGTAATATGGCATAAGTTATTAAAAAGATTTGAACTGTTTGATTACAATGGCCTCATGTAAAGAAGCAAGCAAACTTTACTTTAAAATATCTTGAAGATATTTATCTTCTATATGATTGGTCATTTTATCCAACATAGTAATTTACCTCAAGACATACTCATTAATAGGTTCATTAATTTTTTTTTTATCTTTGTAATTTGGGCATAGGAAACCTTTTCAATAATGTTAATAGGGAAGTGGGCCAAAAATTATCTTGCAAGAGCTTTAAATGTCTTTACTAATTGAAGAGGTAAATAATAGAACCACCTAAAATTATAATCTTTGAGGCTCTTTGGAAAAAATATGGTCAAAATTTTATCATTGGAGACATAATCAAGGCATTGCACATAAAAGGATTGAATATATTGTTGAAGATCACCTTTGCCATCATAAAATGTGAACTGTGAAAAAAATTTGTTTGCTAAGAGGTGTAAATATATATTGGGTGAAATAGGGTTATGCAACAATATTGTGAATAAATATCATAAGGAGACATTAAAGCCCATTTTTCAATATTTGTGGCCTTGTCATCCAAGGTATTTATAACTCAAGAAGAGTTTACACTGTAGATCCATTGGGATTTATATTATGAGGTTGAGTAGTCACCAAAGGTGATGTAAATATATTTTTATTAGAAATAAGAATTGAAATTGACATTTGAGTTGAATCATTTATTAGCCCCATCTAGATGAAGCAATAACGTTTTGATCCTGGGGTAATAAAGATCTAAAAACATAACCCATGCCCCTACTAGATGTAGGAATAAATGAAGTATCTATGGGAGTGATGTTTCATTTATGTCTTTTAATTTATTATTTTATTTTTTTTGAAATCTCATCAAGGTCCTCAATATTTTGATAAATATGTTCATGAAACACTACAATGGCTTGCACTCTTCTTAGTATATTTTCTCATGTTCATTATTTTAATTAGATTCATGGTTTTCATTTTCAGAATTATTTTCTATGCCAACCTCATCAATATGTTGTTAGTTTTAGAATTGGTATCATCATAATCCATAATATTAAGTCCTTCATTAGTTTTGGACATCTTATGTGGTATAAGGGGAAGCTCAATGTGTTCAATAGGCACACTAACTAATTTAGGGCTATGCCTAGGTTGCATATAAAATAATATAATTAAGAATTAAAAAATCACATTAATCTAAAATCTTATCTAGTTAAAAACTCTAGGAATCAATAAAAATTTCATTCACATGAATCATGTTCACCAAATGTTTAACCCTAAAATATAGATATGGACAATCTAGGGTTGAATGGGTAAAAATAGCCTAGAACACAAGGATGGAAGAATTTATATAAATTAGGCCAATTAATTATAAAACTTATATAAAAATGTATTGAATTTATTATGTTTTGATATGCTAAAGATAAAAAGTACAACTATGATATATATTAAAATGATAATGAACACAAGATACTTACCTATTTCTATGTTAATACAGATTTAGATCTGGAATAGGTAGATAGTAGATTGGATCTATATTTTGGATCAGTTACCTGATTTTGGAAATTATACATCTATATCCATGATTAATTATGTTGACCTAGGATATTTACATCAATGCTACTATTTAACTCAAATGTAGGTATCCATTATATAATACCTATTGAAAATAGATGCAACCATCTATATACTTCTAGGTTCTATGTCACATTCACTTTGATGCATTCAAACCTAAGCCATGGATTGTCAACCTTTGTCAAATAAGAAAACCCTAGTTATTCATCTTCATAGTGGCTATGAAAAAAATGGGTTAGTGGTCACATGGTTTCAAGTTACCCCAAATACCACTCTACCAATGAGATCTACCTATATAAATAATAATCTTAAGATGGCCTCAAAATTATTTAGTTCTCCTTTATGTGTTGAATTGTGTGTAAATCATTAAATGTGTGATAATAAAGTAAAATAGTGACCTAGCTTATAACTTGTCAAATGTGGCTCATAAAATATCCTTCAGTACTATAAACATGTAGATGTGTTTTTCCTATGTGTGATGTGGATATAGGAGAAAATAGGAAAGATTTGATCAGTTGAGTACTTGATTGAATAATTTTGATAGGTTGATTGATTGAATGATTTTGATAGTTTGCTTTGTGAGTAGGTAATAAGTTGTTAGGTATATGCTAGGTGAGGAATGAATTAGGATTGATATTATATTTATACCAGTCTATTTGGATAATATATCACATAAAATAACTTAGTACAACTATAGGAATATGTTTCATTTGAAAATTAGCACTTGCATAATAATAGGCCACTTGCATCGATGTAGGCATTTGACTAGGATGCAAGTGTCTGGGTAGATGGAAAATAGGTTTAGGTCTAGAAATTATAGAGATGGAAGATAACTAGGCCTAAAACATTCTAGGAAAGATAATAGTCTTGGGTTGTCAAAATTACATTGATCAAATAAGAGATAAAAATTTTGGCACAAAGAGATGGTGTATGTGAATCCTTTCATAGTGAGAAAGGTCTAGAAGCTCAAGGTATATCCATGATATGCATTTTACAAATGTAAAATATTGAGGTTATATATATTTTAAAAATAGTGTCTACACAACCTTGGGACATTACAATCAATGATATTGTTTTTTTATGATGATACTATCTAATACAAAATATGTGTTAGATTATGATGCAATTGGACTCACTATTATGGGTTTTATATGACCTTTATACTAATGTATTTAATCTCAAACATGGGTTATATATTTTTGATTATGGATCAAACCCTGGATCAATCTTAACTCAAATGATCTTTTATCAATGAGTGTTGCCTACATAGCCAATACTTAAAGGAGGAACTTAGACTTATGTATTTATGCCATATGTGTGGAGTGTGTGTGAAAAATGGTGTGATATAATATATGTAGATACACATAATGATATATATTGTAAATTTGGATGTTTTAGACATTTTGTATGATTATACCGATAATTGATATGAAAATAGGGAGGAATAGGGTAATAAAACTCAGTTGTGTAATTGATTAAATGAGAGTGAATATGTGTTTACTTGTTATTTGTTAGATATTAATGATAATGTTTATAACTGTATCTATGCCACACATTTTAAAAATACCTCACTATAGATAATAAAAATATGCTAACCCATAAGTTTTGATTAATTTTTAATTTAAATGAATTTTTAGAACTAGATAATATATAAGGATCTAGAGACTAGCATTGATGTGATAGTCCCTCTATGTCTAGCATTGTCTATAATGATATAAAATACTTAAGGATATGAAACTAATAATGAAGGATGTACATCAAGTTTTAATTTTTTTTTTATAGTATAAGATATATGTATTATCATAATAATAAGGGTAAGACTATAAGCTAAAAAATTAGGCGTAATGAGATTATGAATGCAAGCATTTAGGTAATGGGAAGGTTTAAAATTGAAGGGTAGAGACCTGATTGGTATTAATAAAATTTAAAAGAATTTGATACTAAAAATATTCAATTTTAGTATCTACATACCCACTAATGTATAAGGATGAAATTACTAGGTTAAAGGAAAAAAATGTGTACCATGGTGTATAAAACATGCCTTGCCTTTTCTTGATCCCACTTTGATTTTTTTGCTAGTGTATGGCTTGTAACCAAGAGCATGTTATAGTGTAAATAAATTCATACAATATAAAAATTTAAATAAAGTAAGTGCTTGAAATGGAAGTGAGCATGGAAGGAGTTCCCATGTGTGTTAATGTAATCATGTTGTCCCTTTATACATTATTTTGGTAAAGATGATTCCTTATCATGTATCAAAACTAAGAGAGTTTTATAACTAAGCTTTGAATATTTTAAGAGGGATAGTTGAAGTTATTATGCTCCCATTTTGTTATAAGGATGAGTTGTGACATAACCATTGAGATCACTAAATATTAATCGCATATGTGCTAGTATGAATTTATAATATGGTAATGGTTAGTGATCTAATAAAATCATCTTATAAATATGGTGAGGTTTAGTAATTTAGTGAAACCAAGCTATAAATATGGTAAGGTTTAATGATTTAATAAATTCAACCTATAAAGTGAACTAACTTCTGTAAATAGAAAAGGTTTGAAAAAACTACTTCTTAGCGTAAAATGGTGCTTCTAGTGATAATCATTTATAGATATAATTGGTAAATTTGATTTTTTGTGCATTTTAATGGATTATACACCTCTAACATGTCTCAAGTTGAGGTATCTATCATAAATTTGAAAAACTCTATTTCAAATCTTGTGTAAAATCATTGTAATGTATAGGATTATGACCTAAGCATATATTTGAATCATGTAATTATACTGGAGATTGTGAAAGTGTGAAGGTAATGTCTTTATGACATTTTAGGGCATAAATATGGAGATATTGATAAATAAGTGTGGATTTTATGTATTTATATCATACCCCCACTAAAATATATATACTATGTAAATGTGGGGGTTATGCTTTTATGACATGATCCCACTAATATGCCCCTCTTTTGAGGTGTGGAAAAGAGAATCTGGTAGTTACCTTACCTAAAAAGGGATAATATCACCATATCATCTATTTTGAATCATGTATAATATACAAGTAACATGTATACATAGATATATTAATGAAACATGAAATATGTGATCGCATCAAACCCTAAGATGCATGATATAGATCATGACAATGTCTAAAAAGTAATAATACAAGTTCAAAAAATAAAAAAAGCACACAAAAAAGAGAACTCAATGTAATTAAAAATAATTGTCCAAGGAGACATCATAAAAGGGTCATGTTAAAATTTCTCACATTCAAAAGGAAATGGCATATTCAAATGTCCAAACAACATACATTGGTATAGGGGCCAACATGTAAGGAATATATTCAAATGTTACACAGGAAAGGTAATATAAATCAATGAAAAAAACTCAAAGAAGTGACATTGTGAATAAATTAAGTATAATAAACAAATATAAGCATATCATACTAATCCCTGCATATGTGTGCTAGTAAATAAAATCATGTAACATAGCATATCAAAAACACTGTGAAAAATGTAATCATGAGCATAGACATGTGTAATGATTATTATATAAGCTCACCATGATAATGTATAAATGATAATTATGTAACTTTTATCAATCATTTTCAAGAAGTAAGTGCCCCCAACATAATTTATACTGTGGGAAGATGAAAGGTCTAACATCTATATGTGCATGTATCAGTATCTAGTGTATGTTTGCATCACACTCAAGTATGTGTGAAATAGATGTGTATCTAGAAAATAAATGTGATGATATATACTAACATAAATTAAAAAACATATATGCTAGAGATCCAGTAAACATTATAGAATTGAATATTTTTATATTTTTGAATGTATTTTAATGTATTTTTCTTTTCTTGATTAATTATTTTTGAATTTTGAATTCGTAAGTACCGAGGAGCTCATCAAGGGGGTGCCTCTGTGAATTCCCTATATCATGTGTGGCATATTCATATTTTCACAATCAATATCATCAGGATCATACCAGTCCTTTGTATTATTAGGATCATAATCATTGATGTAATAATTATCATAGGAGACATACAACTTCTTAGGTTGTTTTTAAACATGTGATAGATCATTTGGATCATTTATGTATGCAAAACCCATTAAATCATAGATTGGAGTTTCCTTATTAAAAGTTTGTGTTTATTAAGTATGTTCATAATTTTCAAAATGTTGCATATCATTATGGACTAGAGAAGAGTCATGTATCTTTGATTGAACACTAGGAAAAGATATAATTTGTGCTTTGAATTCTTTATCTCTTTGTAACATATCTTTCTATAGCCTTTATTTTTAATCTTTTCTTGATCTATTTGTGCCTTCTAAATCTTTTATTGCTCCAATTTTTACATTTGTAACTATTTTTGCTCTAAATTATCCTTTGGTACCCACACTTGTTCATTTTAAATTTGTGTTTTAGTAGAGGTACACGTAATGTGAGTGGGTTATTTTATTGATGTATATATTAAAGGATCATCACTATAAATTGTATTTTGTATGTTGTGCTTCAAATCTAAACAATTTTTTTTATGATTCCCATTCATTCGATGATATGTGTTTTATTATTTTAGTAAATTAGGTGTTTAATTTCTAATTAATAAAACTCTAAAATATGGGGAGAATTTTGGTTTTATGTAGCAAAATATAGGTTTATGCTAATTTGATCAACTTAACTTACATAGGAAGGAGAAGATAAAGAAAAAATAACTTAGCTAGTTTTATACTAAAACTAATGATTCTAAATCTAGAATTGGAGGAGTAAGACTGGGATAGTGTCTAAATTTTGAATCTAGTCTCTATTTTTTTATTGGATAGGAGTGCCAAAAATAAGACACCCTAGTGTTTGATGTTATATTCCTTTCCTAGTTATGTTGTCATAAGGCTAAAATCTTTCTGGGTTATTTTCATCTACTCAGTATGAACTTGTGTACCAAATTTTATAACTTTTAAGTCACTAGATCTCATTTTAGGTATATTTCAATCTCTAGTACCTATATTAGTCTACATACATGGAAACAACAAAGAAAATCAAATAATAAGGTGGAAAAATTGGGTTAGGGGAAGAATGATTGCACAATCAAGAAACCATGTTGTTTTGACTATTGCCTAAATTAACCCTCAAGATAAGGGTCTTAGATCTAATGTAGTTTTCCCTTAGGGAACGTGCATAATCAAAGTCCATGATTGATGCAAGAATGAATTTCACCTAGGCCCTTCCTTGATCAAGCATGTAAATCTATAAATGATGCAAAAAATTTGAGTTATACTATTGATTGATTTTATTATGTCTAATGTACTGAAATAGTAAGTGCTAGATATAAAATGCCTTGTGTAGTCCTTTATATAAGAGACTCATTATTTATAATTTAGGAGCTTTATTTTAATTTAGCCAACATTGGGCAAGTTAAAACCAAAGTAAAGAAAATGGTTAAGACTCATCCTATGGAAGAAACTAACCGTTAGGACCAAAATTGTACTTAGACAATAGTGCTATAAACTAGACACCCTAGGTTTCAACATTGTAGCCCTATTTGGGCACTATTTCTAAGGGGTATAAGACTTAGGGGGATGGGTATGGGTCTAAAAGAGGTGCTTGGGCTTGAAAGTGTTAAGTTTGAAAAGCTATTGGTGATCAGGGATAAGAAAAATGATGTCGAGGGGATACAATAAGACCAATACAAGTAGGATAAAAGGACATGGATAAATGTGAATAAAAGCTCATATTCTCTAGTTAGAGTCTCCTATGAAAATGCTGTGAAAAGACATAATATGTGTGTTTGCTTAACCAATTTAGGGTGTATACATTTTCCCCCATTTTAATCTAGTGATGCAATAAAATGAAGTACTAGAGTAAAAAAAAAGATGTGTACCTGAACTTACTTGTGTGAAGATAAGTGTGCTAAGGAAAAGGGACCAACTTCCTATCTAGGGAAGTGTATGAAGAAATGAAATAGTGCTTAGAGAAAGAAGGAATCCATGTAATGGATGCCCCACATACTAAATCTAAATAGTTATTAGAGAAAGAAGGAATCCATGTAATAGATTCCCCTTGTACTGAGTTTGAATAGTGCTTAGAAAAAGAAGGAACCCTTATAATAGATGCCCCTATACTCAATTTGAATAGTGGTTAAAGAAAGAAGGAACCCTTATAATAGATTCCCATTATAATAAATTTGAATAATCTAAATTGGATTTGAGAAGTGTTCGGAGGTCCAAAACTAATGCCTATCCTCTATCCCACAAAAACTCCTAAGTCTAATTATGAGTAATACTATGAACCAATGCTACAAATGATCGTACGATCTAACCTAGTGACAACTTGAGTAAATCATGGGTGTAAATTGAAAATTTTGGTAAATGTGTGAGAAGAAGATGATATAACCTACCATCCTAATCTATATAATCTTAGAAGATGAAGCATATGGACATCTATGCCATGCCCACAAATCTAGTATGTGAGTGATACATCTAGATAATCTAGAAATATATATAACCACATGTGATATGATATATCATGTCATGTCCCATGTACAAAACTAGAGATCAAAATAATATTCTCTATACTATACCTATAATCTGCTATCTGGTTTATATCTATGTCATGCTATATGAAGCTATATGTATGAGGCATGTAGTAATGTATATGCCCCCAAATATAGTATCTAGATAGTCTATATATCTGTAAACTAAAGGTGTATCCCTCTAAATGTTTTGAGTAATTCTACGTGATCTAATGTAATATGAGCCACTATATAATATCGAGAAATCTAAGCTAAGTAATGCTAAGTGACCCATGTAATTTGAACCACTATATAATCTCAACCAATCTAAGCTAAGTAGTGATAAGTGACCTATGTACTCTAGTATCTGGATATTATATATATCTATAAAATGAAGGTGTATCTCTCTAAATGTTTTGAGTAATGCTGAGTGACCTAATGTAATCTAAACTACTATATAATCTCGACCAATCTAAACTAAGTAATGCTAAGTGACCCATGTAATTTGAACCGTTGTATAATCTTGAACAATCTAAGATAAGTAGTGATAAGTGAACCATGTAATTTTAACCACTCTATGATCTTGACTAATCTAAGTTGAGTGATGTAGATAATTTGAATACTGGAGGTTTGAAAACCATGTTGAGTGACCCATGTGGTCTGAATCACTGTATGTTTTGATTGATCTAAGTTGAATATGATAATTTGACTATTAGAGGTGTGAGAACCATGGTGTATCCATATTTGAGAGTGGATAGGTGTGTTAGATAAGTGTAGAAATAAGAACAATAGGAATGATGCCCCACTTTTAGGGAGAGGGATGAAATTTGTGATAGAGGAGGTTAAACAAAAAGTGATGACTAGTGGTGGAATGCATAAGAACTAGGTTGGTATAGTTTAAATTGATTGAGAGTCTATTGTTAAATTTATAAAATTTCATTACTAATAATTATAGGTATATTTGATTTATTATTTGAATAAGCTAGGTTGCTTGGATGTTTTGAATGAATATTGATTGGTGAGGACCAAGTTGTATGTCTAGGTATAAGAGAGGTATATATATGTGTGTGTCATGGTAGTCAAATGAAATAATAAGAGAGAAAGGTCTTTTTCATGTCTAAGGTGTCATTGGCATGATTTTGATGAATAAAATTGTTTGTTAAATAGAGATATGGAGCTAGAGTTATGAGCGAAATAGTGTTTGGATTTTGATATAAGAATTTGGATGGACTTTGGGTTCATTTGTGTAGTTACTAGTTTGAGACATTATTTCTTTGAAGTTTAAGATGCCTAAGACATAAAAACCTTCTATGACCCATTTTGAGTGGTTGGTAGCCCATATTGAGGCTGACAGGGAGATTAGCCTAGTAAGGAAGTTAGTCAATTGATTTTTGCCTATTTAGAAGCCAATTTGGTTATTTTAAAGTTATTTTAGGTGGTCTAAAAGAAGTTTGACTAGTTTAAGTGCTCCTATCCTAGGGTCAATGCTATTGTCTAGGATGTAGCACTGCTATCTAAGTTTTATCATTGTTGTCTAGTGCTAGTGTCCTTTTACAATGTTGTTGTCCATTGTGAAGGATATTCTAAGATTTTGATTTGCTATATGTTGTTTGTATAGCTTAGTTGTTTACTTGGCATACTTTTTTGATGTATATGTTGATTTTTGGTGTTTTTGTACTATGAGGTACAAATGAGAGACTTCCATAGAGGTTTGTTGATGGATACACTAAGGATGTTACCATTGTCTATTTATGAGCATGTTGTTATAGATAGGGCTAGATTAGATCATGCTTGTGACCTGGGTATAATGTAGTGGGATAAATACATGATCACCACCTTATGTGAGAGGTGGAATGTTGATACCTATACATTCTAGCTTCCCACTAGAGAGATTATTATTGCTCTAGAGGATATATACCATATTCTACATTTATTGATTAGTGGGCAATGGGTGACTTTACAGGATGACATAAGTGCAGCTACTAATGATCGTGCATCAAGATAATTTTCAAGGGTGCCCATAGGAGTACATCATTGAGGTAGTGGTAGTGATGTGCTCTTGTTAGTGATTGTTCAATTAAGTGTTTTGCATTTGTAAAATATGTTAGCTATATTATTGGCTTCATTTGTTGTAATGGATGGTAGTGGAGTGTCTATTTCTTATAGGATGCATAGGGTGGTTCATATTATTGAGATGTATGGTATTATGTTCTCATGGGGTAAGACTATGCTTTACCACTTATATAAAGACTTATATAGATTTACTCAAGATGCATTCAGTGATGGTATGGGTGCAGCAACTTTGTTACATTGCTAGGCATATGAGCACATAATAATTATGCAATCTATTGGATTACAAGGGTTGAGTTGGGCATATCCATAGCCATTTGGTGAGAGATGGAAAAGAGAGTTAGCTATCAGATCTCCTAAGATAGATAACTATAAGAGGATGATACATATATTGGTGGCCTAGGATATCATATGGTGGCCCTATAGAGGATTCCATAGATGGCCTAAGGAAGGAGAGTAGCTATGATATATGAGCGTCAGTTATTGGTTACATGATCACTAGATTGGAGTTTATGAGCACTTTTAGTATGAGCATGTGACTAGGTAGTTTGGAGTTTGACAAGTTGTTCCTCTTATAACATGGGTATGGTTGAGGAGTGCACAAGCACCAGTAAGATCCAAGGCTCATGAAAGATTGATTGATGCTAAGTTGGCACTATTTCCTATGGATGCATGAAATGTTGTTATAGATATTACTGATGTGGATGATGTGTGATGTATTAAGGGATAAACTGCATGGTGGGTAAGGTAGTAGTGGGATCCATTATATCCTATGGATGGAGTGGATGTTTTAGAATATGAGGATTTGGAGCTTATATAGATGATAGGAGCTAATTAGTGATTGTATTTTATGTTTGTGCTTTAGTTTGGATTTGAAATTATATATCTAATGTAGTGTTTTACTTATTATGTGTGTAAGTGGTGTGGGAGGTGCATAGGATGGGGTACTTACTAGGGTAGGGAGGGGAGATGATGAGTTATAAGAGACCATCATTATGTTGACACTTCATGAGTTGACACAACATGTTCCTGATGATGTCATAGAGGAAGGGTTAATAGAGAGAGTGACATTTATAGATAGTGTGTATGTTTATTTGTTTGATTAGGATGTTATAGATATAGCTACATGTGTTAGGGTAGTGAGGCAGAGGGATGAGCTTAGAGATGATCTAGATAGATGTAGGATGCCTCCACTTGATTGTGGCATAGTGATCACAAAGATTGTAGATGACTATATGGATATTTAGTGGTGATGTTCAGATTTGCATGAGGAGCATGGTCAATTGTTGGAGTGGGACAGTCAGTGCAAGAGGCATTCAAGAGATTGAGGAGGTGTAGGGTCATTGAGTGATAGACAAAAGTATGGTACTAGTACTGGAGGAGAGAGTGAGACCAAGAGTGAGGGCATGACCCCTATTCATTATTGATTATATCTAGACATCATGTATATATTTTGAAAACATTGTAATATACATACATACATACATACATATATGTATGTATGTATGTATGTATGTATATATATAATGTATATATATGTATGTATGTGTGTGTGTGTGTGTGTGTGTGTGTGTGTGTGTGTGTGTGTGTGTGTGTGTGTGTGTGTGTGTATATATATATATATATAGAATGTATACATATGTATGTATGTATGTGTGTGTGTATGTAGACACACACACACACACACACACACACACACACACACACACACACACACACACATATATATATGTATATATGTATGTATGTATATATATATGTATGTATGTATGATTGTAAGTGGTTTGATTTAGTATTGATTTTGATTTTTCATATGCTTAGTGAATTGTACTTGGGATATGGGATTTGATGCTTTGATATGTTGTGATGCTAGGCTTATTGATTTTGAATTGTAAGTCTATATCAACAAAAAATTGTTTATTTGGGGTAATTGGTAAACTTATTTGTATGAATTGTATTTGGTATTTGAGATTGATAAAGTAATTGGATAAATTTGAGTAGGATTTGAATATTTTTTATTTGGTTTGATTTGTAAAATAATTGTATAAGCTTGATTTGGTAATATTTGTACTTTGATAGTCTAGTTTTTGGCTAGGGATGGCTACTTAGAATTTGGAATGTTAGTTGTTAGAAAGAGGGGAAAGTAAGATATAACTGTGTGTATTACATTCCCAAGAGTGGCTCAAGAATAGAAAGGTTAGCTAGAACTTTGGATCCATCATTGACATGCTTAGTGACTCTATGAACTAATGCTAAAATGAATGTATATTGTATCACACTGTGTTATATCACTATCTGAACCTTATCAGCCACATTAATAAGTGCCCATAATGTTCATGCTATGTAGGAATGTGATATATAGTTGATACTATTTGCTATGAAGAAAGCTCATCTATCTATAACTAAATACCCTATGTCCTCTGCTATGATGTATATAAATGTGCAATATGTTGAGATGGAGCTAAAACCTATGTTGAGGGCTCATTTAATGTTAATTGTAATGGATTTTTACATGATATAGGACCCTAAAAACTTAGATGTAATGAATATCTCTCTAAAGTATTACTCTATAATGTGGTTTCAACTAGTCTTAATCATAGTGGATTGCTACGTGAGATGGGACCCTGAAAACTTGATTGTAATGGATATCTCTCTAGAATAAAACTCTATTGTGGTGCCTGTGACTCTGTTGGATATGTATATAGAATTACATTGTGTATACCATAGACTACACTGCTATATGTGGGTTGCTTATGTTGTACAAGTTTCCAAACTTTATAAATAGTTATAGGAGATCTCTTGTGAGATTCTATCCTAAAATTTGTATTATGTTCATGATGAGTGACCAATGATTCCTGTAAACAAATGTCTTAAAATAACTCAGTCATGGAGTAATGAGCTCTAGGGTTCTATGATGGAGGAGATCTCTATGCCCCCTATGTGAATTCTATAATACCATTATTAGCACATCTAGTAATGCAATCTCTGAGTCTAAAATAGTCATTATCTTTGTGTCCACGAATATGATGATAATTACAAAAATGTTGATGTGGTTATCTATGTAAGAGATGTGGATCTCGTCAGTGAATATAAGGTAATGTGATTAACCTCCTATCTAATACTATTGATAATATGATAGATGGGCTATCCCTCTATGAATTAAATTATAGTGGCATTTTTTGTTGTTGTTCTCTGTAGTGCATATTATAGGTTGTGTTCTAAAAACTTGCTCTTTGTTCTTGACTAGTTGCTTTTCTAGGTATGGTCTCCTATCTCGTTCAGGACATGGTGGATACTGAGTGGTAGGAGCTATATCTAAATATTCTACTATGAAGTCTAGAGTGATTCAATCAATTGAATTTGCCTCAATTAATCACAATTTATATTCCAATGCTAGAACTCTGTAACACAAATTTATAAAAAAAGGCTTTGTCTGATATAATAGATGATCGAGGAGAGGTTGGTGAAGGCCCTTAATGAAGATATGTTGAATCTCTAGATATGTTGGTTTATATATCAGTCTTAAAAAATGAGCTTTAAATCTTAAGATATACGTGTTGACTGGATCTAAAGAATTATGATGTAGTGTGGCAAGTTTCTCATATGTAACACAAAGGCCCATGTTTATGATGTAGTTTCTAAGAAATGCCTCCTCTAAGTCATCATATATGTACAATGAACTGATAGGGAGTGGATGAAAGAACTAATTTAGTGTTTCCCCCACTAATGTCTAATGAAACAAGTTGAGTAGAATAAAATGATTTACATGAGGTGGCAAAGTCTTTTGAAAGGCCTAAAGATGTGAGAATGAATCTCCAGTTCCATCAAAGTGAGGTAATGATGGTGTCTAAAAATTCTTAGATAATGCAAATTTTATGAATGTCTTTGAAACAAGGTTACCATGTCAATCATTGGCATCCATCCAAGATTTATAAGCTTTGTTTTCCAAGGTAAGAAGATGTTCTTGGTGATGTATTTCACCAACTACATGCATCAAAGAGATGATCTCCTAGGATGGTACATTAATATCTTGAAGTGGTTAATTTAATCATTGAATTTGAATGTTAATTTTAACCATAAGAATTCTACATTTAGAAAGTGGATCATAAAGAGAGGTTGTGATCACTTGAACCTTGGGAGTAATGGTATCTTGGACCCTAATAGAGGGATATGGGATACCATTCTCTTTAGGTTAAGAGTGGGAACTAGGATCTACTATAGTGAGGGGTGGATTAGGAGATTCCTTGCTATGTTTATGTTTTAGTGACTTATATTCTAATTTAGTAGAAGATTGTTATTAACATTAACATGTGCATTATTATAAATAGAATAATTCATAGAATTAGAGACAACATTTAGAATTCCATTAGGTTTTATAGGAATGAGAGAAGGGTCAGAAGCATGAGATGCATTTTCTTCTTCACTATATGCATAGTAGTCATCATTATTCCATGCATTTTCACAATCTACATTTTGTTCATTTGAAATGGAAGAATTTGAAGTATCATTTTCATATTCACTTTCATTCTCATATTCATTTACATATTCAATATAATATTCATTATCACTTCCATCATTTCTAGGGAGAGGTGTAAGAGAAAGAGTTAATTTTTTTCTAATATGTAATAATTTATCATTGGAATTTGGAATATCATGTGTATCTATGCTATCCATGGATGGAGTATATGCATTTTATTCATTTTCAACATGAGAAGTGAGATTAGAAGAGTTAACATTTGAACATTATTTTGAAAGAATAGAGTTAGGAACACATAATGCATCATTTGAACTATGCTTTGGTAATTTCATTGTATTGCATCTATATTGTTGTATTTTGAACATACAAGTAGAAAAAGGTAGAGAGAGATTAAGTTCACATGGAACCAAATCATCACCAATAAGAGGTTCACTTGGAAGTGCATGATTAATTTTTACAATTTGTACATTGTGCCTAGGAGAATGAGGTGAGAAGTATCTTTCCCATTTATCAAAAATATTTTCATTAGAAGAAGGAATGAAAGAGATGTGTTTAAGATTAAAAGATTCATCTTTTTTGTGATTCACCCTCATCATTATGTATATCATCATATCCTTCACTACAACTATAGTCATTTTTTTCAGTATAAATGAAATCATTTTCTATAGTTTTAGCTAATGTTGAACTTTTGCAAATTCATCTAATTGTAGACACCGAAATCATTTCTACCCCTTGGTCCTTTCTCCCCTTTTAGTCCCCTTCATCCACTTAACCACTCCTAATCCATGTTTTATTAATTTGAAACAAATATCTTATTTTAAATTAATAAAATCCCTTTTCCCTCTCTCCCTTGCCACCTCACCACCCTTGGATACCCTTCTTGGATTCCCTTACTCCCCACATGGCCAATATTAATGCTTGGACTCCCATTCCAACTTCTCCCCTTTAACCTCTCGCGTCCATTTAGCCACCTTCGACCATTTCTTCCTCGGACTCGCTGACCCGACAGTTGGGAAAATGGATGAAAGGCTATTTTTAGCCTTTTTCCTGCCTTATAGCTACCGACGTCGGTCAACTATCGACTGTCGTCGGCAATATTGCTGATGTCAGTAGCCTTCATAATAGTTTTCTGCATCTGTTATCCATTCTTGGCCTCTCTCTTGCATCAAACTCTGGTATCCTTCAATACGTCAATTTTTCACTCCTCTCTCTTCGACTGCTAACTCTTTGGCTGTAGGTACACATCAAGCAATACACTCTCAGGGACTCTGCATCAGTTTTCTATAGTAACACTCTCCAGGGACTCTGCCTTCGTCAACAACATAAGCAACATCACCATCAGTGCTCCTTCAGCCAGTCACAGGTAAGTATCTTATCTGTGTTTTTATCATGTTTTCTAGTTATTTGCTTCTAAGTATTATGAACTAGATTCAACACTCCCTATCCCCAGACCAGACCAGACCCAAATCCTCATCTCCCTATCTCCTTATTGGCCTCATCTACCCTTTTGTCCCTTTTTGACATTCTGTCCATTGTCCCAGACCTCTGCACAGACTTTCAGACCATTAACCAAAACCAGACTCTCAGACCTAGACCCCCAGACCATTCAACCAAGCCCAAAACTCTATCTTAGACCTGTACACAGACCAAAACTCATCCAGACCTCGTCCACAGACTACTACCCCGACTGACGCTAGTCACTTCCCCCACTGACGTCGACAGACTAACCGACGTTGGTAGACTTGACAACCAACGCCGGCGACTGTGACTAGGCCAAAAGCATCTTTTAGGTAAGATTTTGCTTCCATTTCCTTTTCAGTCTTTTATCATTACAGTCTCTTATTATTTTTTTATTTATTAGACATCTTTTTATCAATTAGTGGGTTGACATCCCTCAAGCTTTTGCTTTTTGGGATCAAGCTTTCGCTTGGCAACCCACCATCTCCTTATCTAACGCCTTCTTTGTCTTAGTCTCTTTCTTTTTCAGGTGTCATTCCTCCACAGCCAAAGAGGAGTACCTTCTATCATCTAGATTACGGTGCGCAAAACTACATCCAGGTTCATACAAGCCTTGACCATTTCTTTAAGTTTCTCATTTTCTCTCTTTGAATGTGAAAAGCGAAAATCTAGCGTAGAAACATTTTGGCACCCCCGGTGGGACCCTTAGGGCCTTCCTTGGGTTCCTTTCCTTATTTTTTCATATAGGGTGCATTAGGTTTCTCCCTTTTCACCTCTTTCTTCTCTTCTAAAAGACATCATAAGTAGGATTAAAAGGAACCTTTCTTTCTTTTCTTGCATTTCTAGACTAGTCAAAATCATATCCTTCAAACCCTTTCTCAACTTGTTTTCATTCCAACTTCACATTTCGAATTGGGGCTTAAAACACTTTGCATTCATTTTTGCTTGCTTGCATTTCTTAGTCCACACTTAATAATTAATAACCGCATATTGAATTAATTGTAGATCACTTGATGTTACACAACCGAACCACGTGCACAAATCAAACATCAAACAATACTTGAGACAAGGCCCAACTGGGATTTCATCACCCAGCGGATACCTTACCCCGTCCTGGCAATCTCACTTGGATTTCATCACCAAGGGGAAATCCCACTCAGTTCTCTGGCGGAGGATAATCTCTAGGCAAGGTATATTTTGGCTAAGCGAGACCAGCTTATCACTGGGCTCGTGAAGTGAGGGGAGCTTGCTCCTTAGCACCAGGCCACATACCGAACCTAATATAGACTTCTTGAGTGCCTAAACACACCTGAAACCATCCATAGACTACCTCTTCTAGGACCCTTCTAACAGCTAACCTCCTCAAACATCACTTTAAGGCATAAGCTACAAGATTCTAAAAGTTGGTTTTTAAGATTTAATGCTTAGTGTCTGCCTATCTCCATCTTTATTTCTCTATTCTTATCTACTTTTTTGAGTTAATGAGGACACTCTTCTTCCTTTTTTCCAAGAATATTCAAATTCACTGAGTTTCTGGAAAACCAGAGTCATCGGCATCGACTTTACCACCAACGTCAGCCACTCTTCCTTGCCAGCATCGGTTATCTGACCGACGTCGGCCATCTAATATCACCGACATCGATTTTTCATCTGACGTCAGTCACTATCACAGTCCTTTTTTTTCAAAATAGTAGCCTAAAAACTGACCCTTTTTCTGCCAAAAACCACATTCTGAGTTTTTAAAACTGAGAAAACACAGTTTCTAAAACCTGTCCCCCTTCCTTGCCTTGAATGGTTTTGACGTGCAGTTAAACCAAGGCTCTTCTTGACCACACTAGCCATCAACCGCTTCCGCCTTCACCATCCATAACCAGTCCTATAATGGAGTTCCACTCGGAGACTGAAAGAACTCTTACTCGCCCAACCCTGACTCAAACTCCCATCGTCCCTAAAGGGGACCAAGATTTCACACGATTCTTGGACCTCAATGTCAAAGCCCTCCAAAATTATCTCACAAGAAACCAAATGCGGGACCTTTCAGGTGCAGTAGCAATGACATCAACATCATCCGCTACCCAACCCATCATGACTCAGCCTATTATCTCGACCAGTCACTTGACCGTGGCCAATACACAAAGTTTGGCCTCCCCATCTATTTTCAAACCTGCCTCCATTGTGGTGTCATTACCCCCTCAACTGCACACATTTCAACCAAGTCCAACACCATACCAGAACTTGGTTGTCTCGACCTCGCCCACTCTTGCACCTATACACACGGGAGTGACAACCTATCCTTTTACCATTGCTGCCACTCAAGCACCTATGGCGGTATCTAGTCAACTTGTGTCTTCCAACTTCATGACAGAAGCCCCTTCGACCACAACATCTATCCCTATGACGTACTATCCATATGTTGTGCCTACACAAGCACAACCAAGTATGTCATACGCCTCTTCGACCACCTTCCAGGTACCCTTCAACCTAGGGGGTGCCCCACCTATCAATCCATCAGCAGACATCATCAAAATGCTGATGGATAAAATGTCTAGTCTCGAGACCTCTATCTCTGGTTCAAGCAATGCTCTGTCATAAGAACAAATTTGCAACGAACCCATCCATCCTTCTATGCCCATCTGACCATACCCCAACCATTGGGAGCTTCCTAAATTTACTCGCTTTTAGAGTAAGGAAGACCCGCAATAACATCTTCAGGCATTTAGACATTCCTGTTACCTTATTGCCCATGATGATGCGTTACTTTTACGCACGTTCCCTATGTCTCTTTTTGGCCCCGCCCTTGACTGGTATAGCTCTCTTACTAGACATTCTATCTTTTCATTCATTCAACTCGCCCAACTATTTTTTGACCATTTCTCTATCAATATCACCAAACAAGTCTCAATCACAGACCTCTACTCCATCAGGTAATTTGACAACGAATCCATAGTCAATTTTGTCACCCATTGGAGAAGCCTGATTAACCAGCTCTCCTTCTCCTTGCCTCAACCTGAGCTCATTGAGCTCTTTTCTCGAGCATGTGCTAGCCACATCTCTTCTACCTTGTAGATTCAGACATTCTGCACTTTTGACAAAGCTTTCACCATGGCAAGAAAGCTTGAACTCTGTGCCATCGATGAAAATAAGGTCAAATTGCGTAATAACAGTGCAAAATCTAATGACCCTTCTTCGTCCAAACCTTCTTCTGCCCACTCCCAGTCCAAGGGGTCGGCAAACACTATCATCTTTAGACCATCATCTTCAACCAACCGACCTCAATTTTCAACATCAGACTACATCAATAAACACTTTCAACATCAATCCATACAACATCAATTCACTCCAATTGGAGAGTCATATGCCTCTGTCTTGGATAAACTCGTCAAGCAGGGGGTCCTCAATCTCCCTTCAATCCGACCACATCAATTCAACCCCTCAACACCTATCCCTGCATGGTATAGGGAGAATGACTTTTGCAACTATCATCGTGTCAAAGGCCATGACACGGACAACTGTCAAACCTTCAAAAACATCATCCAAGACATGCTCGACAAAGGGGATCTCATCTTAGACAACCCTAACGCTCTAGCCAACCAAAACATCAACATCTTCAAGCAACCCTTTCCTAATCACCCGCCTACTCAAAACAATGTCCAGACCATGACCAATGACCCTCAAGACCATGATATACACACGGTCGACACTGTCTTTTCTCTTATCTCTGACCAGCCTCCTTCACAGGTGGAAGACCCTTCTTCCCCTATACCTCTTCCACAGGATGAAGAACTTTCTTCTCCTATTAATCCTCCATCGACCTCTCTCATATTGGAGGATGCTTTGATGGCAACCACACTAGCTGCCTCATCCTTGTCCTTTTTGTCATCAATGGGGGATCATACATTCTCCATGCCTAGACCACACATCGAGACCATGACCATTCCCACGCTCTATCCAACTGCAGAGCCACACTCTCCTATTTCTTCTCCACCAAGAGAAGAACCAGTCTCTTCACCCATTTTGATCGAGGAAGACCCAGTCACGGTTTCCTCTTGTCTTTTACCTGAGATTGCTACATCTCACTCACCTCCGTCCACATCCAAACCCAAAATCGTATCTAACCTCGCCTCGCACAATAGTGGCCCTCACCCCAAACCAATGAAGACCATTAAACCACACCAGAGGACTCCTCCCCCACCTTCCTTATTACCTTCAATTTTGGGTCCACATCCGTCCACTTTAACAGGGGTGCTTCTTACTCCCATACTTCACAGAGGAAAGTCGCCTCCATTACTCTCTCAACCCATCAGACATATATCTCTTTCAATCCATCGACCAACACCTCCTAAACCAAAGTCACCAACCCTCACTGCAACAAAACATCCAGACCTATTAGTAGGTTCTTATGCCTTGCTGTTACAGCAATTGTTGCAGTCCTCTCGTATCAATCTCCTGCCGCTTAGACCATATCAATCTCTCAGACCAAAACCGCCCTAGTTTGACGACACTCAAATTTGTGCGTATCATCACATGCCTGGGCACGACACTGAGCATTGTTGTGCCCTTAAGGTTGTCATTCGCCAATGTCTGGGGAATGACACCCTTCTTCTTGACCACATTATCCAAAAACCTTCAACACTGCCCCACTCATCAACTCTCGGATCAAGACCATCTTGGTTCGACAACTCTCAATTCTGTCATTATCACCACACTCTGGGACATGACAGTAAGCATTGTTGCGCTCTTAAAGCTATCATTCGTCACCAACGGAGAAAGGATTCCCTTCCCATCAAGGATCCTCTTGACCACCCCTTTGACAAATCGTCAACTCCAACCCATGCTTTTCAAACCTCGTCACCTAAATCAGGATCTCCACGCCAGACTATGGTCCCTTCACCACCTTTAACCCCCTTATTCGACATCAACATAGTCAATTTTTCCACCAAACCTCAACCAACCTTGACTAATCTATCAGACATTCTCCCTAGCCGCTGGGGGAATTCAACTTTCATCCAAGCCTCGACCAACCTTTCAACCCAGTCTCGACCACATATCAATCACTCTTTTAATCCTAAAGCATTGACCCAACCTCGACCAAATATTCAACCCGACCTCAACCAGACCATCGACCCGACCTCAACCAAACATTCAACCTATCTTCGACCAAATGTTCAAACCAACCTCAATCTAACTTTGATCAAATATCAACCAACTCCTTCAGCATCGACCCCAAACTTCAACCAAACATTAACCAACTCCTTCAACATCAATCAACATGAGACCGATTTGGAACGAAGCAAATGGGGCAAGTTTGCTCCCAATTGACTCAGACCTTGCATCATAACACAATCATGGGTCAGGACTTTGTCAGAACCTGAGCCCCTTTATGTCTTGCCTCTTTGACCAGTCCACTGTTAGTCAAGTAATTATTCATTTGACGTTTAAATTGAGCTCCATCCCTTGAGCAGTCCCTATCACCGTCATTCCTATCTCCTTCAACCCTCAATCCTAACCCTTTTGTCAAGCATGAACGCTTCATCCTAATAAAAGGGAAACCCTCTAAACCTCTATAGTCAAGTCCATGACCAAAAGTCCAGTCAGCAAATCAATCAAATAAATATCAAAATGGGATGCATATTCCAAGGTCATAAACTATAAATGTAGACTGCTCCCTCGAAGGACAACTACATCATCATTGATGTATTTACTAGACTGCTCCCTTGAGGGACAGCTAGGCCAAAGTCATATCAAAAACATAAAAAGCAGAATATAGACCACTCCCTCGAAGGATGGCTATGCATAAATTTTGCTACATACACAGGATTATCTCTGAAGCTTCCTGCATCGATCAGCTTTATGACATGACCAAAAAGAAAGACAATATCCCATCACAGGCTTCCCTCATCGATCAGTCTGCCTTCAAAAAAAAAAAAAACAAAAAAAAACAAAAAAAACTGACTGACAAACTTTAGAGTAATGGACTTGTCTATAGTCATTCTCGGGGTCACCTATAAAAGGGGCAAAGTTGTTCCTGCCAACAAGGGTTCCCCCTTCCATCTCAGTATCAAACCTATCACCCCTGCATACTCAAGGGATTTTGAGCTCACTTAACGTCAAGTGATTCGATTACCGCTCTAACACAACCACTGGTCAACGAAACAATGCATGAATGGGTCTTTTATTTCTAAACAACCCCTATCCATGCTCTCATTTTGGTCTTTGTCAATGAAAGAGCAATTTGCCTTTCACTTTTGACACATCTTGGTCACGCCTCCAACCAAATCATTATCTATCCAACCAAACCCAAACCAAACCAATCAAACATTATCAGACCAACGACATGACCTAGTCCATTTCACATAGTTTCTGTGGACAACAATACACATGGAAACTATCGACCAGACACAATTTATGTTAAGCATAAACCAATACTTGCTGAAGCATAAATAGACCTCAATTCATTTTTAACATACATCCATCATGAATATGGAAAATTGCTAAGGATGAAAGACCCCTCGACCAATGTTGCAGAATACACCATTACACAATATGGAAAAAGGCTACAACATCATCTTTCCCTCATCATTCATCATAACCAAGACCAATCTATCGACCACTTTGACCACCTATCTACCACTCGAACCCTTTATCTAAACTACATTGGTCTGAGGCCCCTTCCAATCTGGGCTATGTAGGTAGCACTCAGATGACACAATGTCTTCTGGGGTTAGCTCGACCACCCTCCATTTGTTCATCTCTCTGATGGACAAACCTTCTCTTCTTTGACCATGACCTCGACCTCGACCAAGACCAATTCCATCCCTTTGACCCTTCCTCCCTTTTAAGGAAAACTACATTGGACTGAGCCCTTTTCACAGGGGCTATGTAGGCAACACTCAGTTGACATGGGGTCTTCTGAGGTTATCTCAGCCACATCCTTTCGTCCATTCCTCCCCCTCGACCAATGACCATTGGAGATCATGCCTATCTCCTCCGACTTCGACCACTTCTAATACAATGTTGCCTTGGTTGTTTTTGCCTGTATGCTACCTCATGACTGGTTAGCAGAATTGTGCGTAGACTATTTTTACCCTCACAAGTATAGGATCGCAAGCCAGTTGATCCATAGTACTTGTGATGTTTTCGTGTTTTCTAGGAGCACTTCCTAAGCCTAGGATACCTGGAACACGACGACCATTTGGAGCTTCAGCTTTGATTGAATAACCCAATTAGCAGACGACTAAATGCTGGGGCCCGATTATTTCAATTTTGGCACTCCTCGACCCTCGACCTGTGACAATTTAACCTGACCATCTCGTGAAGTGGTATGCACACAATCACGACTTTTGCAACGTTCACCCTCACCCCTTTTTATCCACTCTTTGTCAAATCATCACCCGATTCCAGGTTCCCTTTCCTCAACTCTTGCTTTGAGGGGGAATACCTTATCCATAATCAGGGCAACCAACCCTCTTGTTTTTGTCTTGCAGTTCACTTGAACAACCAACAAGACGAAATCAACCTTATCCCACACCTGGGGCAATCAACTCCTATTTTTGTCTTGCAGTTCACCCAGAACAACCAACAAGACAAAAAGGGGAAAATGTAGACACCGAAATCGTGTCTACCCCTTGGTCCTTTCTCCCCTTTTAGTCCCCTTCATCCACTTAACCACTCCTAATCCATGTTTTAATAATTTGAAACAAATATCCTATTTTAAATTAATAAAATCCCTTTTCCCTCTCTCCCTTGCCACCTCACCACCCTTGGATACCCTTCTTGGATTCCCTTACTCCCCACATGGCCAATATTAATGCTTGGACTCCCATTCCAACTTCTCCCCTTTAACCTCTCGCGTCCATTTAGCCACCTTCGACCATTTCTTCTTCGAACTCGCTGACCCGACAGTTAGGAAAATGGACGAAAGGGTATTTTTAGCCTTTTTCTTGCCTTCCAGCCATCGACATCGGTCAACTGTCGACCGACGTCGGCGATATTGTTGGCATCGGAAGCCTTCATAACAGTTTTTTGCATCCGTTATCCCTTCTTGGCCTCTCTCTCGCATCAAACTTTGGTATCCTTTAATCCGTCAATTTTTCACTCCTCTCTCTTTGACTGCTAACTCTTTGGCTATAGGTACACATCAAGAAATACACTTTCAGGGACTCTGCATTAGTTTTATACAACAACACTCTCCAGGGACTCTGCCTTCATCAACAGCATAAACAACATCACCATCAGCGCTCCTTTAGCCAATCACAGGTAAGTATCTTGTCTGTGTTTTTATCATATTTTCTAGTTATTTACTTCTAAGTATTATGAACTAGATTCAGCACTCCCTATCCCCAGACCAGACCAGACCCGAATCCTCATCTCCCTATCTCCCTATTGGCCTCCTCTACCCTTCTGTCCCTTTTTGACATTCTGTCCATTGTCCCAGACCTCTGCACAGACTTTCAAACCATTAACCAAAACTAGACTCTCAGACCCAGACCCCCAGACCATTCAACCAAGCCCAAAACTCTGTCTCAGACCCGTCCACAGACCAAAACTCATCCAGACCTCATCCTCATTTTCTCTCTTTGAATGTAGAAAGCGAAATCTAGCGTATAATTGTAAGAAATTTTTACAAATTGATCTATGGGATGAGAATGAGGAATTGCCTTAGTGGTCATTTTATCACCAAAGAGAATTTTAAAAAGTACTATGAGTTAAATAAATGCACAAAGAACTACTAACATTGAATTTTCAAAATTAATTTGGATGATCCAAATAATTTGCAATAAATTCAAATTATTTTTCTAAAAATTGTAAGGGAGGGAATTTTGAGGTTTGAGGACCTAGTTTGGAAATCTAGAGTTTTAGAATTTTTGAAATTTATGCAATAATATTAAATTCTAAAAATTGTTGGAAATTGGATAAATGCACAAAAAATTGTACAAAATTTAGAATTTTAGAATGTAAATTTTGCACAAGAAAGTACTAATTTGAAAATTTTGAAACAATTTTTGACAAGGTAATTGATTTGCAAATATTCCAAAATAGTTTTCTAAAATTAGCAAGGGGGCAAGGCTTGTTATTTGATGACCTAGTTTTGAAAGCTAGGGTTTTAGAATTTTTGAAAATTATGCAATAATTTTTTAAATTGTAAAAAATAGTTGGTGAATAGGATAAATGTACAAATATCAATACAAAAATTAGAATTTAGACAATTAAATTTTTGCACAAGATAAGATGAAAAACCCCTGAGTGTGGCTAGGGTTTTAGGCTTTGTTTAAAGTAAGTTAGGTTCACCCAATGTTTTATTATTTTAGGAAATTAGGTGTTTAATTCCCAAGTAATAAATCTTTAGAATATGGAGAAAATTATGGTTTTATGTAGTAAAATATAGGTTTATGCTAATTTGATCAACTTAACTTACATAAGAAAGAGAAGACAAAGAAAGATTAAATTAGCCATTTTTATGCTAAAATTGATGATTCTAAATCTAGAATTAGAGGAGCAAGAATGGGACATTATCTAAATGCTAGATCTAGTCTCTTTTTTTTATTGGATAGGAGCACTAAAAATAGGACACCCTATTATTTGATGCTATAGTCCTTTCCTGGTGCTATTGTCTTGAGGCTAAAATATTTTTGGGTTCTGTTTATTTACTTAGTATGACCTTACATACCAGATTTCAAGTCCTAAAAGTCACTAGAGCTCATTGTAGGTTTGTTTCAATATTTGGTACCTATATTAGTCTGTATACATGGAAACAAAAAAGAAAATAAAAGCACAACGGGGAAAAATTGGGTTAGGAGAAGAATTATTACACTTTTAAGAACATCTACTATTCTGACAACTACCTAAATTAACCCTCAAGCTAAGGGTCTCAAATATGATGTAGTTCTCCCTTAGGGAACATAAATAATTAATGTGCATGATTGATGCAAGAATGAATTTCACCTAAGCCCTTACTTGATGAAGCATGAAAATATATGTGTAATGTAAAAAATCTAATCCATACTATTGATTGATTTTATTATGTCCAATGTGCCAAAATAGTAAGTGCTAGATATAAAATGCCTTATGTAGTCCTTTATATAGGAGACTCATTATTTTGAATTTGGAAGCTTTATTTGCATTTAGATGACATTAGTAAAGTTAGGATCAAATAAAATAAAAGGGGTAAGAGTCATACCATAGAAGAAATTGATTATTGGGACCAAAATTACACTTGGACAATAACATCGAAAACTACACACCCTAGTTTTCAGGGTTGTAGTCCTATTTGGGTGCTATTATCTAGGGGGTATGGGATCTAGGGGAATGGGTCTGGGTCTAAAAGAGGTGCCTAGGCTTGAAAGGGTTATGTATAAAAAGCTATGGGTGACTAGGGATAAAAAAAATTGTGTATACGGAATACAATAAGACCAATACAAGTCGGATAAAAGGACATGGTTAAATGTGAATAAAATCTTATATTCTCCAATCAGATTCTCCTATGAAAGGACTATGAAAAGACATAATATGTTTTTTTTATTGACCAATTTAGGGTGTATACAATATGAATAATAGTATTTTGTATATTTTTATAATATGTATAGGGGGTAAATTGATCACTTTGTTGTGAAACATTTATCGTCAAATTTCATTTGGAAACTTATTAGCCTTTTTTAATCTTTTTAAATCACTAATTTCAGATGAATTCTCTTTTAGCTTCTTATTTTGATATGAAATCTTGTTAGATAGAAAATTGCTAGATGAAGATGCAAACACAATATTAACTATAACATATTTTGGATTCTATAGGTATGTAATCTATTTTTTTAGTAATGTGATATTTTGAACTGAATGTGTTTTGAAACTCTTCTATTAACTTGATCATATAGGATGATTTGATAATTTATGGATTCAAAATCCTAAACCCTAGGTGATTTGGATTTAATATGCATACACACCCATATATATGGGATGTGGGAGGTGGAAGGGTTTGAGGAAGGATAGGTATAATAAAATGGGTTACCTTACCCCTTAGAGTAGTGATAATATGGACCTGGTTAGTGTAGATGATATTTTATGATTATGTAGTACCTTAATCTTTTACACATGGAAAAATCAAGACCTTGGTTATTCCTTGTAGTTATACACATGACTTAATTTTACAAGCATCATATCTACTCTATCTTATGTTCCTTATCCCTTTTTTTAATTAAACTAGCCTTATATTAATTACATGGACATACCATATTTCAAAAAAATATTAAAATTCACTTATATTATACCTCTACAAGATTTGAGACTATGCCTGCTTTCCTTATCTTTAGACACTAATGTCCAGGTCAGATAGTAACATCGATGTTATTGTCCTAATTTGATGTAAGTGTCTAATACAATAATGTCATCAAATTTATAAATGAAGCATATCACAATGGTTATCTTAAGTTATTTAATGTGAGTTATCTCCTAATAAGTTTGGTAAAAATACAATATCAAACCTCATTCGTTCACCACCTATGAGACCTAGCAATCACACCAAAAGAGCACTAAATAAGTATTCAAGTTACCAAAAGATTTCCTATTGTACCGTATTATCAGATTAGTCAAAAGATAATCCTAGCGACATGTATGAAGTACTAAATGAGAAGTCACAAGGTCATATTTTCCAAGTTACAAGGTAGTCCCCTGTTGTGTTTATTTTACACATTGCATGATTCACAAGCAAGCCAACATGTAGGGGATAACTAATTTCTTTACACATTAATTGTTTTAGATTATTAGATATGTAAGAACCATCCTTTGATAGAGGGGTCATTGTGGGTCAGCTCAACATCATTTGACCACTAACCCATTTTCCCCTAAGATCATATTGAAGATGCAAAGTTAGGGTTTTACCATTTCATTAGGAGTGATAGTATATGACCTAGATCTAAATGCACTAAAGTGAAGGTGAATTCAGAACTAGAATCATCTAGGTGGTCACATCTTATTTTAATGAATTTTCCATACAGGACATTAACATTAAACTCAGACACTAACATTGACACAACTATCCCAGGCTAAAGCAAGTGTCTAGAGAGCCAAACGCATTGATCCAAAATATGACAACTGATTTAGAATTACCTTCTTACCTAATTTATACTTGTACTAGATCCAACACTATATTAGCATTAGAAACAAATAAGTATTTTATTTTGTGTCATTCATGTATATAACATAGTTGTACTTTCCATTAATATACTATCTCAACATAATAAATTTAGCATATGGGACATCTAAATTTAACACATTAATTAGAATGACATAAATCTAATATTCACCCTTGTGCCCTATCATTTATATATCTTTAACTCTTTTAATAATGTAGGGTATCATATTATCCAAATTAGGGTTAAAAATTTGGTTAACTTGATCCATTTGAATGTAATTTTTTCTAATTCATAGGGTTTTAAATCATTTAGGGTTTCAAATTGCCATACTTTTTCATTTTCTATTAGTACTATTTTTCATGTAACCCATGCATATCCCTAGATTAGGTTGTGTGTATATTGAAATTATTGAGCTTAACCTCAACCCTACCAATATATATTTAACTAATGATGGATCTCATACCTTGGATCATGATGATACCCATGTTGAAAATGAAAAAAATCATATTAGGATTATCATAGAAGAAGATTCTAATAATGAAAATTCAAAAAAAAATGACAATGACCAAGTAGAGAATGATCAAGTGCATGAAATTGAAAAATTTAAAGCACATTTTTGAAACCCCTAAAGATATAGATAAAATATTAAAAATTATACTTGAATCTAAAAATGCAAAAAAATTTAGCAGATACATCCCTCCCCTTGAACACATTACAACTTAATACATCTAATGGCGACATAGATTATGTGTTAAAACCTTTGATCCCTCAAAATAATATTCATACATCTATTAGGAACTTACCATTTATTTCATTCAACATAAATACCAGTTTCAATTCCTATTACTACTCAAAACATGTTTCTAGTCCCTATTCTAACTACTCATATTGCTAATAAAAATCCCACAGGGCCTACAATTCAATCTCTCTTTCAAGTCATAAAGACCTTATAGGATATGGTTACAAACATTGAAGAAAAGGGTTTAGAGTATTCACATGCTATAGATTCTTAAGATTCAATACATAACCCCTTTATACTTGATATCTATTTGCACCCTTTTCCAACTAGATTTGTTTCACCTAAGTTAACATTTTATGATGGCAATGGTGATTCTAAAAAACATCTTTGAACCTTTTATGTGGCATGCCTTTACTATGCTTCAAATTATAAACTTTTGACCAAAATTTTTCCAAAGAGCCTCAAGGACTATGCTTTGAGGTGGTTTTATGATTTACCTCTCCAATATATGAAAAAATTAAAACCTATTATGGATTAGTTTTTGGTAGTATTTTATATTAAAAAATATCTAAAATATTTCCTATTATCAAATTCTAAAGATAAAATAAGGAACTAATGAACTAGTTAATGGATATGTCTTGAGATAGAAGATAATGCTAGTCAAAATGACCTATCCTATGGAAGATAAAGTGTCAAGACATATTCAGCAAAGTTTGCTTGATCCTTTACACGAGTCCATGTTTTCAAAAAGTTTTAGTCTTTAGATGAATTATACCATGTTTTACAAGACTGAAATGAAGCTTATTTCATTGAATAAGCTCAAGTATGTATAAAACACACCATATGCATCTACATCTAGTACACCAAGGAGATAACCATATGCAAACCCTAGCCTAAGAAAGAAAAAAACAATATGGTTAACATAATTTCACAATATCCTAATCAACTTGTCCTATCTAATGCACTAAGGAAATAGTTTACACATTTACCTAAGCCTCTTACTTTATTACTCCTGTGGTTGCTAGAGTGTTATCTTATATCTATCCTTCCTACATAGGTTGATGTAAATAGACCTCTACCCAAAGTATATGATGAAAATGTTTATTATGATTGTCACCAAGGTCCTATGAATTATATGAACAAATTTTTTTACCTTGAATCATAAGATCAAGGACTTTATCAATGACCTATAGATTACATTTGATGATCCTCTAAAAGAATCATGTTCACAACTTGATGATCACCATAAACAAAAAATATTTAATAATCCTTTGAAAAAACATTCCAAAAAGGAAACATAGGTTAAAATGGCATATATTTCTCATTATCCTCCATCATATTATGGAAACCCACTATATGGGGTCATTTATAATTACACAAGACATATACCTCATATGGATCATAAATGTATCATTTGTTTTGATGATAATGAAATTAAGGATGATGAATTTGATCTTAAATATCTATTCATTTAAGCATACATTGATAAACGCCCCATACATAATGTAATTATTGATAATTGTGCAAGTGAAAAGGTGTCCACCATGACATTACTTATGCAGCTGGGTTCTATTCATCATGATTTACACCCCTCTATTATATTAGTCAGAACATTCCATGGGATCTCCTAGAGGGTAATTCATAAGTTTTATCTACCTTTATATGTTTTTATTTCACATATGGTTACTAATTTATCATTTATACCTTTAAAAGTGTCTTTGACATATTATTGGGATGACCTTGGATACACAATCTTCAAGCAGTACCTTCTAAAGTGCATGGGCGTGTTAAAAACATTTAAGCCAATCAAGAAATTAGAGTTTTTGGTATTCCATAGGATCATCTTCTTGAACAAGACAAATTCATACCCAGGTAATTAATTATCAAGAATGTTAAGTCTAATACACCACAAAAGGGTAATCAATAAACAATCCCCTTTACTAGGCAAACAATACTTGAGAGATGTTTACATCAGAGATAAATAATGGGCTTCATAGAATCCTCATCTTTTATACACCATATTCAAATATCAAGATCATCTAAACATGTTATTACTATTAATATTCCAAATAAAACATAGAGTACATAGAGATGGGATCCAAGAACCCCTATCCTTCCATTGGTATTTCATGACCTTAGAGTCCTATTATACATAATCTAAGAATCATAGATACTATATTGATAGATATTGCACCTGTATATTCTCCTTGGTAGTACCAATAGTTCTTTGCACTAAGTTCCAAGTGGAGAGATACATATGATCATCCTTTAAATGAGCTCATAGGATGATATTATCTCTTTCCAAAATATCAAAAAAATAAAAAATAATTCAAAATTTAAAAACACTTGTGGAACCTACATATTTTATTAGCTCCTTGGCATATATGTGTTAGTTCCATGTTGAGTGATAGCATATTATTTATTCATACATATGAATGAATAGGCATACATAGATATATGACACGCTAATGGGTGTTAGGCCTTCCATCTACTCATGTCATCAATATGTTTTTGGCATCCATATTCTATGATCATGGCACACATAAGTTATATGCTTTGATGATCAATATAGACTCATGTTTGAGAATACATCTATACTTACACATGCCTATTATCCATGATTACACATTACATAGGGTAATTCATATGATATGTACTTGAAATTTATTTTTAAAATACATTAGATCTATGGGCCACTATGATATTTTTATGGTAGTTGCTTATGATTTTCCTTTACACACTCCCTTGAGTGTTTTTCCTTGATTTTTTTTCAAACATTTGCATATACTTTATTATATGCATCACATGTGCCTATGTTTGGATTCTTGGACATCTGAATATGTCATTGTATTATATGTACATTTGAATGTCATTCCTTACTTTTATGTACATTTTACTAAGTCATGTCCATTTTATTCTAAGGAATTTGAACATGCCCCTTATTTGAAATCTCCTTGGACAATTGCCTTTCAAATTGATTTTCAGTGTTATTATGTGTGTAATTATTTGCATGTTGAGATTTCAATATTATTATTTAGATGTTACCATGATATTTATCATTCATCTTATGCCTTCATGTGATCACAGTGGTTCTATGCACTTTAATGATACATTTACCTAGACATGTGTCCTATATACTAAATGATTACATTCATATATTTATAGTTATCTTACCATTTTGAGGTGAGATAACTAATAGGTATTATTGTTACCTCTCCTTAAATATGGGAATGTAATGGTGATATGGCTTATAAATTTTCATATTTTCTAGAATATAGTGGGTGCATGCTTTGGAAACATGTTCTCTATATTGACACAGTATATGGTACTTACACCAATTTGTAGCTTCAGTGGGGGAATGTCATGGTGACATATATTTCACACATTTATAATTCTCATATTTAGTGTGTGCATGATTTAGAAGCATGTTATCAACATTTTTTTAGTATGGTACCTATGATTCACTGATTTAGTAGGGGCATGTTTTGGAAGCATGTTCTTCACACCTACTCAATTTTCAACATCTCTAGTTTATAGTGGGGAAATGTTTTATAAATATGTCATACACATTTTTACTTATATAATTTTTATATTTCTCTATATAGTGGGTTCATGATTTATAAGCATGTCCTCTACACTTACATAATCTTCTAATTTGGCTAAAGCACACACTTATATGATTCTAATACATGTTTATGGAAGAATTATATAGATCATAATATTATTACACATAGTTTTATCATGAGACAATTATAAGGTACATATGTTATGAAACATGTGCCTAATATTACAAAATCCAAATCAAATTAATATTCAAAAATTATTTCATGTATTGATACTTGGTTGACTTTTACAAACTTTAGTGAGCCAATGTATTGCATTAGTTGGTTCACCTTTTGGAATGATTGGGGTGATTAAATCACTTAATATTTACAATTTATTAGTTTAGACTTCATCATCCAAAATCACTAGGTTATGATTATAATTGGGTCACAAGGTTGATCTAATATCAACTACCATGTGGAAACTCAATTTTTCTCCAAAGTTGGGGGAATGTGCCTTCAAAACTCTCTCCCTCTCTATATATCAATCTATCTCCTTGGATTTATGCAAATTAAATAATTATCTATATGTATCCTAATCTCAATTTTATATCCTTACAATGATAAATCTTATGTAAAAAAAAAATTACAAATAGACAAAGTGGTTACAACAACATAAAGTGTACTAATAAAACTTGCTCTTTTAATTTTAATCCATTTCAAGTAATTTTGAATCATATTATATGGATTGATTATACACTATAACATGTTCATGGTTGTATGTTAGTTACTATTAAATCACTCAAACGCATCTCAAGTAAATCACTGAAATTTAACTCAATTAAAGACAAGGTGTGTATATACACATATGTATTTATTCCTTTCATTTAAACTAGAAATTTCATTACTAGATTAAATCAGGGAATGTAGATGATATTTTTTGATTATATATCACATTAGTCTTTTACACTTTGTAAAATAATGACCCTGGTTATTCCTCTTAGTTGTACACATGCCTTACTTATACAAGCCTCACATCTACTCTATCTTGTGCCCTTTAGCCTATCTCTTAGTGTAACCAACCTTATATTTATGACACAAGCATCCCATCTTGCCAAGAATTCTTAAAATGTACTTATATTATACCTTTATAAGTTTTGATCTTATGCCTATTCTCCTTATCCATGGACAATGATGTTTGGGTTAGACAATAGCATTGATGTTACTATCTTGGCTCGATGTAAGTGTCTATTACCCTAACATAATCCAATATAAAAATGAAATTTATCATAATGGTTAGACTAAGTGATTTAATGTAAGTTATCTCTCGATATGATCGATATAAATACAATATCAATCGTCATTCATTCACCACCTATAAAACCTAGCAATCAAACTAAAAAAATACTCAAGAAACACTCAATATACCAAAAGGTTTCCTATTATACTCTATTATAATATTATTCAAAGTAAAAAACTAACATTAGGTTTGAAATATTAAAAGAAAAGTCATAAAGTCAGATTTTCCAAGTTACTAGATAGGTCACTACTATACTTATTTTACACTTTGCATGATTCGAATACAAACCAAAACATATGGGGAATTACTTTAATCTAATGCCCTATTTTGTATTATTGTCCATGTAGGTAGTTCCATTTGATAATGGGGTCATTGCAGGTCAACTTGACATTATATTCTCACTAACCCACTTTCCCCCAATGTCATATTGAAGATGCAAAACTAAGGTTTTGCCATTTCACCAAGAGTGACAATCCATGACCCATATCTAAATGCACCAGAGTGAAGACAAATCTAAACCTAGAAGAATCTAGGTGGTCACATACTATTTCAAATAATATTTCATACAAGACACTAACATCAAAATTAGACACTAGCATTGACATAACTTTCCCATGATGACATAAGTGTCTAAAGAGTTAGAAGCACTAGATCTAAAATTTGATGACTAATATAAAACTATATTCATGCCTACTTATTTATACCATATCTATCATAATATTAACATCATAAAAAATAAGTACTTTAATTTATGTCATTCATATATAACACAATTGTAATTTCCTTTAATATCCTATCTAAGCATATTAAATTTAGCATATGATACATCTGAGTTTAGAACATTAATTGGCCTATTGTAGATTTGATATTCACCCTTGTGCCCTATCATTTATATATCCTTACAACTTTTACCCAAGTATAATAGCCTCTAATCTAATTTAAGGTTAAACAGTTAAAGGGAAAGTAACTATCATCCTCCTTAGTAATAGGAGGAACAAGTTCCTTTTAATCCATTTTACATTCTTCAAACACTAAGATGAGAATAGGAAAGGTAATTATACAAATTCTAGAAAATAGGGCAACATCAAGTTCAACAAATGTTTAACCATTTTTAGAAGGTAATATATGGAGGGTTAAAGGGGTAAAATAGCCTATACACAAGGATGGGAGAAAATATTCTAAATTAAGCCAATTAATTTACAAACTTAGATAAATGGATATTTTAAATTAAAATAATTATATGTGCTAAATATAAAATGTACCAACTTTGAAAGATGCTATATTTATTTCAATGCCAATGAGAAATGATACTTATCTAGATTTATAATGTGAAGGTGGGTATAAATTTTACATAGGCAAAAGTGTGTAGGATTAAGACTATGATACATTTTTTAGATTATAAAAATGATGTTTATGAAGTTATAGACACTAGCATAAACCTTGGGACACTACCATTGACAATACTAGCCATTCTACAATGCTAATATCTAGCATAATATATGTATTGGATTTTTAAGCCATCAAATTTATTATTTTGGGTTTTCTATCACATTTGTGATGATGTATTAATAAATAGAACAAATGATATATATGTTTTCTTATGGATAAAACCCTAAATATTCACCCTTGGGATGTGTTTTCCAAAAAATAGGCTAGTGGGCTCATAGTGTTGAGTTGACCTCAAAGATTCCTATGTTAAGGATCATTAGTTATATATAAAATAATATAAGGAGGGCCCCATACTTATGTAGTTATCCCCTATGTGTGGGATTGTGTGTGAACAATGGTGTAAAATTATATATATAGATGAATGTATGGATCTAGTTTCTAACTTGACAAATATTGATAATGGGGTGCTTTGTAGATGCTTTAGAACTTTTTTATAACTAATCCTATGATTGATATGAAAATATGTAGGAATTTGGTATATAAATCACTTGTGAAATTTATTAAACAAGATTGAATAAGTGTTTGCTTGGTATTTGATATATATTAATGAGAAGGATAAGACTTGTATTTATACCACACCTTTCAAAAATATATCACTCTAGGGTTTAATAAGATAAATATAATGACCTATAGGTTTCAAATAATTTTCAATTTGGATGAATTTTGAGTGGTAGACACCAGATAAGGATATGAGAACTAGTGTTGACATTAGTGTCCCTATGTGGTTGGTAGTGTCTAGAAGGTTATAAAATAATTGAGGATATGAAACTAATAATGATGTATATTATGTTTTAAGCTTTATGTGAAGCACAAGAATTATGGGTAATCATAATAATAAGTTTGAGATTATAAGATAAAAAATTAGGTACAATGAGATGGTGAATGTGAGCCTTTTGGTAGTGGGAAGGTCAATAATTGAAGGGTAGAATATTGATTAGTATTTATCAAATATACAAGACTAAGATGCTATAAATATTTAATTTTGGTATCTACTATATATTAAGATACAATGTAATGGTGAATGTGAAAATATGTAATCAAAATGAAATCAAATATAAAAAAAATGGGTTGGAAATTTTTGAAACAACTGAGAAGGGTGAATCTAGTCAAAGGTGTGTTTTCTATATAGGATCTTAGACATTACTAATCCCAATCATAAATTATGAGCATGGTCACAAAGGTAATAAATATGAATGACTCCACCATTCCTTCAAATAAACTATCACATATCTAGGGCATGATTAAAGTAACTTCTTTGGGATAATAACTTACCATTTCACTACAAGAACAAATAGTTGAAGGATTCATATGGAGGGAAAAAACCCTAGGCATTTATGATATACCATGAGCTATGTGGAAATTGAATCCATGAATAATGTCGTTTAATGTACTGAGTATTAGGGGGTATCCCTCACATCATGGATCAGTTAAAACTAATGGTTTCTTTATGTAGAATGATAATTCTTATGAGTTATTAAAAATTTAGAATATCATTTCTAAGAAAATAAAATAATAAAATAAATCAAAATTGAAAAGTGAAAATGAAGACCAGATTAGAATGTAAGGGACAAAAAATAATATCTCAAGTTTACAAATATTTTAACCTATTTTTGATAAATTTTATTTAAGTGAATATACAGTGCAAAATGGGAAATATCAGATGCTAAAGATGTAAAAATATTTAAGTATTCTGATTTTGACAAATTTTTAAATATGGAATGTTTATATTTTGGGAGAGCACTAAGAATAAAAATACTGATCTTTCACACTTATTTTTGTTGATCATTTTTATTGTCTAATATGAAATCATGAGAAGAGGTGATTTAATATGTTTAGGATCAAAATCAAGAACAAAAATAAAATCTAGATATGTCTAATATAAATGGAGAGTGGTCCAATGCATTCCATTTCATTGACTACAGACTTGTCTTAGTTGAATATGATAAGATTTTAATATAAAAATATAGATAAATTATAAATATGGAAATTGTAGATTAGATATGAAACCAAAATATATTTATAGATGGGTCTATTGTAGATGGATAGTGGCATAGTATTCTTGATTCTATTAAAAAAAGACTTATCCTAGTTGATAGTGTGTAGGAAATATTCCTTATTATTTATGCACATATGTATGCTAAGTAATTTGAGATAACACAGTCTAGGGTTAGCCATGCAAAAATTATTATTTTTTAATCTTATCTTATCTTTGAAACACTTAGGGAAATTTGATAGCTTGAAAAATTGTAAGAAAAATAGGAGAGCATAATGGGTTGAGGTGACCTCGATCACCCCCTTGATGATTGACCTATGCCTACATATAAAATACTTAAATGATGAAAATCAACCCCATGTAGTTATACAACATAGGGTGAATGTGAAATTATGCTCCTTTGACTATGTGTATATAACTATAAAATGGATTTGACACTTAAAAATGATAACTCTTGACTTATTTTATAGGGATCTTGACTTGTGATGTAGGAGAATCTCAAAAACATCTATAATGGTTACATGAAGACATGGTTAAAGTTAGAAATTATCAAGCATACAAAGCTCAAGTCATGTCTTAGTTTTGTATTAGAATTCATATTATTGTCTTTTCCCTCCAAAATGTTGTTAAGGAGGAATAAATGTAAATATTAAATGTAAAAGTAAAAAGAGTAAAAAGGGGTGAAATTTGGTTGAAAGGAATCCCCACATTAGGATTTTTTGATTAAAATAGGGGAAATGGTTGAAATATTTCAGCCATAAGATATTAGTTGAGATTGTCTCTCAACTCAGATATTAGTTTAGAAAAATCCTCCTTTCTTGTTTCAAAGCTCAATTTGGAATATGAGACTCTTTCAAAAAGGGTAAGTTATGAGTTAATAAAAGGAGAGAGGAGAGGAGTATGTATAAGGAAAAAGAGATAAGATCCCTCATTCAAGGAGATAAACAAGAATTATTAATAGGATGTAAGGGAGCAAAAGGAAGGTGGAGACTATAAATGTGAAGAGAGAAGTATGAAAGTGTCAATAAGGATTTGAAATCCATTAATTATGGATCATGAAACATTGAAAAATATTTTAAATAACTTTATTTGATTAAGAAAGAATGGTATTTTAATTTCATGACAATATCATGTAAGCAATGATTTTGAGCATAGAATTCTAGCCTAAACAGTGAACAAGCCCATGTTTGCGTGTGTATTCCCTTAAGAGCTTATAATGATCAAATTATGGTGTAAGATATGAAAAAAATAACTCTAGGTGTATGCCAAGAAAAAATTGAAACTAGTATTATGTGATTAATAGGTTTAAAGAATCTTGAATGTTATAAGGAACACAAACATGGTATGATAGGGTATTCAAATCAAATACATAGTCCACTATTTCAAGATAAGACAACATATAAATGATTACATGGAAATAAATAAATAATTGGAATAATATTATGGGATGAATATGAGATAGGTTAAGATTACTTTGGTATAGAGACTATGTAGATGCCTAGAGATCACAAAAGATGACCCTCATGCTTGTTGGTGATTGGGTACAAGTAGAACATAGAAAAGTACAGGTTTTGAGAAAAAATGATTGGATTAGACTCTTTTGCATGAATACATGAGTGGTAAAGGTTTTATATGTTTAAAAATATAAATCATGTTGAAGGTCTCTTGATAAGATAAAAGGTGAAGGAAACTCATGAACCCTGTTGACTATGAGGAAAAACATAGTAAAGATAAAGTAATTTATCTTGTTTGGAATTGATAGAGAGGTAATATGGATTTATTTATGAATGGATAAGATGGATAGTATATATATATATATGGATAGTATATATATATATGGATAGTATATATATATATATATATATATATATATATATATATATATATATATATACTAAATAGCAATTTGTAACCTTTTATATGCTATAACACACTCCCAGTTGAAAATAATATGCTCTCAGGCCTGTAGATGACTGTGTATAGAAGTTTGCATATTAGGAAGAATAAATGGATTGATCTATTATAATAACATGATTATGGGGGATAATATAGTTTTAAAAAAGTGATAATATGCTTAAGGGTCATTGGAATCCATATTTTGTAAAGGATATATGAAAATAAACCCTGTTTATTGTCATATGCATAAAGTCAAAGTAAACTGAATTAACTTTGGTTATTATGGATAAAAGTTTAAAAATGATTATATGTTAAATTATAAAGGTTTAATACATTGATAAAAACCTAAAAAAATAAATTATATCCATTTAAATGGATTGAAACGTTCATAGTTGTAAATTGATAGCTCTCAGCTTTGTGTAGGCCCTTAAAAGCCCTAACCTAGGGTTTAGTGCCTAAAAAGAGTTATAATAATAAACAATAGGTAAAAATTTAGAATATTAACCTTGGATATTTTTAAAAACTATTGGTGAAGGTTTAATACCTATAGGGTATGGGAATTTATGGAAAAGATCAAGTACAAGGTGAGTTCTAGGTGCATGCAAACAAAGTGAGTAGGCCAATATTGGAAAAGGGGTTTTTATTCAAAGAAGGGTACAAATAAATGATTAATTAACCCATAAGGAGATAATGGGTATCAAAAAAATTATTATTGTTATCTAAAAGCTTGTAAATTGATCAAGACAATGATGTTTGCTTGATAAGAGGGCTAATTAGAGCAGAGGCTAAAGAAGGAAGTACTAAACCATACAAAGGAACCTAAAGTGATTTTAGGTATGCTATATAAATGATTAATGTGTACTATAGAGTGTTATAAAATTCATTTTTAGGATAATTTATGAATATTTATGGTTAGAATATAGAGGAAACAAGGCTACATGGAGGATATCACAACCAGTAGGTAAAATGAGAGTTTTGAGCATTCAAACAAGGACTGATTTATTATTATAGGTATATTAAGGTGTGTTAAACTATATTAAGTGTATAAAAATGGTTCAATTAGGCTAAGTGGAGCACTTGAGTAAATGTGGGTTTTATTCCTATATAGAAGATAGTCATCAATAAGAACATTGGTGATTCAATTAGTAATATTGCCTGATTAAGAAGGTAAATAAAGGTGTAAACAAGATGAGGGTTGAACCATTTTTGGTATTAGACCTTGAATATCTAGTAATTTGATAAATTTTTGATGATATAATTGCTAATGAGTTGTTTCAAGTTTTGTAAGAAGGATCAAGAAATTGGGATCCAAGAGATTCTCAAAAGACTAGGAAAATAGAAGAGGTTGGGTGAGACAAGTGCACCAAAAGACTAGGGTGAAATATACCTAGGTGAGGACATAAATGGATTAAGATACCAAGGTGGAAAGGACTTGGGTGAATATCTCAGAGATGGAAGTATTGTTGAGGACATTATAGAGTAGCAGAGTACATGAAGGTATTAAAGAGAAAGCAAGCATCCAAAAGAAGAGAGGTATGAATAGTAATGAAAATGATAAAAATATTGATAGTTTGAAAATATATTTATCTAATTTTTTAGATATATATGAATCTTGGATGCAGATGAATAGACAAGCATGGGTATGGAAAATGAGGAAGAGGTTGAAGTGGCCAATATATCTTCTAATGAAGAGGACAAGAAGGCAAAGGGAGATTTCCAAGAAAATTGAAGTCCATAGAGGCTTGAAGAAGATAATAAGGTTTCCAAGTGAGAAACAAGAAGAGAAAGATATTTTTAAGAATTTTATCATTGAGGAGAATAAGAGAAAAGAAGAAAGAGAAGATAAAATGCCAGGAGGAGCACTTGAGAAGATGAGCGTGTTGGTGAAGAGAATACTCATAGGGACCTTGTGGTATCTTGTTTTTATATCTAATGTTGTCTTTGTATGGGTAATTTTAGGTATGATCATCCTTGTGAAGTTAAAAATAAAGGCCTTGAAGAGTGAAGAGATTGGTGCAAGAAGAGACACCAAGTGCACAAGTGAATGTGCAAGAGAGATAAGTAAGTTTTATGATATTGATAAAGAAGGAGAGATGCATTAGTTAATGCATGAATAAGGTGTTGAGGAACCCATACAAGAAAGATACAAAATGGAATATGAGGATGACTTCCATGATGTCATTGAAAGCCAAGAAGAAGCAAGAGAACATCCAAGCATAAAGGAAGAGGAAAATGCAAACAATCAAGAATCCATACAAGTCAAAGAACCTAAGGAGTAACCCATAAGGGAGGTAAAGATGAATTCAAAATTTGATTTTTATTGTTCTCATAAGCATGAAGCTACTGATATATAGGTTATAAAATAAAATAAAAATGTGGATTTAAAAATGAACCATGGATATAGGATGTTTAGATGGCTTGAGAAGCCAAAGGATAAGAAAAATAAATTAGTATGGGTACCTAAGAAGGTAAAGAGTGAAGATGTGAGTTTTGAGGTAATAACACCAAGTAGACAATGGAGAAGGATGGAAGCTGATAAAAGAAACCAAGAGAGTGAAGATGAGATGGTGAGAATGGAAGAGGCATTTCATGAAGGCAAGAAGTTTGAAAGGCATACCAAGGAGATGAAAGGTAATAAAATTGTTTGAAATAAATTAAATGATGATGTGTTTGAATCATTTGATGATCTCTTTATGGAAAAGGATGAATGGAAAGTGGCTATGAGGACTAACATGAATCAAGGAGAGAGTTCTAAATGATTTTATGATGAGGAAAGAGATGGGTATACAACCAAGCTATGACTCATTGAAGACAAGTAGAAAACAAGTTGGCTTCAAGAAGAGATTAAAGAGAGAAAGGAAAAGAAATGTAATAATAATTAAATTATATTTGATAGGTATAATAATGAATAAGTTGGTTTATGTGAAGATAAACTAAGAAAGGATGAGATGAAGGATAAAGGACAAGCAATTCTTGAGAATTATGAACCCAAGTTTGATGAAGAGAATGGTGAGATAGATAAGACCTAACTAAAATAGGAGTTGAGAATGTTAAAATAACTCTTTAATTCTCCAAGAGAGTTACGTAAATGTAAAATCCATTATGAGAACATCATTAGTGAGAGTGAAGCAAGAAAAGAGAACACTAAGGTGACAAGGATAGTTTTTTCCAAGGAACAAGAGAGTGTAGGCAAGCAAGAGGCTTCATGGCCTCAATATTTTTATTCTATGGTGCTTTTTGATGCTTTGATCGAAGGTCTTATAGAGGTGGAGATGGATGAAGTCCATAGTTTAATGGACAAGCTCTTGAAACAAGAAGACAAGGAAGATCTTGAAGATACATATGAATAAGAATGGAGATGGGAAGTTGAAGTTGAGAATGAGATGAGAAGGACATATCAAAAGAGAAAGAGAAGAAATATGAAAGGAAAAGACTACCTCAAAGAAATAAAAACATTAGCATTGGTAACAAGACGTTGGGATCCAAGTATAGAGAATACAAAGGCATGGAGGAGGCATCTCATTTGAACAAGGTTTAAATTATTTATAGAGGGAGAATATGATGTAGGATCATCTCAAAAACATCTATAATGGCTACATGAAGACATGGTCAAAGTTGGAAGCTATCAAGCATACAAATCTCAAGTCATGTCTTAGTTTTGTATTTGAATTCATATTGTTTTATTTTCCCTCCAAAATGTTGTTAAGGAGGAATAAATGTAAAATTCAAAAGAGTAAAGAGGGGTGAAATTTGGTTGAGAGGAATCCCCACATTTGGAGTTTGTTCAGTAAAAGAGGGGGAGATGGTTGAAATATTTCAACCATAAGATATTAGTTGAGATTATCTCTCAACTTAGATATCAATTTAGAAAAATCCTCTTTTCTTGTTTCAAATCTCAAGTTATTGTAGGATAATCTTTAAAAAAGATGAATATATGCATTAATCAAAGGAGAGAGGAGAGGAGTACATATAATGAAAGAGAGAGAGGATCTCTCATTCAAGGAGAGAAAGATGAATGATTAGAAGGACGTAAGGGAGAAAAAGGAAGGTGGATATTGTAGATGTGAAGAGAGAAGTATGACAGTGTCAATAAGGATTTGAAAGCCATTAATTATGGATCATGAAACATTTAAAAATATTGTAAGTAAATTTATCTAATTAATAAACAATGGTATTTGAATTTCAAGACAATATCATGTAAATAATGATTTTGAGCATAAAATTTTGGCCTAGGCAATGAACATGCCTATGTTTGTGTGTGTATTCACTTAAGATATTATAATGATCAAATTATGGAATAATATATTCATGAAATAACTTTATGTGTATGCCAAGAACAAATTGAAACTATTATTATGTGATTAAGAGGTTTAAAGAATCTTGAATATTATAAGGAACACAAATAGGGTATGGTAGGGTATTCAAATTGAATGCACAGTCCACTATTTCAAGATAAGAAAACATGAAAATGATTTCATGTAACTAAATAAATAATTGGAATAAGTTTATGGGATGAATATGAGACTAGGTTAATAGGAATTATGTCTAGAGACTCTGTAGATGCCTAGAGATCACAAAAGATGACCCTTGGGCTCGTTGGTGAGAGATTACAGACAAAACATAAAGAAGAACATGTTTTGAGAAAAAAATGATTATATTAGACTTATTTTCATGAATACACGAGAGGTAAATTAATTATATGCTTAAAAATATAAAAATCATGTTGAATGTCTCTTGATAAAAGAAAAGGTGAAGGAAACTCATGAACCCTATTAACTATTAGGAAAAACATAGTAAAGATAAAGTAATTTCTCTTGTTTGGAATGAAAAGAGAGTAATATGTCTTGTTTTATGAATGGAGAAGATGGATAGTATTTATATAGATCCTAAATATCAATTTTTAACCTTTGATATGTTATAACACACCCCCAGTTAAAAATAATATCCTCTCAGTATTGTAGATGATTGTGTACAAGAAATTGCATGTTAAGATGAATAAATGGATTGATCTAGTATGAGAACATAATTATGGGGGAGAATATAGTTTTAAAAAAGTGACAGGATTCTTAAGGGTCATTGGAATACCTATTTTCTAGAGGATCTATGAAAAGAAACCCTTAAACCCTATTTACTGTCATATGCATATAGTCAAAGTAAACTAAATTTGCTTTGGTTAGTGTGTATATAATGTTGAAAAGACTTGGATGTTAAATTATAAAGGTGTAATACATTGATAAAGACCTAAAAAAATAAATTATATCCCTTTAAATTCATTGAAACATTCACAGTTACAAATTGATAGCTCTCAGCTTTGTGCAGGCCCTTGAAAGCCCTAACCTAGTGTTTAGTGGCTAAAAATATTTATAACCATAAAAAATGGTAAAATTTTGGAATATTAATCTTGGAAATGTTTACAAACTTTTGGTGAATGTTTCATGCCTATAGGGTATGGGAAAGTATGGAAAAGATCAAGTACAAGGTGAGTTCTAGGTGCATGCAAGAAAAGTGAGTAGGCCAATATTGGAAAAGGGGTTTTTATTCAAGGAAGGGTAAAAATAAATGATTTATTCAACTTTAAGGAGATAATGGGTATCCAATAGGTGATTTATATTGATCTGAAATCTTGTACAATGATCAGGACAAGGAGGTTTGCTTGACAAGAGGGTTAATTAGAGTAGAGGCTAAAGAAGGAAGTATTAAACCATACAAAGGACCCTCAAATGATTCTCAAGTATGTTATATAAATGATTAATGGGTACTATAAAGTGTTGTCACATGAATTTTTTTGCTAACTTATGAATATTCATGGTCAAAATATAGAGGAAATAGGGCTACAAGGAGGGTATCACAACCAACAAGTAAAATGAAAGTTTTGAGCATTCAATCAAGGAATGATTGATTTTGATAGGTCTGTTAAGGTGTATTAAACTATATGAAGTGTCTAAAAATGGTTAGATAAGGATAAGTGGAACATTTGAGTAAATATGGGTTTTATTCTTATATAAAAAATAGTCACCAATAAGAACATTGATGACTTAATTAGTAATTTTGCCTGATTAAGAAGGTAAATAAATGTGTAAACAAGATGAGGGTTTAAACAAATTGGCTTATGATTAATCCTTATGAAATATTAATAATTTAGGAGAAATAGGGTATATTTTTTTAATGTGTATAAGTTTATAATATTGAATCAAATGAGTAGCAAGACCCTTTTAATGAGTGAAACTTAATATGTTTTTATTAATTTTTTTGACCATTTCCTTTAGACAACCATGCTAAATGTGTAGGAAGACCTAAAAGGATGTTTTTAATTTTAGGAACTCAACATTATTTGTCATGGTATGTGGAAATTGTAAGTGGAAAGGGGCACAATTCACCCTTATCCAATTAGCATGGACCTATCATAGAGGATCAAAGACACATATTTTAAATTGTAGGAAATATAAGGGTATATTTTGAGAGCTTGAACGTTTGAAATTGAAAGGTTTTTAGAATAGTAATGACAAATAAAGGGGTGATACCCATAATATAAAAATGGATTAGAGTAATATAAAATAAGAGTAATGTATTTTAGCATAATTAATTTGGTTTGTAATGTGTTAAGCATTAGCATTAACAATTAATTATTAATTTAATAATGTGTCTACACTTTTCAACATTCAAATATTTATAAAAAAATAATGATTTTCATGTTGTGATTTTATTTTTTGGCCCATTCATTTTCACAACTAAAGTAAATATATAAATAGTATATTTTTATTACTATTCAAATTAATAGCCTATCTCAGCATAATAAAGTAACTAGTGGAAAGGTTTGCTTTTATTTCTATAAATATTTGTCACCAATGATCCCTACTTCTACTCCATCCTATGTTCTTTTTATTTGGGTGGAAACTAACATTTCAAATTTTGGTCTGAGGATATACTTGTATCTAAACTTTTGTCTTTGGTTGTGTGGAAGTGGAAGGTTAATTAATTCCTTGTGTCATTCCTTATCATTTATCTTCTTTGGATTTAACATTTTTCCCATTACTATTTTGTGTTTTAGTCTCCATTTCAATTTGGTCATCTTCTCTAGGGGGTGTTTCCACTTGTGTGCATTTTTATTTCTCCTTTTTTCCAAGAGGAGTACTTTTGATTATTTAATCTCCCATTCCTCATTTTTTATGACTCTATTTATATGTTTGAAAAAGATGTCATTATGTTTATTATTATGTTTTCTTCTTGTGCTATTGTGTACTCCTCCTTATAGAGTCCATTATGTATTTATTTCTTTAGTCTCTTCTATTCTATTTATTTTTGATGATTTTTAGTGCATAGGTTAGTCTATACTTAACCCCTTTGACCATTTAAATTAGCGTAGGTTATATCTTGATGTTGTTATGCTCTAAGTCTTCATGATTAGAAGTTATCCATTTTAATATTTTTAAATTAATCCCTCATAGTGATATTTTTGACTCCATTTAAATCCATTTCAACGTATGTGGTCTTGATCTCATACATTTGATTGACACACCCTATAATATTTTAGTCATCCTTCTTTATTTTTATGGGAGTGTGATGAATAATCATGCATAACTCTTAAAATCATTTGTATGTGTTGGGCATATCCTTGGGAATGTGATATACATCTCTTATCAATGTTTTCAATGTCTCATACCACATGTCCATCTCCTTTTTTCTAATATTAAATCACTTAGATAAGGAAAGTATGGAAGTTTTATCTTAGTGTGGGGATTGTTCCGAATCAGGGAGATAAAGGGTGCTTCTAGAGTTCCATGTGGAATATTAATCTCATAAAAAAGTATGCTTCCATCTAAATATTTTCTTATTGAAGGTTTCTTATTTCATATCCAGGTTCAATTTTTTATAAAATATACATTATGGAATTGAATCACACAAGCTAAGTTACTTTTATCACCATAGTTAAATCGCATTGATAAAAAATGTATCTACATGTGTATCTCAATCCTAAAAAATTTAAATCACCATAGTGTAACTATCTCTTTGTATATTTATTTATTTAGTGATTTCATCCACTTGTTTTAAACTCATAGCCAACCACATGTTTTCTCTTTAAATTTTTTTTAGGATTGACCTTGTCATATGGTAGGTGTGATAGTTTTCCTTCTATATATGAAGTATGATTGAACTCTCTTAGACGATATATAATGAATTATAAAATATTATTTGATTTTCAAAAGAAGGGTAAATCCAAAATTTATAAAATTCCATTATACTTGAGATATATTTTGATTATGTTATCCTCAAGATAAAATAAATGCCTTCCAGCATTTTTAATATTAATGTAATAACCTTCCTTTAACATGTTCTCATACTAAGTTTTCATGTGGTATGAGGTTATAAATTATCCACTTTCCATCATCTCTAGATACTTCATCATTGACATGATAAAGGGTGCTACTTATTTTTAGTTCTTTGAATTGATAATGGAAATAGTATCTTGAGCTTCCTCTTTGATCACAATTATATAAAAATCTTATGTATTCTATCTTTGGTGCCATATTGTCTATTCTTTAATATTTTCACCTTTCCTATTACTTGTTTCTAACTGTTATTTATTCATTACTTTAGTACTTGATATTTATCTCCTCAAAAATGGCAATAAAAAGCCCCGTAGAATCATTTTTACTCCAAAACATAATTATCCTTTCCTCTCCAAATTTCCTTGACTCAGCTCTTATTCTTGCAATGATAATTAAAACTTTGTCAATTGTGGATGAATCCTTGTAGGATTTTAAAAATTTCAAACAATAGCTAAAACCTTTAACTTCATCATTTATTTATGACTCTACTTTGATAAATTATATGAAATTTTGAAGTGAAAAATGAGTACCCAAAGGGCCAAATATATATCCTTAGTTTCTTTAATTCTTTCACATGCCTCTATTCCTTTTTCTTGCATCTCAAATTTTAATGTCATCATTATGATGTCACATCATGTGATACATCCAATGTGGTGTGACATACATTTTTCCCATTTTTTGTGTTATTATACCTTAAATGCATATTTACTTTTCTATAACACTTTCACCATAGTCCTCACATATCTAGATACTCAATCATCCTTGTACATATTTATCTCATGTTGTTGAATTCCACTTCATTAACATGGTATTTTGAGCCTTTCCTCTTAAAATATCCTAAAAACATCCCACACAGTAATTATGCATATGGTCCTCCTATGCCTGAATTTGTTTATCCCTTGAAATCTTCTTTTTTTAATTGTTGAAAACTATTTTCTTTAATTATTTCCTTTTGACCCTTTCTCCCATTATTTATGTGTTGCACATCCCTCACAATAATATGTACCAGATATTTTTACTTGGGATAAGTTATACATTTCACTCATTGATGTAGTTACATGTAACATTAATGATTATCATACCTATGTACTAGAAAAATTGCAGAAAAACATGCTTGAGGTAAACATCCCTCCTTGTTATGAATATATAAAAATATCATAGAGCAAATGACTCAAAGGAAATGACTAAGAAATATTTTTATTCTATTTTATCATGGTTAGTGGTCTTATTGGGGTAAATTTTTTAGGGATTACATGTTATAGGGATTAAGATTACTTCTATTTAAATGTATTGGTATAAGTTTTCCATCTAGAGTGTGTAACCTACATTTGTCATTATCTAAGATGTCAATGATGATATATGGCATGTTTCATTTTATTTTAGATAAATGAACCTAAAAAATTAAAAAAACTTAAGATTAATTTATATTTTATAAAGTATGAAATAATAAATGAATTTGAATATAAAAGGTTAAATTTTATTAAACAATTAAAAATTATAACAAGTGGAAATTACCTAAGAGAATAAAATACTTATAAATTCTACTATTTTATGTATGCCAGAGATGAAATGAAGGTAATATAATGCTTAAAGTAGGTTATGAGTCACTCAAATTAGGATTTGTGTGTTTATAAATACTAGTAAAAATTTATCAATTTATTCACACATGCCAAAAATTAGTGTTTATGTTCTTCCAAACTATGTGTAAAATGTGATGCAGAGGATGGTCAACTTCTCTAATACACCTTCTTGGTTCAATGCTCAATCTCTAAACTAGAGTGCATATGGTCATTCAAGTGTACATTGATGCTTTGTTTATCTTGTGTCTCCTAATATTAAATAAAAAATCCTAATATTATCTTTATACCTCTCTTACCATTATTAAAAACCTTCTTTGATTGTTTCTTATCCTTTGTATACTTCTCCCTTCACATAGTCCATTCCTAGTAACCTATTTTTAGGCTAATTATACTAGTATAATTTCGATAAAATGGAGTTTGAAAAAACTCAAGGTATTTAAAAATACCCTGTATCCTTATTGGTATGTGTATGAAATTTCAAAATTTGACTCAATCTACAACCCCCTTTTCTTCATTCTTTTAGTTTCTATTAGGCCTAATTAGGCCTATTCTTCACCTTTATCCACATAGTCATCTCGCTAAGATCGTACAAGTATGAAATGAAGTAAAAAACCTTATAATATATTAAATATCATGAAAAAATATTTAGTGACTATTTTTGGGGTGTTTCCAATAGTTAAAACATGCACAAAATGCATTTGAAGGTAAAAACCCTAGATTAGGATTTTCCAACTCTGTTTCCACCTGAGAGCACAAAGTTTGCTTCTAAACATTCCTAACTGAAGGTCAAGTCTATTTAAATATTTTTTATAATTTATGGGACTTACACTCACATTATTAAATTTTTATTTTTACAACATAACAAATTTGTTCACCTTTTTAAACACAATCTTGGTTCATAATAAACACACAATCTTGTATACAGAGCTCTAGGAGTTTGTTGTTAACACTAAATCTTATAATTAATATTATCCACTCTTGTAAACAATTTATGTACCTATAAACTCCTCTAAATACCTTTTTAGGTCATGAATTACATTTGAAAATAACTTTACAACTTACTTTTACACATTCTTTGAATGCATAACATAAACAATCACCATTTGTAAGGTTTGAAAGTGCTCTTTAGGGATTGATTTGATCTTAAAATAGTTTTTAGTTATAAGTATGATTTTAATATATATATATATATATATATATATATATATATATATATATATATATATATATATATATATATATAAACTCAATTTACCCTATTCCATTAGTTTTTATACACAAACGCTTCTCTATCAGTTCCTTATGAAAATCTTGACTAAAATTAGCATATAGTCATGTCCTACAGGCTTCAGGGGTAAGTTCTTTGGATATAAACTTCAAATGTGGATTTTTTACGTCTTCTCAAAATTAATGAAAGTTTATCACAAAATATAACACATATTAGCATAAATAATCAACATGAACAAGACTATGCTATCCTTTATTATCACCTTCTAAGACTCATTGCCTACACATACACACTTATATAGAATTATCTTGTTCTCTAAGCTAAGTAACATGAAAATTGATAAAATAATCATTAAAACATGTTCAAAACATGAAAATAAACTCATTAAAACCAATCCACACATCATAATCATACTACAGTGGTTCTTCATTCAATGAACAATATAACACAATCATCTTCCATTTTGCATACATAAGGAAAACAAGGTTTAACACCTCTTCAATTTTAGAAAATCCTTAATTATTTATTATGATTATAGTCCCTTAAAATTCTAATAAAATAATCAAACCAATTAAAAAAAAAAACTTGTATACTTTATATCTAGTATAACTACCTCAACAACCTCCTAATGGTCATCACAAGTAAGTTTTCTCCTTGCATAAACTTCAAGGGGAATGCTATAGTAAAAATGTGAACCATCATTAGGTTTATATGTCTAAAGTGTCTTTAGTTAAAATTTTATATTTATTTTATAAATTTAAGACATCTAAGCCACTATCCACACTACCCTTTCTAAGCCAATATATTCAAAAATTCAAATTGTTTCATTTGGCAAGAAAACTCCCATTTGAAATTCTAAGCTCCCTAGGCACTTCTAATCACTTGAATAAAATTCCAAGATGCATTGTAAGAATCATAACACTTAACAAAATCATAATTATTTCTATTCACTTGGATTAATCAAAAACTTACAATCCTCTAGTTTTGATGAGTGATGCCCTTGCATCATTCTCCTAAGGAAAAAAAAATCAGAGGGTGTTTTATATAAATCTTTCCAATATATGCTTATATCTTACTGTTAAGATATTTCATCCTTGTAGTGTCCTCCATGAATTGTGACTTATCACACTTGGCATACTTTTGGTTCCAAGTTTCCTCCTTTTATTTGTCCAAAATGCATCCTGATTTAGCTGAATTGATTTGAGGCAACTGATTTTCCCAACCCTATTTTATCCACTTCAATTGTTTCGTTGATGCCTCTTGCTTCATCTAATGCATTAATAATGATTGACATGATTACTCCACTATGTAATTATTTATTACATGCATGATTGGAACTAATAAATTAAACTTCTAGCTTGATATGATCTATTTTTTGATTTTTTCTCTTTCTCTAATTGCAACAATGTTTCTTATGTTCTATACTGTCAACTTGTCTTATTGCTTTCTCTGTCATTGGGTGTATTTTTTTAGTCTCATGAAAACATTCTTAAATATATATAAAACATAATAAACTAGTACCTTGTTTATGATTAGCATATTTGTCAAGGTCATACTATAAATATGCTTCTTGCTATATTCCCCATGTTCACTCCATCTCTCTATCATCCAAAATACTACTCATCTCCTTTGAACAACTGTTTCCATCCTACATATTTCTCTCAATGGTTCAAATTATGACTCCACTTACATGATTACATTTTAAACATGAAAATCCAAGGTACTCCTTCCTTTCGTCATCTATTATACCTTCTTATTCTAGACACTTGTAACATCATATTCATCCTTTGAATAAGAATATAGACCTATATTCGAATCCTTGAGGTTTTCCACCTATTTTTCCTCTATCATAGCTAAGTCTTCTATCATTTAAACCCTATTATTATTGAGATATGTTGTCCTCAATATCTCCTTAAATTCATATGGTTCACTCCAACTACATTGAGCTTGACTCATGCCTCCTTATCTTGATATTACTTCTTCAATCAACAAACAATGTATTTGTCTATGCCAATAAATGCATAATATTTGTTTTTAATAATTATCATCCCTTATATATTGATGTAGTGTGTTATCCATTATTACTAGCCTATGATAGATAGCTTCCAAACTATCACATACCTTTGTTTTGGTATTTTGTCTTGGCAAGTCAACATGAAACACTTTTTTTTGTGATTCTTCTCCATCAATCTCTTATACGTCTTCCTTGGACTTGATTATCTTGTCACCCTCTAAAACTTGATCAACCTAAAATTCATTACCATTTATTTAATTTTTTGAATGTCTATCATCATTATTATTCCTCCACACATCACCTTTGTATACTATAGGCATATCACCAATCAATATATTAGCATACACAATGTAATCTTCAAAAGCTTCTATGAGCATACCCTTATTTATCTTATTATTTCATATGCATGTTTAGTCTTTTGAAAATATTTTCATGACTTCTTCTCACCTTTATAGCTTGGTATTGATCTCCTACATGCCACCCATATTATTGATGTGTTCTCTTTCATTGTTTCCACTTCTCACTTGCAATATAATTCTTACTTACACATAAGAATACAAATTCATCAATTAGATTTAAACTTATTTGAATTATACATACCTTCCCCCACTAAAAATTTGCTTGATCATTGACCTTGTATGGAGTTTCTTCCTCTAGTTTCTTCTTGGCTACTCCTTTGAACTGAAACATCATAACTAATTTGTCATGCTTACTCTCACCTTCATTGAGATTCTCCTTTTCATAAAATAAATATTTCTTATTCACATGGATTTCTAGTAACTCTTGATCTTGGATTTGTATGTCCATCTTGCCTTCAACCTTTGTCTTTAATTGCAAATTAAATATTCCCATACACATTACATCTTCTTCTCTCTCACCTTGTTCTTTTTTATTTTTTTTACATCTTTAGGCATGGTTCTCCCTCTTTATTCTTCACTTCTTGATGAGTTTTAGGCTGTGTAGGATCAACAGTATCTATTGTAACCACTAACATCTTCAGATAAAAATTTGGATCCTTCATATATATCTCTTGTGTTACCTTGTTGGAAACTTCATTATCAAATTCCCTCTCTTGTTTAGTTTCATTCTCAAGACACTTCTCATTCATCTTAGTTGTAATTTATGCCCCTTTTCTTCTAGTATACTCTCTGCCTTCTTAGTTTTTGAGCCCCTCACTCTTACATGTAATGTTATCTACTAATGCCTTCTCACCAAGATCACTCCCTTTATTCAACTATGTGACCTTGTCTAATCTTATCTCTTGTTGGTCCTCTTCTATGTACAATTTTGTCGACTCATACCTCTCCATACTCACCATCTCAAGAAAATCTATCTTTCATTCTTTCTTAGGGGATTTGATCAAATTGGTACTCTTAATAACCTTACCAAAATATTTTTTCATTACCATTAACATCACTCTTTGTTCCATTCTAATTGCATTACTTTTCAAAGGTAAAAGGACATGTGTCAACCCATCTTTATCTACAATGCAAGTGTTTGCTTTCCCATCATGAACACCCTTCCTATCAAATTTCCATGGCCTCCCTACCAACAAATGAAAAATTTCTATGGGAATTATGTCACATGAAAATATATCCTTATATCCATCTATATGAAATTAAACCAAACTTTTTTCACTTATCATGATTTAATGTCCTTCTTGAACCCAAGTTACCTTGTAAGGATGTGTATATGGAATCCTCTTTAGTCCTAGCTTTTGTACCATCTCAAAAGATATTATATTGTCTATGATTCTTCTATTAATTACCACATTGAAACACTTTCATTTTGTTTTACACCTTATCCTAAATAATCTTCTCCTTTGAATTGGTTCTTGTACTTGTCCTTTTTGCTATAAAAATACTCTTTGCATGAGCAAAGATTATCTTCTCACTTATCTATTTTATTCATTTGGTCTTCTTGAATTTTGTTGACCATATCTACCAATCTATGTGGGACATTCCATTACCCATTGTCCATATCTATTACAATGTTAACATTATACTTGAAAGGTTGGTCTATAACTATTTCTCAAGAAACTATCATTAGCTCTTACTCTATCAAATACAAATGGTCTTACCTCATATGCATGATACTATGGTCTCATGCCTTCATAAACCACTATTATATAATTTTTTAGCCTTATGGCCTCTTAGATTATTGATACATTCTCTTCTCCTACTAACCTTGGTTGTAAAGGTTCCTCTTGACCTTATTGACTGTCATTGCCTTCCACATGTGTTGTCTCTAAACTTTGTACTCTTTCTTTGAGGGCATTCTCAATAGCTTCCATTCTCACAATCAATGGTGAAATCAACTATGCCATATAACCCATTAAATTATCCACAATTCTATCTTGATCTCTACTTCATCTATTCACCCTTTGTTCCATGGGTCTTTGTTCTTGATTACCTACCTTGTAGTTAAGCTCTAAACACATGATGCCAATCTCTATTTTAACCTTGTCAAGTTATATCATATTCTCACCTATCAAAAATCACCCACCACTAAGAGAAAACCTGAACTGATACCAAAATGATTTAGAGGATGGTCAAATTCTCTCATACACCTTCTTCGTTCAATGCTCATTCACTAGAATAGGGTGCATGTGGTCATTCAAGGGTAAATTGATGCTTTGTTTATCTTGTGGATCTTATTATCCTATCCAAAATCCTAACAATCTTTTGATACCTATATTATCATTAGAATCACTCTTTTTGGATTATTTCTTATCCTTTGTATACTTCTCCCTTCACTTAGTCCACTTCTAGTAGTGATTTTTAGGATAATGTTACTAGTATAGTTTTGTATAATGGATTTTTGAAAAAATCAAGGTATTACAACTAATTTCTATCCTTCTTGGCCTGTGTATTAAATTAAAAAAGTTAACTCAATCGACAACCCCCTTGTATTCATTATTTTGGTTTCTATTAGGCCTATTCTACCCCTTTATCCACACAGTCATCTCCCTCAGATCATACAAGTATAGAATAAGGTTAAAAACCATATAACATATTTAATAGAATTAACACACACACACACACACACACACACACACACACACACACACACACACACACACACACACACACACACACACACACCAACCAAATTTGGGGTGTTTTTATTAGTTAAAACATGCATAAAATGCATTTAAATGTAGAAACCCTAAACCAGGGTTTTCTAACTCTGTTTCTACCTAAGAGCATAAAGTTTTCTTATAAATGTTTGTAATATAAGGTTAAATATTGTTAAATATTTTTTTGTGTCTATGGGACTTACCCTCACCTTAGTAAATTTTTATTTATGCACCACAACTATGTTCACCTCTTTTAACACAATCTTGTATGCAGAGCTCTAAGAGTTTGTTCTTGACAATAAATTCTCTAAGAAAGGATATCCACTCATATACATGGTTTATATACCTATCAAATCATAAAAATAGGTTTTTAAGTCATTGATTACATTTAAAAACAAATTTTTAACTTCTTTTTACACATTTTTTGAATGCATAACATGCATAATCACCATTTGTAAGGTTTGAAAGTGCTCTTTGGGGATTGATTTGATGTTCAAACAATTTTTAAGTTATAAGGATGATTGGAAAAGATATATAACAAATTAATTTGCCATATTACATCATTGGTTATTCATAAACACTTCTCTATTCACTTCTTTATGAAAATCTTAACTAAAATTAGCATACAATCACATCTTACAAGCTTCAAGGGTAAGTTCTTTGGATATAAACTTCCAATGTGGATTTATAACCTTTTATGAACATTTATGAAGGTTTATAATAAACTATAACATGTCTTATAATAAATAATCAACATGAATAAGACTCTACTATCCTCAATTATCGCCTTCCAGAACTCATTGCCTGCACATACACACTTCTACAGGACTATCTTATTTTCTAAGCCAAGTAACATGAAACTTGATAAAATAATCATTAAAATCATGTTTAAAACATGGAAATAAACTTAATAATACCAATCCACACATAAAAATAATATTACATTGGGTATGCTTTTGATAAACAAAACAACATAATCATCTTCCATTTTGCAAACATAGGGCAAACAAGGTTTAACAACTTCTCTTAAATTTTAGAAACTCCTTCATTAATTTTTGGGATTAGATTCCCTTAAAATTCAAATAAAATAATAAAATTCATTCAAAAATGAAACTTTCATAATTTATATCTAGTATAACTACCTCAACTACCTCCTAATGGTCATCACAAGTTTGCTCCTTGCACAAACTTCAAGGGGAATGCTACCATACAAATATGACCCATGATTAGGTTTATAAACCTAAAGTGTTTTGATTTAACATTTGATATTTATTTGACAACTTTAAGACTTATAAACCACTCTCTACACTACCTTTTCTAAGCTAAGCTATTCCAAAAAAAAATATTCAATTTTGTTTGAAAACTCCCATTTGAAATTCCAATATCCCCAGGAGATTTTAGTCACTTGGATAGCATTAAAAAATTCATTATAAGATTCCTAACACTTCAAAACATAATAAACATGTATATTTTCTTGGATTAAGCAAAAAATTGTAATCCTCTGGTTCTCATGAGTGATGCCACTAAATCATAATGCCTCTTTGTTTAAGTATAATATATTGTTCCTACTTGTAATCTCTCTCTCTCTCTCTCTCTATATATATATATATATATATATTTATTTAATATCAAGGCTCAATGTGTGTGAGATATCAAAAAATGTGTCTCCTCTTTAAAATCCTAGGTCTATTTTTGACACTAAGTTTAGGCCTAAAAATGGGGAAGAAGGTGGGTTGTTTCAACCTCAAACTATCCTAAATGAGTGGTTGATAACTACCTATATATCCAATACTCCAAAGTGGGAAGTAAAAATACGTGTATGTCTCATCATTAGGTGTATGTGTCAAATGGTTCTATTTTAATAAATGCAACTTTTACTAAAGATCTTGACACATGTAAAATGTCAAACATGGCTTGGCTTAGGAGATTCATACTAAATAAGGTCAAGTTACTTGTGAATAATGGATGAATTAGTAAGTTTAGGGAATTCACTTTGAAGATATAAAAGTGTTTAAATGTTTCATTGAGTAGTGATAGATATTTCTATATGATCTAACAAGGTTCAATCTACAATGTATTTATGTGGGCCTCTTTGTGTACTTTTTCACACCATCAATTTATAAAAAAAGTATAAGATAACCCCTAAAGATTCTTTGAATTTTAAAAATAACAAATTTCCTAGCATATAGATGAGTCTATCAAAATTAGATAACTATGAAATTTAAAAGGCATCTGAGTCTGGTAGACATGTTTGAAAGACATGAATACATATATAATGATCTAGAGATAGTTTGAGTGTTATTTTGAACATGTTATTAATAGAATAGATAAGTCATATAGGTGAATGATATAAAATTGGGATGGTTGAACCCATATAAAGCATATATATGTGACAAAAAGGTGCAAACAAGGAATATGTGTATGCACAATTCATGTAAAGTGAATGTAGGTCAAGATAGACATTGTAAAGTGTCTAATGCTAGACTATGGTCTCTAAAAATTCCCTTCCCTTTATTATAGTATTTAAATTAAATACAATGCTAAAGTAAAAGGATAAAGAAATGTACCTAAGTGTGTAAAACACATTTTTTTAAGATAATGCTTTAAATGTGTATCTTTTCCAAAGCATAACCTATAATGAACATATAGAAATCAATGGCCATATATGACATGAAATCTAAAAATTAAAATTTTAAAGATTATAGATAAATAAAGTAATACATTGGTAATTGGTTGGATGATGGTGGCCCTTATAATGCTATTGGAGATGATTCTTCCTGTTAAAGTATTGGAAAACTATGCTTCCTACTAAATAATATAGGTAATTAGGATTCCTAATGAATCATTTTTAGAATTTGAGAATATCATGTCCTAATGGAGAAATTATATAAGGTATGAACCATGGGTTGGGAAAATAAATGTTTCATTTGTCAAGAGTAATTATAGGCTATTTTATGTGTAGAATATAAAATTCACTACTTATTTAATTAGTATTTAAACTCAAGATGAAAGTGGGAGATTATGGTAGTCTCATTAATCAACTAATGTATATGGAATTATAGGTTCAATATGTAATCTCCTTACCATAAATGTCATGATATTAAGTAAAAAATAGTAATAGTGTGTATGAATGAATAATGTTTATGCCCCATAACATGATTGAATTAGTTCTAACATGAAATAGAATTCTAGGTATCTATATGTCATTTTTTTTCTAAATGTAATTAATCTTAAAACTTGTATCTTATGTTTTTGTAAAATGTGTGTATATGCATTATATATTCCATAAAAATATCATTCAACTTGAAACACTTGTGTCATAATATAAACCAATATCAACTTTTTAAACCATGTAATTCATCTAAAAATCTAATTTGAATATAAATGGAGGCTTAAATATCTATGAAAATTCCACTACTATCCCCCCATTTTGAGGTAATGGATGTAACATGTGAAGTAAATGTCTCAAAAGAAAAGAGTTAACTGCATTATGGAATATAAAAATATGTAATCATTTATAAATATGTGTTAACATGTAGAGAATATGTCACCATGGTAATGAATATGTCATGAAAACATATATAAAGCATGCTATGTAAGGAAAATAAGTGTTAGGAAAATATAGATAGATAAATTAGCATGTAGTAGTAATCATCACTCATATAGGCACTAAATAATTAACTAAATAAGAAGGTGTATGATATGTATCATGTAACCAAAAAAAATATAGAGGTATGTGATATGAAACACAACACCAAAAAATCATAAAAATAGGTATATAATTCAAGATTTATCCATTCATAAACACACAAAATTTTGGCCGTGACATACAAAATAAAGCACATGTAATAGAACTGAATGTCATATGACATCATTTCCACACATAATGGATAATAAAATGTTACACAACATAAGGGCCCAAATAAATATTCATGTAATAAAAAAATAATCAATCAAAAGTATTATAAAAGACAAGGACCCAAATAAAATGGCATACAATGATACACTTTATCAAAAAAAAAAAAAAGGAAATGCCCCAAAGAAAGATGCTTACAATGATACACTCAATCAAACATTATAAATGATAGAAATAAAATTCCTAATAAATAGGAATATAATGATACACTTAATCAAACAATGTCATATACTAAAAATAATGTTAAACAAAAATAATCAATAATTATCCTATAGGAAATGAAATAGATACAATGAATCATAGAACAAGTCAAAATATCCTACACTATCAATCAATGTCAATATCAAAATATAAAAAGTGGCATATCCATGAAATGTATCACTATAAATAATATAATCAATATAAATACATGTGTAAGTAATCAATGTAGTTAAAATGATAAATGAAAAGGTCATAAAAAGGTATAACCTTAACAATGTCACCTATGAAATGAGATGCCCCAAACATTATCATAGATCTTAGGTATAGGAATGCCATGCATCTATGAGTAAATTTATTATGTATAGCTTTTATGTCCATTTTCTCACTCATATATAACTCATGAAATTCATGTGCATATGAAAAATGATATGTAGTCTACTAAACATGTGATAACTAAAATAATTGACTATTGTAAACTAGAAAATATGTCATATTTAGGCCCTAATTTATTTTGGAAGACTTTTATTATTTATATTTTTTAAATATTTATAAAAAATTATTTGAATTCAATAATTTATCACATTCATCATGTGGCTTTATGCCACTTAGATTTTCATTTTACTTTTGTGAAGGTTGTGGACACACATTAAATTTTCCTACACTGTATATGATTTTTCATAGGCTATAGTTAAAGTTATCCTTGAATATTTTACATTTTTATTATCATTTTTATCATCATGTTAAATATTTATTATATTTCCTTCATTCAATATTTTTTTGTACTAATTATTTTACATATTTTATAACTGTTATTTTCCCAATATAACTCTTAATTGGTTGGAAGGGTTCATCACCCATATGTATATATGAGTGGCCTTTGGGTCACAGTAAATTATTAGATTAATATGTCCAATTGCTCATTTAAAATATAAAGTGTGTTTTAAATAATGAAAATCAAGACCAAAATTTTGTAAGAATGCAACACTACACCTATTTACACCTACTTCATCATTATGAAGTTGTCACCTAATAAGAACTCTCAATGTATATTTTAATATTCAATATTTACTGTCTTGGATTTTTATACTTCCTACATGTTATATTTATATATTGAGTTATATTATAATTTAATGCTAATTTTTTTGTTGTAGTTATATTACCTTAATGATCCCTTAATTTTTATACTTCTAAATTTTATGTTGCAACACTATATAATTTTCTATTTCATGCCTAGTAATTATATGATAATTATAATATAATTGTTCTTCTTGATGTTATATTTTAGTAGGAATTTTGAGCAAATGGATTGAACTATGAAATTTAAACCCAAAATATCAAACTACTTAGTAAGAGAGATTATGGAATAAAATTAGATTAATAAGATGAATCTTACTAATCCCTTGCTTCATCTAGCCTCCCTCCAATATATTCAAATGGATTATTTATTGTGGATTGTAATAGACTTAGAATTTTGACATTATGTTAGCATGATCAATGATTATGGATTCATAGATTTGACATGGAGATTATGTGGCTTCCTTAGATTCATGGACATAAAGATTTTATGGATTCATGAGTTGCCTTCAATGGAGGAGTGGCTTGTTTATATGATCCATGGGAGGGAAACTCAATGGCTCATATTTAATATTGAGCTATTGAGATTAATATTTGGGGAATTTCCAAGGAATTTTTAATTCCTTGGAAACCTCTAGAATAGAGGCTTCTAGAGGGGGAATGATAAATTAGAGAGGATTCTAGAATTGGAGGAATCTAGAATCTCTTTAGGGATTAATTAGGATTAGGTAGGGGATTAAATAGGAATTAGGGAATAGAGGTGTAGGAGAGCCTAAGACAAGGCTTAATAGGTGGGTAGGTGGGTCATGGGAATTTAAAATTTCCAAATAATGGATAATTGGGGTTAGGATAAGATAATGGGGGTTTATGGAATTAACAAATAAGTGGGATAGGACTATGTTTGGTTTAATGAAGAAATGATGAGTGGGAATATTAGGATAAAGGGGATAAATTAGCATAATTAATTATAATAATTAAACTGAGTAGAATTTAGGTGCATAAATTATTCACCTCTTTAAAAGGGTATTATCAGTGGTGAAAAGTAGAAGGGGTAATGGTATTTCAAAGAAAAACCATTTCATGGATGATATTAGTGGGTGGTATTAGTGGATATGATGCCCCTTTAAGAGGCCATTTTGAGAATAATGAGACAAATGACCACTTAAAAGAGAAAATGAAGGACATAATATGATGTGTTGCGATAAATAGATGAGGGGATGGGATGTTATATGTTGGATAGAGGATGAAGAAAATAAATTCAACTTGAGTAGTTATCTATAGAATGAGGATTCCCCTGGCAAAGACATATGATCAGGGAGTAAGAATTAACTATTATTACGGTTGTCAACACATCCCAAAGGGTAATCAACTATAAAATGATGATGATAGGATAAAGGACCATAAGATTTTGACATATCCCAAGCAATGATGCATGCAAGGGAGAGTTATTTACTAGGATAAGACAAGGATTTTATAATATTTATGATTATATTTGAAGGCTATAGTTGAATGATAGGATAAAATGTAGATGAAAAAGAAGAATGAGATGATTAAGTGGCGAAAGTATGAAGGGGAAGAATAAAATCAATGATCCATAATGTGATTAATAGAAATGATGCCCCTTACAAGGACACATGAAGTTACAGTCCGGGTTATGTCCCAATCAAGGGTGGAACTGTAAACTAAAAACTATAAATTGACCAATCAATGATAATAGAAGAAGAGATGGATGTTATGATCATTAGGCCTAATCAATAGGTGTGGGTAAATGATGAAAAGATTAAGTAGATGATTTTGGTCATGTGATTGGCTAGTATATAGATTTATTAATGATTTCTATTATAGATCAATTATTTGACTGATGTTAGATGGTGGAGAATGGTATTATTATAATGACCGGTTCTTGATAGTGGGTGTGGGGGAGGGGAAATGGCCACCACTATTGTTTCCATAGAGGTCCAAGGGGAAATATTTTAATTTTTTAGTAAATTTGAACTATTCACTATTAGGTCATAGATTTAATGGTATAAATTATGTTTGTGCATTTTTTCCCTAATATGTACCCTTCTTTTGATATGAGGGCATTGTAATAATGGTAGCGTACTATGTATAAGTGAAGAGGATATTTTAGTGGTTTTATTGTAGGTTTTTACCTTCATTAGTTAGATTGAATAATAAGGATTAGCTATTTTTGTGTAGACATAGCCCATATTGGGTGAACCACATTAATTCTATGTCTCTATTGTTTTGTGTTTTCTACGTTTTATTTGTGTCTTTAATTCATTAATATTGCTCTGTGTTCTACATTCCTAACAACTGATGTAAGACTAGAGGATGAGGATGAGGATGGATAGGATAGATGCAATGATGGAAGAGGTGAGATTGGCCAAGCTATTCATGGACTCTAAAAAGTGGTCAAGTGCTTCCCATATAGTTTGAAAAGACCTCAAGCCAATGTAGTTATGAATACAAGATGATGATGATGATGGTGATGATGATGATGATGATGATGATGATGATGATGATGTTATTGTTTATGATGATGATAATGTATTTTTGACTACAAGATGATGATTATTAATGATTAGTGGATGATGTTAGTGATAAGAAGATATAACCCAGATGTTGAGATGAGGATAAAGGATTGGATGTTAGTTAATGGGTCATGAATATTAGAGTAGTGATGAGAATAAGGATGATTAGATTATTAGATAAATGATGAGGGTGTAAATTATCAAGCCATAATAACTATCATAAGGATCATTATTGTCTAAATAATCTAATAGATATGTCACTTATCAAGATGCCATATGATATAAGTATGACCAAGAGGACATTATGCAAAAATACATGGGAAAATAACAAACTCTTCATCATCGAGGGCACTAAAAAGTATTATTATATATATTTTTTGTGTCATCATAGCATCCTCTTTCATTTCCCAATAAATAAAAAGAGACACAATGCAACAAAGATAATCAAATATGTATCTAATAAAAGACATGCAAACAAGCCAAACATAACATACAAGTAACACACAAAAGTATCTACATGTAATGTTATAATGTCTTATCTACGTGTCCTAATGAGAATTGATAAGATGAGGGATCAGGTGATGATTTAGACTGGGATTATCATGATGTGATTATGTAATTAGGATATAATTGAAATTGGAATAGACTGATGATGATGATTATAATTATAACTCTGATAAGGATATAGATTTGGATTAGAATATGAACTCAAATCAGGATAAGGTTGCTAAGGACATGGGACAAGATGATTAGGAGGTTGGGTCAAGGAAAGATGATAAGATGGATAACAAATTGGATAAGATTATTTGGATATGCATGACATAAGATGAAATATGATAATACAACTTATATTATTTTTTGTATTTTATGGATTTTATATATTTTTTGGATTTTTGTCATATTTTAATTTTTAGGTATTTTTGGAATATGTATGTAGACCATACAAATGGGGTTACTATAAAATGGAATAACAAGCCTAAAAAATAGGATGAGGATGGATGGAATGATGGATGGGATAATAAAAGGATGATGGTGATGAAGAAAAGTGGATGAGGACCAAAGAAGGAGGGACTAGGAATCACCAATGACCACATCATGAAACAACCAGATGTTTAGTTGCCTAAGTGTCCATTGGAAGATATTCCAAAATAATTCTAGAAAATTTCTCAAGAAATATTCTACACCCTTATAAAGGTCAAGATTGGAAAAAGGTATGAACATAATAGGATTTAAAATATGATGAAAGATGATGGCTAGGAACAATGGACCAAGGGATAAGATAGATAAGGATGACATAGATGGATGGGTTTTGCCTTCAGGTGTTGAGGTAAAATATAGATTATAGATTATTTTACCATGATGTCAAAAACTAGTTGTCATCATGGTATTTTCCCAAGGCACTAGCAGACTGGTTTTCACCATTGGATGAATGGTTTTTTATTTTATTTTAAACTTTTGGGCATATTGATTTATTAAATATGGGTATAAGATGCAAGAATGCTGACATTATCTTATTCTTTAGACAAAACCTATTCTAGATATATGTGATATGTGGATCATGCTTTCACTATTATATGAATTAATGTCCTTATGAACTTCATTGATTCTTGACTATGACCCCTCTAGATATCTAGTCCAGGTACCTTCTTTACCCCTATAAGAGACAATGTTTCCTAGGTGGGTGATGTGAGTTATGTATTAGATGAGATCTTGATTTTGATGAGGGGTATTGGATTTTAATGGATGATAATATTGTGATGGGATAGTTTCATGGGTGATTTAGGAGTAAGATTAGTAGTTACACACATCATTGGAGATGTTGGACATTTTATATTTGATTGGAGTGATATGATAAAAGACTTTAGGAGATCTAAGACACTTTGAATTTTTAGTTCATCTTTGATCTAATTATTTTATAGATGATCATCCATATTGATAGTTATTTTGACATTATTTTTATTTTTTGATTGTATTTGACTTTGACTACCACCTAGTGCCTGATTTTGGGCTTCATCAAGGGAGATTGATTTTTGACTTTGATGATACCCTAGTGCCTAACATTGGCTTCACTAGGGAAAGATGATTTTTTATTAAGATAATGATTTGAATTTTCTTGATTTTCACTTATGGAACTAAAGATGATTTCATTATCATATATGACTTTTAGAATATGGTCTTGAACCTCTACATTTATGTCACACATTATGTTACTCGATGAAGGGTCCAATGATGGATGTTATTGTTTATCCTTATGGAGGGAGGTGATTAAATGATAATTTATTTGAAGAAAAGGTTAAATGATGGATGGAGGTGGGTGAGATGGTATGGTGAGGTTAATGAGTGGTGATGGCGTAGCATAATCTTTATAGGGGTTCCTAAGAGACCTAGTTTCTATATTATAGAAAATATCCTAAAGAATAATAAAAGGATCACTATAACTACCTATAGTATACGTATCCAAAGTAGGATCATATCCACTCTAACAGTCAACTATGGAAAGAGATTGAAAAAAATCTATTATAACTCTATCATCTTGATTTATATCAAAAGATATGCCTGGTGTTTTATTATAGATATTTTGATTAAAGGTATCCTCTAAAATATAGGTATAGTCATCATATCCTATAACATCTATGAGGGATGATTTTTCCAATGAGGAATCTGATTTATATTCTTGTGTTGAACATGATCCTGATGCAGATAACACTTATATTGACTCTAATGTTGACTGTGATGTACATGAGGTGATGTTGTTAGTATAAGATTGGTTGTCCTCAAGTGACCTCTCAACATGGGGTGTTTGATATGGTGGGTGAGATAAAGATGATGAAATAACCAGATAGTCCCATGAAAGGACTCATGAGAGATGGTAGGACTAGGCTTATGGGGAATAAACTCATCTTTGATGGAATAATTTTCAAAGATGTGGGGACTATGAAAAATGGATGTGGTGTCTTGAATTTTGTTTGGAAAGGGAAGGGATTGATTATGATTGAGAATGGAATCTTTGTATACCTCTTCTTGTTTGCTCATATTTATAAAGTTATCTGATTCATTCTTGATTTTTATATCACCATAATCGATGAGGTCTTGGATGTAGTTTTGAAAATTATGAAATCAATTAATGGTATGCCCCCAAGTTTGGTGATATACATAGTACTGGTTTTATTTATATCAAGAGGGCTTAGGTTTATCAGGATTAAAATTTCATATGGGTAGATAGATCATTATGTCATTAGAAACAAGCTAGTGGAAGAGGGATTCTAATGATATAGGGAAGGGATTATAAGGGCTCTCTTCACTTTATGACTTAGATGTATAAATATTAGACATTGGATCATATGATTTTTGACATGACTGAGTGGGAGATCTAGTAATGGATGCGGTGGGTAGGATAATATTCCATTTGCTAGTGTAAGAAGGGTAGATGACTGGCTATGACTAGTAGGTGGGAGATTAGAATGGGACTTAGTGGTGTGAAGACTAGGAGTTTACTGAAGTGTATGGGTGCATACTAGAGGTAATATAAGGTGGATGGGGTCAAAGTCTTTAGGACATTGGGTGCTCATCTCAAAGATATGTGAAAGGATCATAGCCCTATTGGCAATGAGGCATTATTCAATCAAGGTATTGACCAAATTTTTTTAGATGCCATGGATAAATATGGGAGAAGGTATAGATGATGTGGATTTATCAACCCTAATCATCTCATGCAATGGGTTGAATGGAAATATTAAGGGGTGAAGATGGGATTGTTGATAATGAAAACTATCCCATCAATAAATCAACCCTTTTACCTATAATGAAGGTTAAGTTGGAATTATAATAGTCTGATCATGGGGTTCTAAAATTTTAAATACAATCCTAAAGATGTGAGGGGTTTTTAAAATATTATGAGAAATAATCAATAAGTTAACAAAAGTAACATATTCCATTATAATTTTAGAAATCCTCTTTATTGAATAATGAATTAGTTTAAATATGAATATGTAATCTATCCTATCTGATAGAGATGAATTAGAAAATCTCTTAAAGGATAGAAATCCGATTCAATAAAATAATGTATTTCAAGTAATATTTTATATATTTTTTGTAGTAACTTCAAAATAGTCTCAAGATAAACTAGAAATATAAAGTAAACATATTTAAGATCAACTAAGATAAATAAATATTCAATCAAAATAAAAATTACCACACAAAAAAATAAAAAACAATAGTTAAACTAACTAAAATAAAATCAAATACAAAAGAACTAAATTAAGAAAAGAAAATAACAAAAAAAGACTAAAACACTACGTCTAAACTACAAAGAAAACTAAACAAGAAATGAATTGAAAACTAAGCAAATAAAATAACTAAGGATTAAACAATTAAATCTAAAAGTATAACAAACTAAGAATGAAATAAGACTAAAGAGTCTAAGGACTAAATAAACAATCTAAAACTGAAATAGAACCATAAGCTATTAATCTAAGGTCTAAACAAGTTTAAAATCTAATCTCAAACTAAGATTAAATCTGAAAATGAAATTTAATAAAATTAAACAAGCTAATTCAAATTATATATAAAATAAAGAAAATAACTAATCAAATAAACAATCTAACTTAAAAAATCTAAAAGAGACTCTCTCTCTTTATGAAACAACTTAGAAAATAGAAATGAACAAGTAGACTAAACCAAACTAAAGATAAGAAATAGAAACAAAAATTAGATTAATTAAAGATTAATCTAAAATGAAAATAAACTATATTAAAGTTAGAGTCAATATAAGTACAATATAATTTGTGAGTCTCAAAGGAGAGTCATCTTAGCAGAAAAGATAGATTTTATTTGAGAAACCAACATCTTCCTTTACAAATATTTGAGAGACAATTTTTACAATAAAAAAAGATCAATGAAATGTCGTAAATGGTGAGATTTTCATCATTATTTAGGTTGAATACTTGGATTCTACATATATAAATACAATAAAAATCATCAAAAGATATTAGTCTTGACAAGCTTCGGATAATCTTTAATAAATGATGATATAAAAATCAAATATACCTATATTGCCTAAGCAATTACTCAACTGTAAAAAAAAGTACCATTGGGTCTATTTGCAAAAGTCATGCTATCTTAGAGAAGTTACATAGAAAGAGAGAGATTAATGATTGAATTTAAAAAATGTATAAGTATTCAATACCAATGTTGTTCCTCCATTTCAAATGAATAATTGATCTCCTTTTATGCTCCAAACTTAGTTGAAAAAAATTATAACTAATCTTAGTTAGTTATTAGTTTATGTTAACTGATTTATTTTAAAATTCAATTAATTATAAAAAGTTATTGGTTAAGGATATGTTTAATTAAGACTTAAAATTTTTAATAGATCATTTAAAAAAATATATATAGACCAGGTACTTATCTTAACAGGTGGGGACCCTCATCAATTAATAATAAACTTGAATATTTAAAATGATTATTAAATAGATAAGTCAAAGTTTAATAAAGTTCTATTTATATCAAACCATGATGTATATTCCAAAATTAACTTAGGAACACACACACACACACACACACACACACACACACACACACACACACACACACACACACACACACACACACACACACACACACACACACACAATTAAGTCTTCTATACTTCCCAAAATTATCAAATATCTAAAAGTTTATGCATCAAAATGCAAGTCAAAATATTTGGTTTGAAAGTAAACTATCTGCCAAGTATAGTCCAAGTGAAAAAATAAAAAGTTTATCTAGTAGTCATTAGAATCTAAAAGTAATTCAATAATAAGCTAGCCATGCTTATTAACACCTTCATTATATTCCATTTCAATTTTTTAAAGTTGCACTAACTTCATTCTAGAATTGCTTGTATTGTCATCAATTTCCATCTTGATTTATTTGAGCACTCTGATTGTTTCGATGAATTTTAGTGTATATTTCATAAGGAAGAAGAAGAAAATAAATATGGGTATCATTAAATTTTTTTTTTGATTGTGCACACAGTGAATCAAATTATTGTGAATAACTCCTCTTTGGATTGGGACATTGACCTAAAAATAAGACAACACTAAAGCAAATGGTTGGTTGGATAGATAGCTGAGTGGATTGCCTAGTGCTAGCTAGATCCCAAAATCAAGAGATTCTTTGGCGTCTATCAATACATATATTTAAAAAAATTAAGTTTATAAAATAGAATATAAATTACTAGCATCAATAATCAAAAGGTACTAAAATTGAACACAAGAAATGCTTTCTAGAAATGACTAATATAGAAAAAAAAATAACACTAGTGTTAAATGACTCAGGTCTATTTCAACAAATTAGGTGGGGGTATGTGAATAGGCAAGGACATAGAAAACTAGATATAGTTGGGGTAAGAAGGTGAAAATAACTTGTTATTTTCTACTATAATGAACATTAGTAGTTAAGGTGACCATCATCAATTGAGGTGACCATTGGTGGTCAAGCTGACTATCAACAATTAGATAGACCATCAATAATCAAGACAACCATCAACAATTGCTATGTGTAGGTCTAGGTTGGTAAATGGTCAGATTTATGGGATCCCAAAGTTAGATTATGAGAGATGGGCTAATGCTAAGTTGAGCGTGAATGTAAATAAAGTAATTGAATACTGAGAAATAAATACTTATCTTGAAGAAGGTTGATGGGTGGTTGATTGAGGTAGTTTGGCTTACTAATGTATTTAAACATGATTTCATCAGAGTAATAGTACTTGATGCTTTGGCAGAGTGACGGTGGTTAATTAGATCTCTATCATGATGGTTGGATTTCTAGGTCATTGATAATGATTTCCCTATAAAATAAAGGAACTCTAGATGCACAAGATCTTGATAATAATTATATATCGATGTTACCTCCCTGATCCTCTCTTTTTATAGGTAAGGTAAGAGATTTGAAACAAGATGTTAAATGGGCCTTATAATTTTAACTCACACATGTAATGACTCACACGTGGATTAAAATGAGATATTTTTTGAATATCAAGGTGGGTAGATTGCATGTTAATGGTTGAGGAGGTACACCTTGACTTTTGATAGTCAAGGTGAACATTGGTGGTCATCCTGACCATTGGCAGTCAAGGGTGAAAGTAAAAAGTGGGTAAAATGGTAGGTTAAGGAATTTGATCAAATTGACTATAGATTAGGCTTGGTTAGGGGTCAAAGGGTTAAATTAGTCCTAAGGGGGTCCTAAGGTGGTTTATGGGAATTTTGACATTTGGAATCATGGTGTGTATATTTTAGGTGTCTATATTTTACCCCTTTTTGTTATGTAGCTTTGAATCAATAAGTTGCAAAACAAAAATGGATTGCTAGTGAAAGGATTGATTGTCATGAGTATGGGATGAGGTGTTCCCATTCAAATTGGGAGTTTATGAGGTAAAACAAAATTGGGTAAAAGTTTGATAAGGTAGAAAAAGGTGATGAAAAAGGTGGACATCATGAAGGTGGGTGATAGGTTGGGCGCTTGAGGTAAAAACATGTGCATAAAGTGTGATAAAATTTGTGATAACCAAGATTTCACATAGACTAGGTTGCCATAGTTGGTAAAAATAAAGGTTAGTACTACAAGGACAAGTTAAAAGTGAAACACTTGACTACATTTAGGCATGATAGTTAAGAAAACTCAAAGTCTCCTAAGTGATGTATGTGTTTTAGTGGGTATCTAAGGCAAGAAGTGCTCCCAGTGAAAACATAAACTTGGTTAAGTGTCATGGGTATCCAAGGTAGGAAGTTATCCTAAGAAGATACAAGTGGGTCAGGTAAGTGTGTTGTGGTGTAAGTTTAAAAGGGTTAAAATGGTAATATTATCACTATAGTAAAAAAGACCAGGTAAAAGTCATCATAAAACACATGCTAGTTGGGATAAAATGGATCAATGGTGAGATGTCAAGGAGTCAGGGTGGGTGGAAAAGGTAGTCTCCATGGGTGGTTGAGTTGATTTAATTCTACTTTAAAATGGTTTCTCAAGGTAAGAAAAAAAATGTGGGCCACCTAACCATCGATGGTCAAAGTTCTCAAGGGTGATCATCAAAAGTCACCATGACACTTGATGGTCAGGGTGCAAAATCAAAAAGTTGATGGGTCAAAAGTGAAAATTGAAATACTTTTAAGTCATTTTAATGTTTTCCATTATTAACTTTAGATCTCTATTTTTTGTCATAATGGGTGAGGAATTATTGATGGTGATAGTTGAGGTGGACCTACTAAGTTGACATGATCGAGAGGACCTAAGATACTAGTAAGGATGTACGGAGCATGTGGGCACATATGAGGATGGGTAGCTCTATGACTAAATCCATGGTGGTGGTCAAGAAATGAGGTAACAAATGATTTAAAATTAGTATCTTAGCTTGATATGGTGATTGCTTTGGGTATGAAGGTGGTGGTTTAGAAGGTTATGACCTAGTTAGGTTTTTCGTTTTATTTGGGAAAATTTGTGGGTGAAATTAGAAATTGACAGGGTGAGGTAGGTAAGTTGGGGTAGGGGTAGGTATAAGGTTAGATGTTAGGAAAGATTATAGGTATTTGAAAATTAATAGGGTAGTTAGGGTTTTGGATGTTCCATTAGGGGAACACCCATAGTGACCATCGACGATTGAGTTTTACCATCGATGGTCGATACCCATAAAGCTAAGGACACTTGATCATCGGCAATCATCATGACCATCGATGGTTGAATCATCTAAATATTTATATAGATGCTAGAAAAATGTTATGGTTTAGGTTGAGTGGGATATAGTGTTAGAGTTATAGATGGTTTAGGATAGGTGGGTTGGGTAAATGTCTCTAGATGATAACAAAGAGCAAATGGGTAGTAAAATAGGTAAATGTTAGTATGGTGATGGTCAAATAGGTGAAGGGTAGATAAAGCTAGTGAATAGTATAGGAATTAAGTTATGTGATAATAAATGTTTATTGGATAAAGAGTAGATAAAAATACATGATTATAATGTCATTCATCTTCATGGAGGTCTAGCAAGGTGACCCCAATTGA